>JBAMHW010000012.1:21193315-21214673 GCA_037177495.1 Rhadinocentrus ornatus | reverse complement strand
TCATTTACACTAACGAACTGATATCTATCTGAAAGATATGAATGAAACCAGGAAAGAGCAGTGCCTTTAATCCCTGTATCACTCTCTAACCTCTACAATAAAATACTGTGGTCTATGGTGTCAAAAGCAGCACTTAAGTCCAACAAAACCAACACTGATACCATCTCATTATCTGTTATGAGAACTCCTATAATAAAAGGTTTTATCATATACATGTGCATAACATAATTTGTTTTAATTCAAAGGTAGTTTGATAAAGTGTTGAAATACTTTAAGTCTGATCAGTTATGTGAAGTATTTTTTAAAGGGAAAATAAATAAAAGCCAAATTGTTATCAATACAACCAGTATATTGGCCCAGAATTTCACAATAAATTAATCTTTTCATAATAATGGCACAAAAATAAACGTTATAATATTTTTAAGTTACATATTAAATAACTAAATTATTCCTGTAGCACTGGAACATTGCCTTTGACCTCATCATGACTTATTTAAATTTGATAGAGGTTAAGCCAAATACCATGGTGACAATAAATGAGTAAAGACTTCAGCTACAATGAATGTCTCCATGTGTAAACTTACAGCTCTACTGATGAGATCTGGCAAAGCTGATGCCCTGAGGCGCATCCACACAGCATGATGCCAAACAGGGACATTAACGGCATTTGAGTTTGACCAGGACCTTTCAGCTGCCTGACTTATGAAGTGATGTTTTAAAGAAAAACACATTGCAACTGTCAAAACTCATCCTCACATTTGTGTTGCATCTGAAGAAAAGGTTAGGCACATCGTCTATCTGAAAATGACCAAATCTGAAGTCAGGCATGAAGTTGGCATCCACATAAATCATGCCATCACTGTGCTTCAGTTTTCTAATTATCCATACCTTTCATGACATTCGGAGAAAGAAACAAAGCATCATGCCAACACCTACTCTGTGAGAAAGCTCTTTCAGTTCAGCTCAAATGCTGAGAGCTCCAAACCTCCACACCACAGTGTGGGCAGTGCTGGCAGAGCCATGTGCCTAAGAACCCTGACTGAGTGCAACAGTTGGACTAATAACAGAAAAAAAAAAGTAAAATGGACACACAGCGGAGACAGCCATAGCTTCACAGCTAAGAAGCCAGCTAACTCCTTCCCACCTTTTTCTTATTCAAGAGCGGAAGGTGTCCACAATGCCTCTAAGGTCTTAGAGCCATGAGGGGCGTTGAGCTCCCAGCTTCAGCCACTTCAGGGTAAAGCAAATCACTTTAATATGTTAAGAAGATTAAGCTGGATAAATGTCTAGATACATTTTTTGAAAAGCCACGTAAATCTCTAGTGTTTTTATTTGGGGAGGGGCGGTATGTGAGTCAGCTGAGACGATCAACACAAACCCACCAAAATGCAATGCGATTGGCTAGGAAAAATTGGGCTTATTTGAGATTTTGCATTTTAAGCTTCTTGAATCTAAGACCATCCCACCTCTTTCTTATTATTTTTAACACCAACCTTTGGGACAACAAAACTAGGGGGAGGAAAAAAAAAAACCCAACAAAAAACAAACAGTGGTCACAGTTTCATCTTAGACTTAGTTGCCTTATCCTGCTTATGCCGATTTTATAGCTTCAGTTGAGCAGGTCAATGTTTTTCTCAACTGTTAATCTGCAGGTGAAAGCTTGCAAGAAAACAGACAAAGAAAAAAAAGAGGATGAAAGTGTCTAAAGTGAGGCACTCGATAAGCTCAAGGGATTCCTTTGTGCATTTTTTCAGGTAAATCATTACATTCAAAATAATTATGTGAATAAAGTATATTCTCAAATGCAGGATGGGTGACTGACTTAAAAAAAGTCTTTAGAATTAGCAGTCTGAGGGTGTCCGCCCGACAGCCTGCTGTGCTCAAAATTGAGTGTGAAAGTGAAAGGGAGAAACGAAAAAAATAATGTAAAGAGATTAACAAATCATTTGCATAACATTTTCAATGCTTCCAAACTACAGGATCAGTAAAGTGACAAAGAAGGTAGCTTTATCATTCCCTCAGATCTATTAAAACATCAATGAACTTGATCCCTTCTACTTTAAGCAGCCTCTTCATGTCAAAAGCTAAGTGAATTTCTTAATCAAATCTAATAAAAGCACACTGACAAGGTAAAGAAACAAGCTGGGAGAAACATCAAACACT
Source organism: Rhadinocentrus ornatus (assembly GCA_037177495.1). Lineage (NCBI taxonomy): Eukaryota > Metazoa > Chordata > Actinopteri > Atheriniformes > Melanotaeniidae > Rhadinocentrus > Rhadinocentrus ornatus. Next base: position 21,212,510 of record JBAMHW010000012.1, on the reverse strand, counting down.
GAGTAGAAAACATTAGGAGAAAACCAGTATAGTCTATCTTTTAAAAAGATACTTTATTTTCAGAGTGCCAAATGTGTATTAACCTGTTTTTTCTTACACTCTGTCTCTCCATCCAGAGTTAAGACAATAAGACCACTGAGGAGATGAAGGGGATGGCATTATGGAGAGTTAAGCATTATGAGAAGCCCTGAAGCTGTTCTTAGAGAAGGTGAATCAGAGGATTGGGACACAACTGTAACTAAACCCTGTGCCGGACCACAAATGAGATGCACAAAACATTTTGGGCAAAATGCCACTAAGCCAAGCATCTGGGTCTTAAGCAAACTTCACTTGATCACTTTTAACTTTTTTTTTATAATTTACTTCTACAACAAAAGAGGCTGTCAAGGAAAAAAATAAATAAAAAAAGAAAAGTCAATCAGCTTTAAACATAAGCACCAAAGTAATCCTGTCTGAAAAGTTTTCACTTCTTCTTTCACACTATTCATATTTTGTACAAGTTATACCACAAGAATCTTAAAAGAACATTAAAAGATCAATTTCTGCTTCCTTTACTTCTTCTCTCTCTCTCAGCTGGACAGACCACATTATGGAAACGTGCAGTCTCCTTACTGTGCCAAACTGTGACGACAGAGTCATCTCCAGATCTCACAATGATTTTCTGGCAAATGTTAGATTCCTGTGGCTCATATAAATAGAAATTTAATCTTTTATGTTTGTCTAAGTATCCACATCAGCAGATGCACTTTCCATGCAGATTATGAATCTCTGTTTGAACAGATCTTGCAGTCAATGTATATGAACTGTCGAGAGAGGGTTTGTGTGTGAATGCTAATCAGGAAGCACAGGTTCAGGAGGTATTTTTCATTAAAACCCAACGTCTCTCTCTGAGCCTTTGCCAGAGTAAATTTTAATCTAATTGATGAATTTAATGATTGTTATACATTATCTTGTGTCTGCCCCAATAGTGGATAACACTTTTCTTTTACATGGTTGATTTGTGCTTTAAAAAGTTGACATATTAAAGCAACCAATACTTGAATACAGTTACAATATATCAGAGTAAATAAGTGCTAAATACAGTAAATCAGGTTGTGTTAAGTCACCTTCACGTTTTGTTCCACTTCCTGTTCTTCAAGCTTTTGTTAAATAGGGCATATGTATAATTTTTCCTAACACTGCTGCTTACATAGAAACCTGACCATTGTCATTTGTAAGAGCATCCCAGAGCTCCCTTAATCTGTTCTTATCCTCCCATTGATAATACAATACATTTTCATGGTAATTGAAATCATATTTTACTCACATCCGCAGATGTTAACGTACTGCTGCCCACGCTTTTAGGCCAAATGTAAGGTGTAGGACTATCATGCAACAACAACAACGGGGTAAAAAAAAAAAAGGAAGCTTAATGAATATATACGCTCATTAAATGGTTGAGGAAAGAAGAAAACGGGAAAAGGAGGCGACGGTGAGGATAAAACTTAAATCTACTCTGCATGAGCGCCCGTGTATGCACAGCCACATGCATGCTTCACTAGGTGAACATTATTGTACTTCTGTGTGAGAATATGATGAAGGTTTATAGCCTCTCTTCATTGCATTGAACATGTTTAATCAATCCAGGGTTTTTAGTAGAAGAAGGTTGTAATTCTTTCCTCTTCAGAAACTTGCATGAATCATATAAGTAATGTAGTAATGGGCAAGGGCTGAATGGAGCAGGATACGGGTCAGCTTAAAGGGATGTTACAATGACAAAGGGGCATATTAGCTAAGGAAATAAACTCCCTGACTCCCTGCCAAACCCACTGCTTTAATCCAGCAGAGCCAACAAACACCCACCTGATGACAGTGAATATGCAATTAGATGGGTATTACAGTAACTGTTTCACTTGTTGACCCTTGCTGTCACATAAAGGTGATTGGAAGTGCCTTGAAAAAACACATCCTTGACTCACCACTGAATAAGAACTGTCAATTACTTGAAGCAGAATCCTAAACTGTGTGCTCCAACATCACCAACACAAAGTCCTATCAGGAATCCTGCATGGGTGGACATGTAGGCTTTCCTAGGAATGACAGGGTCTGTTAGAGAGGAACCCCACCCTCGCTTTCTCCATCATGCCAGTGCAGAGGAGAGTGGGCAGCGCTGAGACGGCAGCCTGCCGTGGGCACTGCCAGGCTTAAAGCTGCCCTGTCGTCATCAGAGGCTTGCAGAAAAGAACACTGAGATTCACCAAAAAAAAAAAAAAAATAAAAAAAAAAAAAGGAGGAGGGGGATCGTTGCATTTAAATCCTCTCTAAACGCCCCCACATGTTTTAGCAAAGCATAAAATCATTCACGGAGAGAGAAAAAGCGAAAAAGAAAAAGATAGAGGGGAAATATAGAGGAAACAGCTATTAGCAGCAGTAAGCAAGCTCAAGAGATCATAGTGAGGCAGCTCTAATCGCAGTAATGGTTTAAACCCTCATTCCATCCACCAGATGCAAGAAATGTCTTCCCAAAAAGAATGTGCCCTGTGGCTATGGTCCTTACTAAAAAAGAAAAACCTCCAAAACTGTCTCAAAATTTGGAGTAACTATGCGGTAAAGATAGCAGCAGTGTGGTCTGTGCTGTTTACACAAACGACATCAATGAAAGATGACCCTCTAAAGACTTGAACCAGGAATTTTAATAATTACTCAGTGCAAATTTATGTCTCAGCTGAGAATGAAAATCAGCAATTCTCATAAGGATGCATATGAGATCCAAGAAAATGAATAATTTTCTATATGATAATTTCTTCATTTAAAGAAAACAAGAGCTGAAGGCATTTTTATAAGATGCCCTGCGATTAAAAAATAAAAGTCAAATAATTGCAATCATTTTATAAACTATTTAAAAAAAACTAAATTAGGCAAAATGATTACAAAAGTTAAAGACGGAATTTGTTAAAGTACACACACACCTGTATGACCTAGCACATAGTTGAATCAACTCAAGGTTTTTAAATCCTTTTTTATATTTTTCTTCGCCATTTTTGCTCGTCTTCTCTGCAGGCACTGCTTTATTTTAAGGATTTTCTGTCCCCCAGCCAACTTTGCTGCTCTCCAAAGAGCTTCTATCAACATGATGAACTCCCATTTCTATTCCTTACTGTGAATCCAAATTTCCTAAAAGCATTTTGGCATTTACAGTCGAGTTTTATGTTGACTGAAATGGAGTCCAGATTCTAAAGTGGAGAAGGTGATTATGTATTCTTTGAGATCCAAAAACCTTCCTCTGTATGAAAAATTTGTATTGTCTGAAGCTTAATGAAACAAGTATACTTCAATAAAAGTATTTAGTACAAGTAGATTTGACCCGTAACAGATGTTTTCATCACTGGTGTGAAACCAAAGGAATTAAGGTTTAAACTAAAATAAATTACCCTACTTTCTAAAAGAAACTAAACTTCCATGCCTGAGCTGCTGTAATCATTATGTTATTTCTCCACAACTTTTTTTTAAAAAAAAAGCCCAATAATTAAATTCATGAAACTACGAGAAAAGAAGTTCATGTGTTTAAAAATGTGCAAGGTGGGCTTCAGTAATCTGCACTTCACACTAAAACAATGATGTGTAAGCATGTTTCCTTTTGTTCAACACCGATTGACACTATTGCACTACCGTTTCAGGACTTACGAAATCAAGCAACGTTCTTGTGCATTTTATTAGCCAATACATTTCCCACTCAGAACAAACTGTTGCTGTATTTGAGGCTTCTGAGTGTAACTATGATTTCTAAAAATGCTCCATTAACACACATGCCAGGTTTGTGTTACATAAGCAGAGAGCTGAACTGCAGCTCTGAAGTTTGGCCACAGAAATCTGCAGTTTCTGTGGTCCTTTGCTTTTGTTTTTGGTCATGAGCACGTCTTTAGAGGCAGGTTTATGGGACTACTGCCCACTGTGTTTCATTACAATTACTCAGCAGGCACACATCCCATCCCAGTAATGAAGTGGGTGTTTCAGTGGGTGGATTTCAGTGGCCACTATTTTGTATTCTGGCTATTGGGTACAAGGGCTAAGTGGCAGAGAAAAGCACCAGTGCTGGCAGCATGGTGCAGTGACAGAAAGCGTGATGGGCCAGCAGACAAACCACAGGACCACAAGCAACAATCTGAACCTTCAATAGCTTGAGTTTACGTAAGTGTCAGGAGAAATGGAGAATCACATTTCAAAAGCCCAGTAAATAAAGTTTGTATTGATTTAGTCTAACATGTAATCTGTTTTGCTGTCTGACACCGATTCTGGCAATAAAAGAGAATCATGTAAGACAGCATTACAGATAATACGACCATAGATCAAATTGAGTTTGGGCAACAGGATGGCAATAGATCATGTTCAAGCTAGACTGCTTAGCTCTGGAATCCATAAACTAGCTCTTAAATTGAGGAAGCTTTTAATTTAAGTTTTCAATTTAAAGATGTTGGATTTTCTGTAGGTTTTCAGAGGACAGAAATCTGCTTCTCCAAAGTGAAGCTACACAGAAGATGATCCCCTGACTAACATTTTAAGATATATGCAGCATAGATCTTAAACATAAATCTCTCCATCTTAGCTCTACATGCCACAATGTCGCTTTTTTTTATTTGCATGGTATAAAAAGTATTTAAAGGGGCTAATGTTAATATTTTGTTGCTCTTCTAAGAACTTGCAGTTTATCCCGCTGTCTTCCTTATAATCAGCGATAACATTCTGACACTTCAGCTTTTTTATATTCACTAAAATACACAATTATTTAAACTGTACTTATTAGGGTCTGTATTAGGAGTCAGCCTAATAATTAAAAAAACAAAAACATAAAAAACACTAAAAACACTGACAATATTAAATAAAAAAAATTCAGCTTTTTAATGTGTTGTGTTTTTAAACCTGAGTTAAAACTTGTTTCACTGTTGCTCAAAAATTATAGCAGCATGCAGCTTTGGGAGCTGTCTACTGCACTTCAGTCTAAAAAACTGCATTTGACACCTCAGTGGCAATAACATTTATTGTCTCTTTTCTGAGTTTTTCTCCCTGAAACTACAGAAACAATGACACCAAGGTTATAATCACCTTTATATTTTACGATATCTGACATTAATGACAAAACTATACACAGAACGCAACCTTTGTTTAAATCAACTTCTTTTTTGGGAGATTGTAAGCATGAGGTACTACCACCTCCCTCTGGTAATAGAGATTACTACAGTTACCAATCATTCAACAATGAATGCAGAGCAATCATAAAAACAGTGTTTGATATTACATTAGATCTCGAGAATAAAGAAATGAAAAAATTAACAATTTCATGCCTATAAGTTAGCTACTTATTTGGAACATTTTATTTCTTAAGAAAGTAACCAAAGATCTGCAGTGGTCAAAGACGTGCAGATTTAAAACTTTACTGCACTCTAGTGTTAAAAATCAGCATCTGCACATTGGCCCAATAATTCTATCACAGACTATAAAAGGTTTCCTAGACTATAACTTACTGGAATTAAAATACGTTTCTGTTCAATAAATGAAATGTTTTTGCTTTTTAACAGCTGAATCCACTTTTTTTATTACATAAAATACTTGAAATTTGTAGAAAACAGTACAATTGTTGTTCTTTGTGCAAGCTTAACGGTAAACTGTAAGGCAATCAATTTAACCACCAGTCACAACTTCTACAGGCTAACCTGGAATATATGATGACTGATATCCTGCAAACAACAATAACACATTGCCATATACATTAAAAAGTAATTTATACCTTCTGTGCTCCAGAAAAGTAAATCCGTGGGGCTTTCCAGATAGTGCTGACTTTCTCTCTGAGTTTCAGATCTTTTGAAATTATGAGACATTTGTTGATGTCCAGTTCAGGATAGGTCACTTGAAGTCCACCACTTTATTTAGGATGATTACAAAGATGAAAATCAGCCAGGAGTCAAAACATACATAAAATTTGTAGTAAAAAAAATGTGAAGCATCATTACAGATTTTCTAAAATCACATCTCTGAGACATTATGGCTACTTACTGACATAAAGAATCATCGAGCGAGTCTAGTGCATCTTGTTTTGGTTCCACCATGTCAGGCCACAAAGTGAAGACAAATAACACCAAAAAAGGTGCTGGTACACCCTGCGGAGTAGCAGTGGACAGTTAGCAATAAACTGCACTAGTAAAATTTTTAATTTTGAGCTGCATCATTAGATTGTTCTATAGCAATACTGTACAGTGTATGCACATATACACTCACTGGCCACTTTATTGGTTCAGTTCAGTAATGGAAATGGCTAATCAGCCAATCACATAGCAGCAACTCAATGTGTTTAGGCATAACTTGTTGAAGTTCAAACCGAGCATCAGAATAGGGAAGAAAGTTGATTGAAATGACTTTTAATGCAGTGGAGTTGTTGAGTTTTTCCGAAACTGCTGATGTACTGAGGTTTTTACAATTCATAGTATCTGTAATGCTTTTGTTTTATCTAAAGCACTTTGAATTGTCCTGTCCATGAAACGTGCTATACAAATAAACTGCCTTGCCTTGCCTTCAATCACAACCATCTCTAGAATTTACAGAGAATGGTCTAAAAAAAGAGAAAATATCCCATGTGCTGTAGTTGTCTGAACAAAAATGGTGGTCGGAGGAAAATTGCCAAGCTTGTTCAAAACAATAGAAAGGCAACAGTAAGTCAAATGGCCATTTGTTACAACCAAGGTATTCAGAAGACAATCTCTAAACACATAACACTCCCAACCTGAAAGCAGATGGGCCTTAGCAGGGTGCCACAGCTGTCAGCAAGAACAGAAATCTGATACTGCAATTCACACAGATTCACCAAAATTGGACAATAGAAAAATGGCAAAATGTTGCCTGGTCTGATGAGTCTCAATTTAGCTACAACATTCAGATGGTAGGGTCAAATTTTGGCATAAACAACATGAAAGCACAGATCCATCCTGCCTTGTATCAACTGTTGAAGCTCTTGGTGATGGTGTAATTCCATCCATCCTTGGATCCATCCCAAAGTATCCACCCATACCTCTTATTACCACAGCATTGTTTAAACACCACAGCCTACCTAAAGTATTGTTGCTGACTGTGTCCATCCATTTACGGCCACAGTCATCAGATCTCTATCCAGTAGAGCACCTTTGGGATGTGGTGGAACAGTAGATTCACATTATGGATATGTGATCATGTCAATATGGATCAAAACCTCTGAGGAAAGTTTCCAAACCTTGTTGAATCGATTCCATGAAGAATTAAGGCAGTTCTGATTCTGTCTGTACCAGCAAGGTATATCTAATGGCTCTAACTGAAAACCGCAGTCAAACAAATATGCCCCATGTTGGCTGGATGGAAATGTCATTTAGTATCTTACAAGATGATCCTTTAGACCCTGTATTCCTGTACAGTAAACACAACTTAGTAATGCAAATTGTGACATTGACCATGAAATGTAATGCAGCAAGAAATGACCACTAATCATATTTCTTCTGTACCAGAGGCTTCCACAGGACTGCAGTCATCTTGTGAGGACCTTCTTTTTTTTAATGTAAAATTGATGACAGTTTCGGAGTCACTGACATTCAGGGTCGGCATTCTCTCAGAACATGTAGTCTATTCTTTATTATGCTTACACATAATTCATATTTCTTTTAAATAGCTGTGGAGAAAAATGAGAGATCAGAAATTTTAAGCATTTCATAAATGCAAAAAAAGACAAGAGTAGCTGAACTGAAGGAAATGAGTTCCAGTGCTTACTTTAAGATCCCAGAAAATACACAGGGCCATAATTTATGAAAGACAGAGGATAATTCTCTCACACAATGCTTTGCGACGGTCCTTGGTTTTGAGGTTCTACTTAAAAGTTTATTTCTTGATATCTTAACATTTTAACCTTCCAGTTCCAGTTAAATATTCACACCTGCTGCATACTCTGAATAGCACACCCACGCCTGTTGGACAACTCATTAGCCACGTTACACTGCAAATACAAATTTCAGGATACAAACTTTAGTCTTAATTGATGTTTCCGTTTGAATATATGTCATTACAAAATAAATGATTATTCAACCCTACTGGTCACACGCCTGACAACATTCTAGTGCGTTTCTATATATAGCTTAACTTAAGATTGAAGCACGGTTTTCCCAGCTGAAAACAAACGTAAGCTTGTAGTGAAAGTTATTCTCTTCTGAGTCATGTGAAAGATGCAAAAACTACCAATTAGCAAGAGTTCATTTAATCTTGCTTAAATTTGCGCGTAGTGTCTTAATTTAGACGTCCACGTTAAACAATTTATGAAGTGGCCCGTAAGCAGTTAGTAAATTAAGCTGTATACAGACTGTTGTTATTTTATCTAGCACTATGCAAGCTACTTTAACTTGCAATGACCATTACCATCGTTTTAAAAGTGGTGTTCTTGTGTTTTGTCGCAGATTTCCTCCTCGGTGTCGGTAAGACGCTCCTGCGTCTTCTGCGCTTGCGCACAATAGGATCCTGCTGACCTATGAAGCTGCAAAAGTTTTATGCGTCATCACGAAAACACCTTAAACAAAGAAAGAATGGTGGAGTAACCACGCTGCACATGTTGTTCGTTGTTTATTTATTAAACACTATTTACACATTTTCAAGAACACATGCTACAGAATTCCAGATGTACAGATCCTAAATCATAAAAACAACTCTTAAGAACAAAAATACCTGAAGACTACTGAAAAGTAAGCCAGGCATCAAACACTGAGAAAACATTCTTCTTTTTTTTTTTAACCCCCATTTCAACCATTCCTGAACAAGGCCTCTTAAACTATACAGTAGTAATTGTGCAGCATATACAATGTAGTCCTGGTGCTGCTAAAGCTCCCTTTGGTTTGTGCTTCTGTGCAGCTGTGATATAGCACCCAAACACATTGAAAAGGGCCCCAGGTACAACTCCTTTGTAATTTATGATCTAATCTATTTTTCTTACCTGATATTATATACATATCTAATGATGTTGCAATATCTTTTGATGCAAATTGAAGAGAACCTGGTCCTACAAAGCAGTGCAATTTTGTAGTTTCAAAGTCAGACTTTTAAATGTGCATAGTACAAAACCGGGTCTATGTTACACTATGCAAATGCTTGTCAATTGCTATGCCAATGCAGAAATCACTGCATTTAAATGTGTACGTGTTTGAGTTAATATCAGTCTCAGCATTTTGTAACTGAGTAGAATCAAATGCTCATTAAAGAAACTTTGAAACAAACAAATGAATGTGAACTCCCTGCATTCATTTCATGGTCAATGTCACAAATTGATGATTAGTCATTAGTCCAAAGCAGCCTTGATGCTCAGAGTCTTTATTTGTTTTTTGTTTTTTAATTATGTTTTTAAATGACAAACCCTTAGCAGTGGTTAAAGTCAAACACAGCCCAGAGCACCATGGCAGCTTAAGACATAACAAAACAAGCTAGTGACCACAGCAACAATACTTTACATTCAATACCTTACACTACAGTACACTGTACATTAAGGCATGGGGTGTTGTTGATGCAAAGCATCAGCAGAAGATTCACTGAGAGATGCAATGCACTGAGGAATGAAATGCATGTCTATGAACAAATCAGTTGCACCACCAAAACCTTCCTCCTCCAAGACTTTCAGCTGTTCAACTGTTAAGCTAAACAAAATTTTGTGGGAAGTGGACATTACATAATACTCAGATGGTGTATTATAATTTAGAAATAGTATATACCTCTACAATTTTTCTGGAGTTTCGTGTGTTTCCTTATGACTGAAATGTGTGCCAATATATTTGAAAAATCAAGATGAAAGATGTTGTCTTTAATTAGCAATAGAAACTGTAAAATAATTTAGACTAATTTAAAGCCACTGCTTAAAGCACCATCACCATTACATGTCTAACATTTCAAACAGCAAATACTTTGGTGAAGCATGTTTTGCTATGTAGTTATTAAGAAGTTGATGTAAAAGGGAAATTGATTGATTTCTACTATCTAATCATCTTAAGCTCTTTGTTTGGCTCTAAATGTCTGAAAAGAGTGGAAAACAACATCCAATGATATATCAATGATATATAGCATTAAAGCAAGCTTTCCTTTAACGTTTGTTGCGCAAGCAAATACAATCCCTGTGTTGATAACGGCATGTTTTATGGATGTGCCACAAAACCTTAATGATGTCATTTATATATGCATATGTCTACATTACTTTGCACTGTTATCCTGTTTTACAATTAGTCAACTGTTATATTAAACCACCAGTAATTCAGTGTAAATCAAAGTATATAACAGATGTACCTGGAGGTCAGCACAATGAGTATTAAGTCATTTTCAACAACGGTTTGTAGCTGCACAGTAACTAAATACAAGTCAGAAAAGTCAAGTTTATTCAGTATTACTCAATAATACTGTAAGATTCTGCTCACTGCCTGCAGTGCATGATGTTAGGTAACAGCACATTAGAGTGATGCAAGTTATTTGCAGTTCATATGAAATTTATACAATTTACAATACAACCGATCTTCACTGAGCACCACGCCTGCTTATACAAGTAATTCTTCAGCTCATCCTACAATCAAGTGCAGCAGTAGATGACAATCTTGAACATGTACCATGAGGTGTGCAAAACAAATCAAGAAAAAGGATTTGATCTTCACATTTAAAAACAGATTAAATATCTTGGCCTTGTGTCCTCCCCTGCTTCTTTTGTCATAACGCCATACAGTCCTTAATGCTGCTACTTGAGGTTCTTGTGTGTGTCTCTGTGGAGTCCAGAAAGTGTTATAATAACAGAGATGACCTCACCCAGGCCTTTCAGATGTACAAGTCTTACATATCCAACTTCAGACAGTCAGGAGGCCGCCTCTAATCATCTAAGATAAATCTCTAAAGGTGAAATCACCACCAGAGACAGATAAGTACATAAAAAATGGTAATTATCTTCAGCTCTGAAAATAAATGCATTATGTGTTGTTTTCCTGGACAACAGTGCTCAAGAGGATGGAGCCATTCAGTATTAAACTGACTTGATTCTGGAAATGTGTGCTAGCAAGCTTCATTCAGCAACACATATAAATTATTACTTGGTTTTTTTTCTGCCATTTTACAGAAAATAAATACATATTTGTCTTGATTTGAATTATCATTTGTCACAGGACACTGAATGCATTTATGTGAAATGAAGCCCTTTTTTGACAAAAAGCCACAAATCACAATATGTAAATGGTGAGTGCGTTCAGACTCACACTATTTTAACTGTGTAAGTTGTACACAAATACTTAAAAATGAAATGAAATTAGAGTGCAAATAGAGACAGGAGTAGAAGTGGCCAGTATTGTTTTTCTTTTATGCAGACATGATCATGACGAGAGCCTTTAGAATGAATGTCTTCAGTAACTGTTTCCAGGCAGGTCATGCTATCGTTCCACCTTGTCTATGAAATCATACTGTACATGCAGTTTTGGCAGATTCTACAAACACTTAAGGGCAAAGTGTTTCATCTCTGAGACTTAAGAATTGTGTTGAATTGCTGGTTGTTGCAGCCGATAAGCAGCACTTGGTTATCAGTTCACTGATCAACTGATGATAAATTTAACCACAGGTGGAGAGTTCTGTGCCAGCAGAGTCCTATTTTTTTTAAGCGTAATACTCAGATGGTGGAACACATGAGTTAATGTTTGCACCAGTTAACATTTTTCAATAAAGTTTTATGTCACTGAGGTTTGAGTCATTATACAAACCAAGTTAAATTTCTAAGGAACAAAACTCATCACTTTATCCACCAGATTGAGCTAACCCCACTTGCCTGGAGTGTTGTTTGCCGGGCTAGGCAGGAGGAGAAACAGCGCACCTGAATAATTGGGTGTACCAAGCAAGCAGTGCTTAATTTCTGTTGTATCTTTTACAACTTGCACTCACACAGCTATGCACTCCAGACTTGGTATGACCTTACCACTGGATCAGATGACAGCAGATGAGCCAGAGGAAGAGTTTGAGTTTGGGGAGGAGGGAAGGTTCCAGAAGAGCCACTTGCGTTTACATTGCCGTCTCTGGTACAGGTAGTCCTCCTTGTCACGCTCTTTGCGTGCTCTTTGGTAGTGGTCATCTTCTTTCAAGTACCAAACAGGTGGCCAGCGATGTTTCTCAAAGTATTCTTGGTTCTCTGTGTCAGAATGATTTGTTTCAAACAAATGTCCGCCAACTTTTAAAAATCTATTTCTGTCAGAACAACCTCAGATAATAACAGTTTGGGGTTATTAATTAAACCAGTACAGCATAGATGGTAACCCTTAATTTTAGGAGTCCCTCACTATACAGCACTATCCAGTGAAATAGGCTTACTGTGGGGGAAAATATCCACTAAGTTCAATCAACTTTAACAAACTTATTTTCTTTAGGCCAGCTTTCTGTGCTATGTTCCACAAGGCCAAACAAAGAAAGTCTAATCTTTAAAAACTGTTGCAAAAAAAGTGGCTTTTTAGGTTCTAGATTATTAGGGTCCGAGCCATACAAAGTATGGTAGGTAATTATTATTATCTTTTAATTTTAGTCATAGTCTATGTCAGCTAAATTTTCACTTTGAATGAAAAGGGTTTAATGTCATGTAGGTGCTAGCAAATGCAGATCATATGCATCTTACCTGTAGACTTGGCCTTCATATCTCTGGGAAATTTTCGGCAGACACTATTGTAGTTGGTACAGATGTGATGCAGACACCATCCAGTGAGCTGCTGGGCACCATGAAACTGTCAAGATACAAATTATATTTTTTTTCTGTGCAGGATCTGTTCCCTGAAAGATATTGTATTATATCATTTAAATTGAACTGGACAGCAAACTTTTTAATCTTTCAATAAAATATATATCTTTATTAGTATTTAACTGGAGTACAATGGCCATTTTAGTTTACTTCCCATTGAGATTACTTGCAGTAAAACTGCATGGTCAGAGATCACTCAACCTACTGGCAACCTACACCAGCACAGCTAAGGGGGAAGAAAGTATATTTGAACTTAATAAAGTAGCAGGAATTTTTAAAAAGTACCTTTTTTTTCATAAAATGCTGCATGGTAAAGCTTATATGTAAGACCAGCTCTACTTATGTTTAATTTAATTTGTATTTTTATGCATTAAATATTTGCAACAAAACTAGTAATAAATCAATTTGCTGCAAAACAGCATGTTTTTTTTTTTACTTTTGTTGCCATCTAGCCTTACTGATGAGGTAGAAAACTGTGGAAAAACCACTTACTTGGCCCAATCTACTGGGTTTAAAGATTATTTCAGCCTCCACAGCTGTTCTCTCTGAGTAATGGCCTTGTTAATAAAGATCCAGTTTGTTAAAGCATAGATGAGGGCTTAAGGTGCCATCCTTATTTGGAGTAATTGACAGCTCATATTACCTGAGCCATATCCAAGTAGACCAGCACATCTCCATCAATGTCAGTTCCCATCATTGCTGCCTCTGTCAATACTGTTACTGTGTAGAGCTCTGAAAGAAATTTAAAAAACTGGATGTTGCAGTCACTGATTTGAAAAGGTGTACACAGGCTTTCCGTAATACAAACCTGTACTTTGTTGGGTACTAACTATATCAAATGTAATACCTGTAAGTGCAACCAGGTGGGGGAGGCAAAGACGATTGGCAAGAACAATGAGCTCCATTGCATCCAGGTCAGGCCGAGAACAAAACCTCCCCGTGTAGAGATACTCCAGCACAGCCCGCATACAGCTGCGAGTTGTGTTGGGAAACAGCACCTTAGAAGCAGAAACATAGCAATCATAACTTAGAAGCTAGGGAGCTTTCCTGGTTGGATTCTGGGAATAAAATGTGAGAATTTTCCTTTCCTTGACTGGTTATACACATTATTGTGCATGTAAAAGTCTTTGGAGTTACAAAGCCAAAAATCCAAACCAAATGGAGGTTATTCTTTTCAACACAAGTTTAGTCTTAGCTTTAGTATGTAACTCATTTGCACAATATCTACCTATCTATCTACCTAGAACTGATGCTAAAATATACAGTATGAGGGGGGAAAAAAGACATGTAAGCATGTAAACCTATTCTGATGGACCTCAAAATAAAAATTTTACATAAATATATTAGACATTTTTTATTAAGGAATTAGTAAATTTTTACATTATAATAATTTATCAGACTATTTTATCCTCATTTCTCTTATTAGTGAGAAACATATTTGAGGGCATTTGCAGGACAACCGTGGAATGAGTATAGAAATCCACAGCTACAAGAACCAACTTATTATATTTGGTTTTGCATTAAGTGATAAAGTAACATAATTCGAGTCAGAGATGTGCCAAAGTAATAATCAAAGAAAGCTTATTATTTTCAAATTTTGTGTGTACTTTGACTGCAGCAGCAAGGATAAACAGAAAAGAAAACATTGTGTTGCAAACTCTTAAAGCTGATAATTGGCAACAACAACAAGGGCAAGCTAAAAATAGCACTAGAGTACTCTGACTTTTGATCATGTAAAACCTCTTTATCTTAATCCTAAACTATCAGGAGAAGTGCTATTTTCTCTCATATATATTATTATCAAATGCTATTATTTGCTAACTTAGAAAAATAAAGTGACATAGCTTAGGGAGCTGCAGTATGTTGGGATCACAAAGCCAGCTTAATTGTATTAAAACAGATTTGGAATCCTCTAATTGAATTATACTTTGCACACATCGACCATTGGATTTATATTAAGGTCAGGACATGCAATGATCTTTGCAATGCTTGTGCTTTGTGCAGCTGCTAAGTTTTTGTTTTCTATTCTTTATGAGTTCACTTAAAAAACACATTTTACAGAAACTTTAAATAATGTAGTATTCCTGTTTTGTTCTCCTTTTGGTCTAAGCTTACCTCTTTGGTGCAGCTCTCTACAAAGGGCCCACCAAACATTGCTGCCATCCAGTCACAACTAGAGATGAGTAAGGGCTTGTGGGCCATGATAGTCCCATCATCTAGCTTGAATACTACATCTGCAAAATCACAGTTAAATAACGTATTCACAACTGCATCCACTTAACTTCATGCAAGACAGATGAACAAGCAGGAATAATGATGTTCACTCACCGGAGAAGGTGCCTTTGGCCAAACACTCTTTGACTCTGTTTGTGCGGCGTACATGGAAGGCTTTGGTGATTTCTTGATTCATGAAGGCTTCATTGTTAAGTATGTTTGCCACCATCATCCGCAGATCAAAGACCTCCAGCAGCTCAGCAATATGTGCAATTTGCATTAGCTCTTTCTCATTCTCATCTAGCTGACCAGTATACAGGTAGCGGAGAACTGCTCGAAAAGGGCCGAGCTGCATGGACTGGTCCATGTGTACTACAGTCATGGGTCTGGGGCTGTATGTTACAGGGTCTTCTACCAGCTCTTCCTGGATGCTGACAAAGGCTCGACTCCACGAGGAAAGCAGCTTACCTCGTCGGCCCCCCTCAGAGTCTTTCAAGGTGCCATCACTAGTGCAGGCTCTCAGGTTGCCTCTATCTCCATCATCAATGCTCTCACACACGTCAAAACTAGCAGCACGCATCAGCAGCTCTCTCCCACAAAGAGGGGCCCGAGGGGGCTTTCCAGTCTCCTCATTCAGTGTGTCCATGATAAAGAGGTCGTAGAACTTTGAGGAGGATGTCGCCAAGTATATCTTGTGTGCAAAAATTTTCTGTCGCTCCTGCAAGACCAGGATGACATCAGCACAGTGTGGGTCCTCAAGAAGACCAACTGGATGCTCCTCTGTGGTGGATGGGGGAGGAGGCACAGTGATTATAGGTGGGGGAGGTTTTGGAGGCAGGAAGGGCGCTTGAAGGAGAGGCCGCTGAACATTTCTGAGGTGAGATTTCCAAAACTGCAGATGGCGGCGTGAGATGAGTGCAGCTCGGATGGCATTATCAAAGACGTCCTTGACTCCAAACTGAGCAACAACACTGGTTTCATAATATGGCACTCCCAACTCTTTGGCCACCTCTCGGCCTCTCTCTGGAGGAAGAATCTCATTGGATTTAATCGGCCTGAAAAAAAGGGAATATATCAAAAGCAATTCTGTAAATATAAAAAGTAAATATGACTGATCTCTAGCTGCTATTAACTACAAGAATATAAGTCCAATTACCTGGCTAAAGGTCTCCGTGCCCTGTTTACTGCCTCTAGGTCTGCATAGCGCAGGTCCAGCTGGCAGCCTACCAATATGACAGGAGCGCGGGGGCAGAAGTGCTTGATCTCAGGGTACCACATTGTCTTCACATGGTACAGTGAGTTGGGATTGGCGATTGAGAAACAAAGTACCACAACATCAGACCTGGAAGGAAGAAAAAGTTCAAATTATTTAGTCTTAGCATCATAGCAAGGACTGACAGACCAGCAATGTCTTACAAGTCTTATTACCTGCCATAAGCAAAACGCCGGTCCTTGTGATGGTCTCCAAAAGTATCCCAGAGCCGGAGAGACACACTGACATCATCCACTACATCTCTGGAGCGCTCTAACACCTTAACAGAGATAAAAACACATTTATAGATATTCAACCACTAGTTTAGGTAATAAACTAAAATGCTATAATTCAATATGAATAATGCAGAGTTAGGGACATTTACAAAAAAGGTGCAAGCAAACTGTTTAAAGTTTAAAGCTTTCATACTCACTTCTTGGCATACTCTGTATTGGTCAATTGCCCAGACTGTGGGCACATGTGTAGCGAGTAACTGGTACTGAGTCAGTGTGGCATTGCAGGCTCGGGCGCAAATAAGGCGGGTCTTTCCAACTGCATTGTCTCCTACTACCACGCACTTGATAGTCTCAACGTTTGGCCTCTCATAGTCCATATCAGAATCGTTCAACTGGGGCCTGGTGAAATTTATAGAGAAGCACAAAAAAGCTGCAATCAGAGAAGTCTTACACTATTATCCTGACATAACACATGCACTTAGGAGTCCTTATCTGCACTGCTCAATCTGCCTGCAGAGCTATCAATGGATGGTCTCGTGACTTCTCTGTGCTCATTCACAAGTTCCCTATCCTTGCTCCTTAAAGTGACCAGCACCATAAAATGTATTCAAGATATTTAAAACAAGCCAGTCCTATTATATTATACAGCTTTAATTTAGGGAATGAGAGGAACACAAAGTTATTAACTAATGTACAAAAGCATTTATTTATAATTTTTTTTTCTGCTATGGATTAGAATAAGTCAAACAACTCTGTCATGCCCTCCCAATTTATTATTACAATCAAATTATAGTAACTTTACCTTAAAGATCAGCTTAATCACAGCCCATACGTAACAAAATATTCTAAAATACAGTATCAGATGGGATTTAATGTCATTGACATAAATGAAATAGAGGGAAAACTGGAAAACCCCAGTTTTGAGCCTTGAAAATAGTGAATGACAATTTAGTATTTCAAACTGGTTTCCAAGGAAACAGTGGTCTGCGTCACTGTGTTACAGCTCAAACAATGCTGTGCTATATTCTTAATGATTTTTTTTTCAATTGTTTTCAATAACTGTGGTAGTATCTGACTTTGTTTCAATTTAAAGCTGTGTCATTGTAATACACAGGACTTCAATCTCAAGCTTGCATGTTTAATCAGCAACAGTTTCCCCTATTTATGCCCTTTAAAATCAAATATCTTCGCCCCCTTTGATATTCATTCATATTTAGATGGTCATAGTGCTGTCATCCTATGAATGAGGTCAGCAAGCCATCCTCTCAACCAATATCAAGAAATAAAATCCTAAAGCATAACTTTAGGTCAGTTTACAGAAAAAGCAGACTCTTTGTTCTGTTTGCTCAAGCAGCATCTACTTTTCACGTGTACTGACTATAATTTTATCACTATACACTATTATGGGCTGCTATGTTGCAGGTCAGTTGCCATTCATAAAATATGCTGATCGTTGACTGCACAAACTACATCCCTTGTCTGGCATATCATAGGGCATAAACATTTCCTAGTGTGACCTGAAACTGGGCCTGCATGACACTATCCAGAAACGCCGCCTTTAATATTGCCTATCCATATGCCCTTCCTGTCACAGCCTTCAGTACAATGCGCAACTCTCAAATTACTCATCTTTTTTAATATGCTCAGATGTTCTACATAAGCCAAGCGACGCATTGAATTTATTATCTTAAAAACAAAGCTACTGAACACATTTGCATCCTCCGACAGCAATTTCAAAGATGATAAAATTGTGCATATCCTACCAGAAGGACCGAACAGTCCCTCCACCACCGAGACATTAGTCATGAGGCTTTGCTGCATTACACGTTATGCAACGCCCCGTCACTGACTCTTGAGCCTGTTTATCTGGCTCCGACTGACTTCATCGCAATACCAACGATAGGGAAATAAATTCAGTTTGATTCCGCTGTCATAAACGTTGTTGATCCTCCTTACCACAACATAAGAAAGTGCTGCATCGGGCTGGTCGATGAACCTGATAAAAAGCAGGGCTCCATCGGATGCGGCTTGCACCTGACGGCAGCTCGTATTTAACTTCATCTTCAAGGCAAGGTGAACGACGCTAGAAAATTGCCAAACGACCGCAGACGTTTCAGGGGGGGATCAATATAATATGTGCGACTGCATCGCCAAAAACAGCTAGTCTCGGTGTAGCGGTGCGTTGCAGGGCTGCAGCTCTGACCGTCATGGAGCCAACTCCACTTACTGTAAGGCCTCCGTAGCTAATAATAGGCAGGCGCGCAGAGGGGGAAATCATTACAAAACACTGATCCACTTTAAAGTCGCACAAATCTCATTCCACAGCTCCAAAGATGGAATGGCCACCCGTCCAGCACGAACATGCACTTACTTTGCACAGCTCCTATGGTGTTGGCTTTTTTTTTGTTTGTTTTTTTTTTTTTTTAACATATATTTAGGAAGGAGTAAATAAACCATGCGCACAACAGCTACTGGACTAAACGTCAGGCTCATTGGTGGAAAGAAATTAGGGATGTAAGTGCACAAACACAATATAGCAGTTGCTTGTATCATCTACAGCAGACACTTTCAACTTAATGGTTTAATAAATTAAACAGGTTAATAAGTTAATCAGGTTTGCATACAAAAGAAAGAACTGTCAGTTTGCACCCATGTGCCAATAACAATTTAAAAAGATTTATGACCACTAAGGATTATTATTCAAGGCATCAAGGCATATATAAATATGTA
>JBAMHW010000012.1:21088721-21158192 GCA_037177495.1 Rhadinocentrus ornatus | reverse complement strand
TCAGTGACTGTGTCAGCATGCAGAGGAAGAGGAACAAGGAGTTATCAGAGATGAGGAGTGATGAGTGAGATCATGCATTTGTGACCCCGTCTCTACGGAGGCTAGAGGCAGAGCAGGGCAGCCCAGAGACCCGGGCCATCAACAGCAACCCCAGAGCACAAACCCAAGCCACCCCACCCCGAAGAAGAACCGAGCCCCACCCGGAAAGTGGCAGAAGAGAGCCCTTGTCTTAGTATCAACCTCTTTTTTTTTTATTCAAAAAGCAGTCAGTGAGTGGAACGGTTAACAAAATGATGACTAATATATATCATTTCACTGCAGTTCAGTGGTATTTGTGGAGGTACTTCACAACAGACATGGGTGAATGAGTGTCGTTTTCAAACATTGCTTGCTGTTTTTTTTCTTTTGCCATGGATGGTCCACAGGTAGCATGCTGAGTCATCAAATGATACACATACTAATTTAAAGATTTTTTATTATTATTATTATTATTATAAAATCTAGATTATTTAATAAACCTCTGTGGCATATTACTGTTAAAATGATAAGATTACCATGATTAAACTACAAAAACCAAAAGCCCTCAACCCAGCAAAGTCCTACATGAAAAAAAAAAAATCTACTTGCTTTAAATAAAATATAACTGAAACTGATGACCCACCGAGCTGCCAGCTGAGCATTGTAAACCATACCATCTTGAAACTGCAGGGACACAGAAGTCTTCACTGGGCTTCAGTGAGGACATTTGCAGTCGCTGTGGTTTACACATTCCTCACTGTGCACACAGCAAGTCTTCAATTCTGCTTCCAATGCAAGGAAAGATGGTTTATCTGTCACCAGAATTCAAACACACGAACCAACCAATACTGGTGTATGGTGAACATGTTGAATTCTAATAATTAGCCAAGGCTTCTGAATGCACTGAGCTCGAGCAGCGTTAAGATCATTAACTTCCCTGAGATTAACTTATCAAAGAAATGATAAAGATTAACTTATCAAAGAAATGATAAATGTATTTATGTTATGATGGTGCCAGTTAACACATCACAGCTCCATCTGTTTCCGGAATTCTCTAACCGGGCAGCTGAAAGGTAAATTTCTCAGAGAAGTGAACACAAATTTGCCAAGAATGCTCACGACATGTTGAAAGATCTGTCGTGTTTTGTTTTCGTCTTACTCACTGAAATGATCGAATGTGGTTCCTAAAACCCATGTGACCTAAGTGCTGCAGAAAACTAGTCACAAAATTGCACTTATTTACTTCAGCTTTGACTCACATAAAAGCCACAGAAGAAGAAATGTGTATTTAGCAAGACTTTCTGCTCCCCTTTTTTCTAAATCTAATTACTGTGGACAGTGAGGAGTAAACTTGTCTGAGACTTTCCGAAACAGGCCAACAAAAGAAATAAAAATGCTGTGAATATGATCCGGATCAACTGGATTTAAGGTCTTGTCTCACCACTGGACATGCATTACATTACATTTATTTAGCAGACACTTTTATCAACTTACAGTGGTCAGGCAGAGGCTTTCAGGGTCTTTCCTAAGGGCCCAACTGGAAGGGTTAACTGTTAATATTCGTCCCCTGGGGGAATCAAACTGTGGTCTCCCTCATGGGAGATGTATGCCCTCCCAACCGAACTAACAAGCTACCATGCAATGAAAGGATGATAATCTGTGTTTCCATCCTAAATATTCCGTCCTTTTGTTAGTTAAACCTTAAATTCCCTGATTATTGTAATTTTCTCCATGGATTGTGACATCAATTAGTTAGTTTATCAATTAGTTTTTCTGTCATGTGCAGACTGAAATACATAACAAGTCTCGAGGTTTTACCATGAAGGTTGGATGAATGTTGCTGGACCATTGCAACATCAGAGTTTTAATTTAAAACCTTGGTTAAAATACCATAAATGACCTACTCATTCATCTCTCAAACTCCTGTTTGTGAGTTCAGTGCTAATGATGGCAAGATACTAGATTAAGTTAAAAACTAGCAATGGTAAATGAATAAATAAAAAATCAATATGATAGTACTGTCACTGTGAGCAGGCTGGCATTTTTACAGCGTTATAAAAACAATCCCTGCAGTTCCCTTTGCTAACTAATGTTTTGGTCCAGTCCTGCTGATCCTAGCTAAAGCAGATAGCTGTAATTTCTAAAAAGGAGCTCTGACAAATTTTCTGCCCAACATCACATGGCAGAAGTTAGCTGGTGAACATAATGGAATTTTTAACAGCTAAAGATTTCCCTTTGGGGTTGGTGATAAAAAAAAAAACTGCATGCCAAAATGAATGCTGTTCCTTTGTGTCTGTTGGATTTAAGTTAAGGTAGCATTTATGTGTTTATAGTTTGTTCTGTGGTAAAAAAAAACAAACAAACAAAAAAAAACAACCAAACTGACATATGATGTGATTTTATGCTAATTTAGGTCTCATTCCAAAGTGACTTTAAAAGTACAGCAAAAAATGTGCATTCATGTACAGTTTGTACATTTTCCCCCACAGATGATCACGTCATCATTTTGCTGTTCTGGAAAATGTTACGGCCCTTCTATAATTATATTGATATCACTTTAGAGTAACTGTTTTGTCAGAAATGAGTGATAAGGCAAAAAATAGCTAAGCATGTCTTCCCTGAATGTATCCTCTCTCTTTGTGTCACCTTTTAATTTATCTGCTTTATCTCACATTTGTGTGTTCATATCCGCCCTGCTGCAAACACAGACAAAGAGAAGAGGCTGTGACCCAGCCTTGCCTTGTTTGCACTTCCTCGGCTGTCACAGTTTGATTCAGTTCTTGATGGATCTGTGGAAAATGCACAGCAACTTCACCATCTTAGCCAGTTGCACAGAGCTGTGGGAGGATATATTTGGAGGCTGTAAATGGGCTCGCTGTCAGTAGAGTTGTCACTGAATACACTGAAAGAGAAAACTCCCCATAGTGTCCAAAGACATCAACCATTTAAATTCTGACTCTGACTCAGAAAGGTTTTGTCAAAAAGCACCGTCTGGCTCTAAAAGTGGCCAGCACACATTGTTGTTCATGTACACATGGTTCTTGCAGGGATCCAGTCTGTACTATTTAGTCTTAAATAGTGCTGAAACAACAAGCAAGTGTCCACATGTATTTTGTTATATAGATTGCTGTCACTGAGTAAGAATTTGTCCATCCACAAACTGCTGTAGAGCTTGTGTGTCATCAAAGAAATATTCAAATAAAGCTTTTGAAATAATATAGAAGTATTGGTGGTATGAGAAATAAAGAATAAGTTCTGGAGACACAATCTGTTTTTACACATAATAGTAATGTAAGCCAAGTAAGTCCTGTGCTTTCTAAAAAAAAAAATTTATAATAATAATAGAAAAATACAGAGATATATACATAAATTGTGAGGACAAGGAGCTAAACATCTGTCAAAATGTGAAACACCTGCAGTGAATATGTTCAGTACTGTAAAATCGGACCTTGGAGAAGGAGTTGCATGGTGGTGTGGTGGATAGCACTGCAGTCTCAAAGCAAGAAGGTCACCAGGTAGTCCGGGTTCCTCCCACTCTAGGTCAGTCTTCAGTCTTTGCTAAATGAGCTGGAATCAACTCCTTTGGTACATGAATTGTTTACTCTAAATTCTCCCTAGGTGTGAGTGGCTGTTTGTTATTCTCCACTTAAATGCTTGTTTAAGCTCTAATTGTTCCAGCTACTTGGCAGCTAAGGGATGTTCTATGACCATTCATTTCATGCTAACTTTGTCCTTTGTTGTGGCAGCAGATAATGTAGAAAAGTAGCCAACTTGAGCCACTTCCAGTGTCAACTAAGCATGACCGAGCTTCTCATCCAATCTCTCGTAAACAAGAACCCTAGAAACTTAAACTCCTCCACTTGGAGTAGGATCATATTCCTGACCCAGAGAGGACACTCCACCCTTTTCAGGATGATAACCATGGTCTTGGATTTGGAGCTACTGATTCTCATCTCTAAATGCTTTATGACTGGCTGCGAATCACTCCAACGAGAGCTGAAGATCACAGCCCCATCAGATGAGACAATTTGCTAACAACAACACTATAAGTGTTTTTTATAGATTGTGTTTATGTGGATTTTTCTATGTCTTGGTACCAAGAGAAGTTCTAAAGATAGGGTTGCTGAACACAAAAATGCCATCTGGATAAAAAAATTAAATAAATATAAGGTTATGCAATGGCACAGAGTATTGCTAACCTGATGGATGTCAGAAGAGGTGATTGTCTAAGAAGATTGCTGCAATGATAAACTTTCTGGATTGTACAACTGAAACAAAACATTATATCCTGGACCCAATGATAAAATAGATTTTTTTTTATTAAAAGTCGATATGGTAAAACAAATTCAGAATCTTTGAAAGATGTGGCTCAAGAGAGATTGAGTAAAAAGTTTTTCTTCTTTTCTCCAAATTTATCTTAAATTTTTCATTTAATTTGTTTCCCTCATTTCCCTTACCCTTATGCTAATTTGGATGTTGTCATTTCCCTGTCTTTAAACCAGTTAGCCTGCACATTTGTGTGGAATGACTCATTGGTGAGATTAAACACAGTGAAATTAAACAAGACTGTCAGCCACAGCAAATACTGACCCTGATGAAGAGCAGTTGGTTGCAACAAGGTGGTCCTTGTAATAATGCCACCTAAAATAAGGCTTTTTAATACTTTTGAACCTACTCTATGGAGAACATTATTTGCACTTTAAGCACGAAGCCCTGAATCATATTACTGTCAAAAAACTATGAAAAACCAAAACATGTTGCAGTGTACAAGCTTTTTACAAATAGAATCCCCTTTCTTTTATTAAAATATCAATCATTTATAGTGATCGTTTAATTTAAGACTAAGAAAATACATCTATTAAAGATGTTTCTTTTTTGTGCATGTCATATATGTCATGCTATAATTAATGTACATGCATATTGTTTTAAACACCAGTTTGAAAAAAGTCATTTTAGAGGCTTTCATCATAAAGATGCATTGTGCATGGAAAAATTTGGCTGAGAGGATGTGTAAACTCCTGCCCACAAAGCAACAGCGCCATAAACATCCTGGCATCTGGCTTATGTTCCCATCACCAGCTATGCTCATATTCAATTACCAAGTCAACATTCTCTGAGCAGTGTTGAAGAGCTCTTGATGAAGTGCTATATACATAACCCTGATTAGGGATTACACATAGATGTGTTGAACACCACAAGACCATTGAGAAATACTCTAGAACTTAAGCAACATAAATCAATTTCTCAACATCCCTCAATATTTCAAGCTGTTCTGTCCTGGTTATTAATGGGAAAAAAGGTTAAAAAAAAAATATAAATAAATAAATAAACAACAGCAAAAATAAGATGTGAGAAGAACTTCATTCATTAACATGGAGATTGAAATTGTTAAATTTAATTTTTCTTTAGGTTTTTTTCCACAAAAACCAATCCACAAAAAATTTATATGACTTCCAAAGTCATGCACTGACTTTGTATTTCTTTTTTTCTCTAGACTATTGCTTCACAGTGGGAGTCACTTCAACCACAGAGTACACACTGCAGCCATAAATCTGATTATTCTGCAGACAAGGTTCATAATGAGACTTATCCAGTAGAGAACAAGCTGTGCAAGTGTTGCTGCAACAGAGAAACACTTTGGTGGTTAAAATGTAAATTGTTTGAAAACAACATTAAAACAGACAAATAGCCTTAAAAAGATTAAACTTTTCATTTATAGTTCACATAATATAAATCAGCAAAATAACATGTAGTTTCTAATGTTTAGATCTACCGGGAGATGGGCAGCAACAATTTACACAATAATTACTCAATGAAAATCCATAAAGTCCATATATTTAATTGCTTCATATTGGGTGATTAAACCAACAAAAAAAACAGAACAATCTTTTCTACCTAGCAAAATTCACAAAGCCATTTTCATCGGCTATATACAGTTTTTTTTTAAAATATACATATAGTATATATATTCTCAATACACTATTGTTTTCTAGATAATTGCTCCAAACTGACTCAAGCCACTTATACTCAAAAGGTGCATGTTACAGAAGGTTTGTCTGTTACTGATATACAGTTTTTGTTTATATTATTGAATTTAATTGAACTTATACACAACCAAGCAATAAGCTGTGGAAATATTCCATTTAACACCATCAACATAAAAACACAGAATTGGCATGGCACAAACATGTTTCAAAGAAGAGAGAATGTCTGCCTTACATGACATGTAAATAATATACATGATGTGGTTGACTGCTTCCAGACATTACAAGCAGCCTCATTGGTAGAAGACTTGAACTTTATTTATTTGATTTTTTTTTGTATTTTTTACATTGGGACATACCTAAATTCGTCACATTCAAGTATAAAGTTAGATTTCTCATTTTAGTAACTAACCCCTAATATTTACTATTTGATGAATGCATTTCTTGAAGCAGGCAATGTTCATTACTAGAAAATAAATGCTTTTTTTTTTTTTTTTTTTTAAGCAGCACTATTGTCTTTCTGGCAAAGACCTTACAACTTTTTAATATGGTGCTCGGAAGTACAGCAGCACTAATGCAGGACAAATGGGGACTGTATGCCTATTAGGAAACTTATATGAGGTCTACCACTATACAGTTTATAACAGATTTTATCAGCAATGGCATTAACATGCAAATGAGAAAAGGGGGCAGCATTTCCTTTAGATTAACTGCCACTGCTCGGGACAATGCATCAGTGCTACTCTATGGACCTTGTCACAGCTATATGAAATGTTTTAACTGTATGATGACACGCCCATGTGCAGCCTAAGGATGGGTCCTTCTGGTTTAGGTATTTCATTCAAATGCCCTGTTACAAACATTTTAAAAAGGTTTCAGATAGCACAACCACACTAACCCACGAGATTTTATCTAAAAGTGATAATATGTGTGTAAATACTATATAATATTTTTAAAGAAACTAGAGAGAGAGCAATAATAAATGGCTGACCAAGGTGCATCAACACTGGCCTGTGGGTTTGCTGCATGCTATTTGTAGCTGCATGATGTCCTTCATGCAATTTTTTTATTTGCATAAAGCCAGGAGAATTGCGAGCAATGACAAAAGATTCTGAGTAAAAGCTAGTGACTAATGATATTTCATACAGCAGAAATGAATTGCCTGAAATAGGCCAAAGGTAAAAATTAATTTTACAGATTGCTCAAAACCTAAGCACTCAACTGAACAGAAAGCCAATTTGTTCCTTTTGGTGTGGGAGCTTGTGGAATCATCCTGTCACTTTTAATATAAGATGAGCTTTCTCCATGGTTCTTATCACTTCTCAGCTCTTTAGATTCTTCTTGTAGGCTCAGAGGATGTTTGCGGTAGCAATGTAAGTATGTGTTGCAACCTTGGAGTCAGCTGCTGCAGCTGTGCTTGAACTTGGAAAGCTGAGTGGTGACATGCCTCAGCCTGTCATCAAGGTGGTGTAACTCAGACAATCTCCTGTATGTACTGGTAAGCAATTTTTCTTTTTTAAAAGGGGTTTTTATCATCACAGTCACCTTAAAGAAATTGACCAATCACTTGGGTTTTAGAAACATTTAAAACTGAGTAATTGAAAACACTTGTCTGTGTGAACGGATGTGGGCACCCCTCCAAAATGTATTCCTGAGATGCCTAGGCTGGAGACAGATCCAGATGGGTCTGAACTGAAACCAGATGGCTGTGTGCAGGGAACATAGACTATGTACTACTGCATGCTGCATGCAGACAGCATTCTTTCGAGGGACAGACACTGTGTTTTTGGCTCTTCTGTCAACATTTGTGTGTATAAGTTTGCTAGTGTAAATGCACAAGTGTGGGTATGAATAATGGATGTAAAGACAAGCTTTACAAAGTGTTTCACATAAATGAGCAGAATAATTTCAACCTGCAAGATAAACCATATTAAAATATAAATTTTGTAATGTATCAACAACATCCCAGAACACTTAAACTCTTCTGCTTGAGGTACAGACTCCTTTCTGATCCTGAGGGCGTACTCCATTCATATCTGATTGAGAACCATTGCTTTGAATTTAGTGTGACTGACTTTCATCCCAGCTAGCTGCAAACTGACTTCATGACTTGAAGAAGCCAACAGATCTACATAATTTCCAAGCAGCAGAGATGGAATCCTGAGGTTCCCACAACCAGACACCCTGCGCTCCCCAACGATGCCTTGAGATCTGGCACATGAGCACCACAAACAGGATCAGTCAAGAAGGGCAGCATGGAGTCCAGCATGAACAGAGTTTACTTTATTGCAAAAATGCTGACAGAACTTTTACTTTGTCAAAACAAGGACATGATACCCCGCAAAAGCAACTCCAGTAGCCCTACAAACTCTTACCCCTAAATCACACCCAAAGAATGCTTCAGGTGACAGAGTCATAAACCTTCTCCAAGTCCACAAAACACTTCTAAATTGAGTCACCAAGACCCCCTCAGTAGTTCCACAAGAGTTTATGACAACTCTTACATGAACTGGTCTAAAGCCACACCGCTCTTTCCGCAGGAGGCTGAGGAGTGTAACCTTTCAGTGTAACCACACTCTCTGGTACCCTTGCTAAAAGAGAGACTTGAGCAAAAAGTCTAAGTTTTCAATTTATTGGTCCATCGTTGGACCCACCCTCACATATGGTCAGATACAAGATTGGGATACAAGTGGGTAAAAGGAGTTCCTCTCAGAAGGTGGCCATATTTGACACACAACATGGAAACATAAAATGTCTCAGTGTCTTTCACATCTGGTTGAGCAACATTGTTTTAATTACTTTTAAGAATCAGATTTGACCAAAATGGTCACTTTTAAAGCATGCTTTCAAAATGAATTGGTTTAAAAATTTCAGGGATTTTGGTATCTGATACAACAAAATGTGTGTGATAATTCCTTTTGAACCTTTATCATTGTTTCATATCCTTAAGTATTAAAATAATGCAAAGAAAGTGAGAAAAAAAGTGAAAAAACATTTTCTTTAAAGACAGTTGGATTTTTTTTCCTTCTCTGCTATCAGTTGTCCATCAACCGCTTGAATGTGTGTGGTGTCTCTAAATAAATCAAATCAAATCTCTAAGTATAAGCTGTGTATGATGCAGTTCACACTGGCTTTGCCTCCAGGAGCTACATCTTACAAACAGATGCCTCAGCATAAATAATCTCATGATGTCTTAGAGTCTGTCGTGACGTCTTTTTATGCCAAACTTATTTACTTTAAAGTGAAACTGATTTATTCCTTGCAGGTTTTTTATTTGTAATTAATTATTGTTGCATTGATACATTCATTAAAGTGACTTTTCTAATTACTTGAGTGGGACTTGAGAGTCAGTGACTTGTTAATGGATGCTTGCCTGAGATGATGGATTTAACTTGCACAGCTGGAAACTTGGCTAGACCAAAAATCTTTTTGTCTATTTTTAAAATTGTTATAAAAATCAAGACTTTGTGATGGAATCTACAACATAAAATACACTGCATATTTGATATTGTACATTTTATTTCAATGTGATATTGGAGGGGTATACATTAATGCAAGACTTACTAAAAAGGGTAAGACAACCCGGTTAAAGAAAGTTACATTTTTACCCAAACTACAACATATATGTAGTTCAAGTAACAGAGAGGAAGATGTGGTCTTCCTTTTGGTCAGTAAATCTTCAGCATTTGAATTTGATGGTTCCAAAATGAACAAAATGGTTTTAAATCTGTAACATATGTTTATCCTGAACAGAGACTTTTTGTTTCAGTGCATATATTTCATGTTACGTAGTTGCCATGGGATTTTGTCCAAGCCTCCAGATGTATAGCCCTGCTATGCTACTACTGGATGTGAATTCAGGAATGCAGATCATCTGAAGAAAAGAAAAAAAAACAAAAAACGTGTGTCACATATTTTACAGATGAAAACATGTATTTGACACGCTAAATAAAATAAACTGAACATTGCATCTTCAATTATCCAGCTGAGACAGTGAGAATTAATCAAACATCTAAATACTTCCTATAAGAACTAATCCACTTAATTCAAGCTCTCTCACTAGTGAAAAATATTGTGATAATAAATGGGTTTATCCATTCTAGTGTACCAGAAACCAAATGAATCATTTAGATGCTTTGCTTTTGATGTTTTAAATGCCTTTACTTACATCAATCGATATGGATTTAATTTTTACATTAAACTGGATTATTTTATTTGGGAGGCTGTTTTAAAAGCTTTTTAAAGATTTCTATATAACCGATCTAATTTGAGATCATAGGACAAGCTTTGCAGATGCGTAATTTATTGGGATTTAACTTCTTTGCTCTCTTTTGGCATCTCTTCCGACACCTGATGGCACCACTAGACACTATAGTTAATAGACAGATCATTCTGTTTCTACTCTGCAGTTTCCAACCAGCACAGCCCACCTCCTGTTCAGAATATTTCCCCCAAAATTAAGTGTCATACTCATGTGAATACCACAAGCATCTGCTGCTTGAGAAAACAACACATTATCCCCCTGGCCAAACTTCACACTTCACAACACACACATTAATAAATGAAGGCACAACTACATTAGCATAGACAGGGTTTAACAACTGCTTTTACTATAATCATGCAGGGTGTCCTTTCAAATCATCTCAAATCTCAACACTCCTTCCTTCATCCAATACACTGGAGACAGAAGAGTATTTGAAGGGCGTTGTTTACAGTTATATCTCATGTAAGCCAGTAACGTCTGACCAAAGTCCCTCTTGTGGACAAAATTGAAACAGCTGTGTCCTTCAGCTGACATCTTCATGTGATTTTTCTCACATTATTGTACAAATTTGTGAGATAAATTTACCGTAGACATTAGTGATATATATGATTCCTGTGCTTTAGCTTGGTTAAGATCCAGCTAATACAACTGTGTAATAAATCTAATTTCAGATACTGTATCTTGCTCATATTTAGCAATCTGGTAATCTCATAATTATAGAGGAAGTAGATGCTGTTAGGCAAACAGCCGTTAGCTTAGTGCAAAATTCAACTTAGATGCAAAGTGACCTCCAATCAGAAAATCAGTTCATCCAACACAATGGAAATGAATGCAAAACTCCCACATTGCAGCAAAGCATTTTGCTGTATGTTTTTCCTCTGTGACAGATTTGTCCTTTCAGTGAACTTTGCCCTCCATCTCCAGCACAACACTGATGTTGTCTGTCATATCTCTGAAAACAAGGTGAAACACCTGCCTCTATACCTGACAAAGGAATTCATTATCCTTCTCTCCAGAAGGACACAGAAATGGTCTTCTCAAATGTGTTTGTGGTATGGCTCTGCTCCAAGAAGGAGGGGAGTGTAGTGATGTGCTAACAAGCAAGAGACTGACTTCTAAACTCATGAATAAACTCTCAGTTCACATCTTCATTTTCAGCCGAGACACACCAAACCACCCACTGGAGTGGAAAAGAAGAAGAAGAAGAAGAAAAAAACAAGGGGGGGGGGGGGGATAAATGCAAGAACAGCAACATATTCATAGAGAGCTTGAATACAAGTTTGACATGAGGCTAAAATCTTGCATCGTTGACATGAGACTAAAATCTTGCATCGTTTCCGTGTCTGCATTGCTCAGTTTTGTTGTTGTTTTGTTTGTTATCTAGAAGTGCTGACATGCATGGGAAGCTAGCAGACTGGTCTTTAAACATACTGTTTTATTTGTTTGTTTGTTAATAAGTTTTTTACATTTAATTTGGCATAATCTAATTTATTGAAATTAGACTCATCATCACAGACAAATCCTCAAGTAATTAAATTGAATAACAGACCTTATGCTCTCAGCATCAGTAAGCTGTGCTAAAAGAACCAAAGAATAAAAAATCACACATCTAACATGTAACCTGAAACCCTAGAGACTATTCTGTTAAAATGATTGATTGTGACAGTTGATAAGCACTCATTCATTAGGCTGTTGGATGCATATTATGTTCTCATTACAAAGGCATTGGTGCAGCTGGCATCACCCCATATCTGGATTCCCTGGCAGACACAATGTGCCAACAGCCTGACATCATATCAAACTCCGGACATCGCTCTGGAAGAAATAAGGGCAACATCATAATGAGTGCCAAAGACAACCAGATTCCAGCGCGGACGCAAGTTAAGCTCTATGAAATGCAAAGGAAAAGTCAAGTTATTTCATCCAGGATCCAAGGAAAATATTTGGAGTTTATTTATGTATAAAACATTTTCTTGGATGATAAAGGGGATCTAGTTTGAGCTTCAAATCTACATCTAACTCTCTCAGCCTCTGGGTATCAGGATGTTTCAGCTTCCACTTTGTGAGGAGGCGTGAGGCCACAATGATAAATAATAGCTTAGTCCCACACATCATCCTCTGTATGTCAGCACGTGCAGCTAAAAGTTAGTGGACTCTAAGCCAACGTTTTGCAGTTGTAGAGAGAACACATTTTATATTAACAATGCATGTAGCTTATCATTAAATACATTTCCTAAGCTAAGGTATCAATGGCATCATCATAAAGCATGGTTCAGGCAAATGTCAGAGTGATAAAGAAAACATGTCATTTGAATGCCCTGGGTTGATATTTGGACAAAGCTGTGGAAGTCTGGTAAAGTACCCACCACATTTGACTAAAAAACCTGCTGGTTCAAACACTGTTAGTGAGGCTAAGATCAGTGAATCTATAGACACAAGAGACTCTACAACAATGATTTGGAGTGGAGAAAATGGCTGAATGATATTCACATATGAAGACTATAGGTTTGTGTGTCAAAAAGCACATTTATTATCGCGTTGAAAATATTTTGCATGCACATTTAAAGAGGTTGCGTTCCCAAAAACAATCATAAATCATGTCTGTATGTACACAGACTCCGCAGAGATGATAGCATGAGTATTGATATCTGAAAGCAGGATGCCTCAGACATTATTCCAGGATCTTCTCAATTGTCATCTGATGTTCTATTTTTTCTATTATTGAATAAAAACATTTCTAACCTCCGTGGAAAAGATATGGATTTTTATTTTATGAAGAAAAGAAAAAAACAAGACTCAAGGTTTTGTAATGTAAAAGAAATAGTTGAAACAAGGTCAATGTGAAGATGAATGCAGGATAGTTTCCTGTCAGCCTACATAGAGAGCTGCTTAGATTTTAGCTTTCAGTCAGGAAAAAAGTCATATTAGATGAGTCACATTTTCATAGATCAGATTTACCAACCTTCTTTCATAGCAACCTATACTATTATAGTATGTAAAAGTCATGGATCGCCTCATAATTTGAGTCAGTGGGGGTTTAGTAATTAAATGAGATGCGAATAAGCTGTAAACTAACTAAAGGGATTTAATTGAACAATGTTGTAGCAAAGATTGTAAAATGAGGATTTTAAAAGGATAATATGTATAAAACGGGAATAACACGTATTACGCAGAATAATGACTTGAACATGGGTGTTCAGCTGTAAGATCAACTCTGCTGATAAAGAATTTTATCAATTAGTCGCACAGATATTCGGACCGCGGTTTTGAATGCTGCGTTCTGATTGGCCGGACTGCTGAACTGGTAATATTCAGCGCTCCTATATAAACCCGTGCAGACTTGACATCAGCGCTATCTGTCATGCAAGTCAAAAGGATAGAGAGGAGTACATTGTAGAGATATTCCCGGCAGCCTACTTGTTACATCCTATTTGTTCTGCAGAAGCTTTTCTGAGCGATATTCTTATGAATTACCCACAAAGCAGGAGGCGTCTTTTTCTATTTTAGTTGTATGATCTCCTGTACTGAGAGGACGATGCCTTTGAGGACCGGACTTTTTCTCCTGATGGTGCTGAATGCATCTGCATATGAACTGGATCAAAACGAGTCTTATTCGCCCAGAAGAACGCGCTTTTCAACCAATAGCCCTTGTAAGTAGCACGCTGCCTCCATCTGCATATATTTCATTTTTCTCTCCCCTTTTATTTTCTTTCTTTTTAAACACACCATTTACACAATGCACAACATTTCCCTTGCTTGCATAAAATGTATGGATTTTTCTCATTTTATTTTTGGCCTATGCAGCCGTTTTTCTTGTATAAACGAGCGCGTTGTTTCTCGAGGAAGGCTGCAGGATGAATGCTGTATCTTTTTTGCCGGTGTCCTGCCGGCAACAGAGGAGCACGGAGCTTGGTGCTGACACCTGAGAGCGCAGGCTGTGTCATGCTGTTTGTCTGTCTCATTGCTTTGGTTGCTGCATAGGTTCCACACTGTAGTGGACTTAAAGGGATTTTAGGGCATAAAACATCACGTTTTCCGTGTAGCCTTGAAGAAAGAAAAAATAAGTGTGTAAAACCGTTGTACCTTTTCTTCAGCATTCTTCAGAGTAGGTTACACTGCTTGTCACTGGGGCTGTGGCTTTGGGATACATCACTGCAACCCTCTTAGTTTAAATTGCTTATCTGCTGTAGAAAAGACTGCTTAAGTCCAAATCCCACACAATGACCATCAATAAATTGTTCAAATAAGTCAAATTCAAACGTTGACTTTCCCTTTTTATTGCAAACTACAGCTCAGTAATATAGAAGACAGTGTGTTAACGGAGATGCTCACTGGCTTCCCCTCTGCTGGAATTGCTTCATCATGGGAAGATTTGCAGTTCACTCTCTAAATTATGAGACCAATCTTTGGTCTCTAATGACAGGATGAATTTATCTGACTGTGCAGGTCAACATGGGGCTCCAGATTCAAAGGCTGCCAAGTAAGCTTATGGCTTCTCTATTACATTTCTTAATGGCTATTACATAGGATTTGAGTCAGGCTGCCCTCCCTCTCAGTGGATTCTCGGATAAAGATTGAGAAAAGCCAACCTTCTGGATATGCTGATTTACAGATTATGTTTTATGGCTTCATCTTGGTGTAAAATTTCAAGTTGGCTGCATGGACTTTGAGCTGTTTCCCTTATGGTAAAGATCAGTTTTTGGCACAAAGACAGAGCATTGCTGTAGGGTGTCTGTTTCAAAGGATTTATAAAGATTTGGGTTACTTTTGGGTTAATCAGTCTAATAACCATTCCAGTCTGTGACACTCTTGAAACAAGTATGGCAGTATTTTCTTATTGTATTTTATGATGTAGAGCTGCATCGGATCAATTTTGAATATTCAACTGAACTGTGCATACTTAACAGCTAAGAAATATGGTTTGGAGGCTTCAATTTATGGCTCATGAAAAATAATTAAAGATGGAGTCTTGCGGCAATATATTTTTATGTGTGAGTGCAAGGGATACAATTGTATGTTTATGTGTGTCTGCAATGCATGCCAACAATTTTCAGGAAACTCTTTGGTATTTCTGGTGCTGTTCATCCAAGTGCTGCTGAAAATAACCAAACAGTGGAATATAAGTCTCTGCCAAGAGAAAAGTGTAGTAGTGCCAAATAGTGTCTGAGATTCTTAGATCTGTGGTGTCCAAATGTCAGTCAAGTCACTGTTTGCCCTGGGTTACTGTATGTCTTTTGTGAATTACCAAAGTCTGAATATTCTCCTTTGTTCACTGCATTTTCTTAGCTGAACCCCTGGCAACCTTTGTGTAATGAGCTCAGTGAGTGTGTAGTGATTCCCAGTATAGCTGGCTCCCATGCTGATGGTTCATTCTCTGTGCCCACAGCAGATGTGGCACGCTGTCTCAACAGTGCCCTCCAAGTTGGCTGTGGAGTCTTCGCCTGCCTGGAAAACTCAACTTGTGACACAGATGGCATGCATGACATCTGCAAGTCCTTCCTGTACAGCGCTGCTAAATTTGACACTCAGGTACACGCAACAATAGTCTCCATTACTTTGTACACGTGAGCTGTGTAAGATTACATGGGTGTAACTGTCAGGGAAAAAATGTGTAATGTGTTTGTTTTTTTGTTTTTTTTACAGGGTAAAGCATTTGTGAAGGAGAGTCTCAAGTGCATTGCCAATGGCATCACCTCTAAGGCATTCCCCACCATTCGTCGCTGCTCCACCTTCCAAAGAATGATAACTGATGTTCAAGAGGAGTGTTACAGCAAGCTGGACATCTGCACTGTTGCCCGGTCTAATCCAGATGCTATTGGAGAAGTGGCACAGCTGCCAAGTAACTTCCCAAATCGGTTAGTTCTTCCTGCTTTACATGTTATCTTGTTAGACACTCCACAATGTTCAAAATATCCCAGATTCGCATTCTTTTTTAAACCAAAAAGAGGCAGTAATAGACAATAAGAAATTAAAATATGCATGTATTGATTTCCATCTACTGGTTTGCTTCATTCAGCTACATACTTCCAATGAACAGAAATAACAAGTTTGAATGCTTTTGTTCCTTTTTGTTGTTGTAATGCATGTGAGATTGAGATTTGGTAGTGGAAACAAAAGGATTGGAGGATGGAGCAAAAGGCTTAGCAGTGACTAGAGCTAAGGTGGTTATGCCCACATGGATGCGACTGGATCATACAACATATGTGCAAATGCAAAGAAATACTATGTGTGAAGACTTGAACCATTTATGTGCTCATGCCATACTGCACATTTTTCTCCCCTCTGCTTGCAAGCTTTTGGAAAGTCACCCTGTTATGCTTCATCCTCCTAGGTTTTATGGTAAGCTGCTACAGAGCCTGATGGACTGTGATGAGGACACAGTGGACCGCGTTAGGACCAGCATGGTGTCACGGCTGGGCCCAGAAATGATCATGCTTATTCAGCTGCTGCAGAGCAAGCCCTGTCCATCCACTGCTGTGGCTGCAGCTGCCGCCATCCCAACTGGAGTGGAGGGCCGTGGGAGCTGGCGCTGGTCCATGGGTCCCCATATGTACAAGATCCAACCTAATCTGCGAAACAGAGACTCTGTCAGTCATTTTGGCAAAAAGCGTGCAGCCAGTGACAGTTCCTAACTTCCACTCAGATTCAGAAAACTCCACATAAACATCATGAAAGCTCCTAGCTATTCCCTAGGGTTGATTCAGTCCTTTCCTCTGCTAGACTGGAAGTTTCTGAAACGTGCACCTCTAGGGAATGTCGGATGCCTATAGAGTTGATATCAGTTTGATTGTTGTTATATTGTATATTCCTCACCTTAGGCTTGAGAGAACCCCCGTTCTACTGTTTTCAGATATGTCACAGTCAGTGTTGAATATGTGGCTGTTGCATTTGTGCAAGATGGTCTTAGTCACTCTTTTACACATCCTCCAGCAGAAATCAGTCCTTAAGAAGTCTTTTGATGTCAAGTTAAAAAAAAGAAAGAAAGAAAGAAATCAAAAAAAATGAAAAACAGCCATAGTGGTTAATGCCTCCAGAGCCTAAGCCAGTGCATTAAAAGACAAAAACACAATTTCACCATTCTAATTTGCTCATGAATAGAAGTCAGTAAATACATTATGATTTAATTTATAGGAGTGGGAATATATT
Source organism: Rhadinocentrus ornatus (assembly GCA_037177495.1). Taxonomy (NCBI): domain Eukaryota; kingdom Metazoa; phylum Chordata; class Actinopteri; order Atheriniformes; family Melanotaeniidae; genus Rhadinocentrus; species Rhadinocentrus ornatus. The sequence continues at coordinate 21,140,780 of JBAMHW010000012.1, read as the reverse complement.
GTTAGATATATCTAATATTTCTGTAGAAAGACAAATGCAATTGTGAGCACGAGAGATGAGTTTCATAACATTAACATAACACTTAAATGTAGTTTACTATGTTATCAGAGACAGCCATAGCTAGCCCTCTACAAGAGGGCTCATATGGAATGAGGTCTGTAGAGGTTTCATGATAACCTTTGGGAGGTTACCTTAAACTGACCAAAAAACTACAAACTGCCCTGAATGCTATTCATGAAATACCAAAATTGTGTATAGTTATAGCACTTATTTTTTTTTTTTTTTTTTTTTTTAATGGCAGATGTAGCCATGGTCATGTGTTTCAAATCATAACTCTGCACAGAAGGATTGTCCAGGTCATGGCCATGTCTATCAGAAAAAAAGTCATTTTTACATATCTTATATCTCAGATACTTGCAATGCATAAGACTGTTGAGCTCGACAACATATATGGGACCATGTTTAGTTGGATTTGTATCCAAGCTCTTAACTGAGTGAGAAGCAGTTGTGTATGTGCAGTAGCTGATTAACATGTTCACCAATGGGAGTGAGAGAAGCCCACCTATTGGACTGATTAACATTCTCTGAGGTGATCATGTAACATACACACTGACTTCCTATGTCAAGATGGAGGAGGACTATTTAAAAAAAAAAAAAAAAAAAAAAAGCCTTGTTGGAATGATATTTATTTTCCTACTATATTATTTAATGTTTTTTTATAATTATTTTAAAGCATTATTGTAGTTTTATTTAGTTTACAGGTTTTTAAAGCAGTTTTATTTGAGCATGAGCTCTATGCCAAAAAAAAAAAAGAAAAAGAAAAAAAAAGAAAAAAAAAAAGAAAAAATTAGCTGACACTCTGATAACTGAATAGGACCTATGTCATGACTCTGTGCTGGCCATAGGGGAACAAGGTTTGTCATTCAGGTCGGGTGATCTACTTTATGGGTGTTACAAGGGACCACAACAGAACCATAGCTTAGTTTAGACACTTTGGTTTTAAAGTAAAAGTTATAATTCGAGCTGCTAGAAGTACATGTTTTGTAGAGGTTGTGCACATTATTGAAGATTAATCAGGTTTAATGACAGTAAAACAAATGTCAACATCAAATTAGATATGTTTTTTGATGGGATGAAATTAACTTTACACTAGATTTACTTTGGGTTCTGGCATTTTTTTGGTGAAGACTACTGTAGGATTTAGCCACAGATAAGCATCAGATACCTACCAGTCTGTGGACAGAAGTGAACATACCTTAAGCTACACTATCAAATAATGATTTTGATCACTTGAAACTGAGCTCTTCATCTCCGGTCCTCAAGGGCCACTGCCCTGTAGGTTTGATGTTTAGACGTTTCCCTGCTTCAACACACCTGACTCAGATTAAAAGGTCATTATACAGAACTTGACAAGCTGCTGGATCCATTTGATTTGAGTTAGGTGTGCTGGAGCTGAAGAGCCTTGACTTAAAATGACATGATGTCCTATACATTTCCACAACAAAAACTATCTGTAGAATCTGGCCTTGGGGTTTTCGAAGGAAGACAATCATTCAGAATCTGAAATGAGTCTTCATGCTGGTGTTTGCTTACATTTGTAGCTCAGACATGATAGGTTGACACCACAGTCTGCAATGAGATGGTTCTGAGTTTGTGGCTTAAGTTGGCTCAGAGCTGAGTAAATGAAGTAAGTTCAGAGATAACTGAAAATACTTGTGCACACTGAAAATACACTTTAGAGGTAAACTTTGGACCAGGGTTGGGTTTGGTTAGAAATTACTTTAAACTTCAACCTGAGCAAAATGGTTCTCTTGAAATAGGCTTATAATAATGTTGGAACAATTTTAATTTTGTTTCCCTTTGACTTTATGAATCTGGTCCTGATGGAAAATAACTGGGTTTTGTCCAGAATTTTTAAAAGTAAAGCACAGAGCAGAAAAAGGGAAGTTTTATTTTTCTGTGTCATTTTAAGAGCTATGTTAGGAATTCCAAACTATGCAATAATCACACACAAAGGATTCACAGCAACACATAAATTGACCTTTTCATTCAGTGCCAGCTGATGCTGCATGAATAAAGCAGCAGCATGTGTGCTGCACTCACAGTGTGAAGGCATTGCTTCTCTATAATGCTTTCTGTTTCTGTGTTTTTTTCCTAATCCACTGTCTCTTTTGTTCTGTGAATAGGACCAGTTCTCTGGTCTCATGTGGTGCAAGGGACAGGTGATGTGAAGGAATTACACAGGAAGTGACACTGTACTATATCCAAGCTTATGTTTTCTGTTGAATATGCACTTTGCATCTTAACCACTATAAAGGGCATTGAAACATTCAGCACATGTGCAACTGAGGCATATTTTACTTACCCCGTGAATGGAGATGAGTTTGGACTTTACGTATCCTGAAGGGTCAGGGCTTCTTCATGTACTATTGATAGATGTGTCTGTATCTCTGTTTTCCACGGGTAAATCCAAAACCCAACAGCTGCTGCTAAACTCTATTTTTCTTGTATGATGCTGTGCAGATTCCCCTCCACTGAGGCTGCTCTGATCTGTCAACACACAGTGAGTCCAGCATCACTCCATTTGCATTTAAGCATTTTAGTGTCAATCCTGTCTTCATATTTATTTTTCAGTGAAAATTCTTCATGTCAACTACATTTGGCAAGAGAATATTGACTGTTTCCTCACCAAGTCAAAGTTCATTTTAGAGAATGTACCTGTACACTGAATGTCTCTTTTGACAAGGACATGCCCAAGTTTTGTGACCAGTGAAGGCTATTAGGAAGACCAAAAGTGAGAAACGTGTTTTGATTTTCTTTTGTTTTACATTTTAATCCAGGTAAAGGGTGCTCAAGGTTGTTTTGTATTGTCAAATTGATCAGTGGTTAGTTTTGTGAGACTGTTGCTGTTAATACTAGAGACTAAAAACCTCCCTCACTTCTGGCACTTCATGGTACTGTTTCCCCTCAAGACTTGAAATAGATGGATAATTGTGCTTCAAATCAAAAAGTGACAGTGACTAGTAAAGTTTATTTTGTTTTCATATATAAGGTGATTTATTTTACTATCAGATTCAAACATTTTATTGCAGATTATAGGAGAGTTCTGATACAGATGCTATGTAACGCATGATTGACCCTTGTGAATCACTTGCACTTTAAAATATACCCATATACATATATACCCATACTGTGTATATGTGTGGGTTTTTCCTGTGTACTGAGAAGTCATGAAAGATACAATATATCAATTGTGTGTCTTTTGCTGATCAGAAATAAAATATTTCTTAAATCTGGCATATGGAATAAAATTGCATTGCTTTGCTCCTGTTTGGACTCATTTGGATTGATTACAAGTCACACATTTGCACAAACATCCACTATTTTAAAGTATTTTACTCTTCTCCAGTGTCTGGTTTAATGATTTGTGTTTGTTTATCAAATTGTAAATTGCTGGTCAAGTAGGGGAACATGTTCATAAATTTCCTCAAAAACCACAAACCACAAGAAGATGTGCAAACTGATGTGACACTCAGTGTGTTATTGTGTGGCATATGGAGTGTGTTTTCCATGTGCTGGATAATCTACATTGCTGACTCCTCATCACCACTCCTTCTGCCAGACCACAAATTCTATAGTGAATGAGTCACCCCACAATACTATCCAGGGCCATTAGGATTTTCTAATTTCCTCAGCAACATGAAAAATAAAGAGAAGACAGTTCTTGGCTTGCTGCCATCCCAAATGTTTGGCACCAGTTTTCAGAGTTACATACAGTGTATGTTCTTTGTAGTTTAAACTCTCCAACTTTTTTTTGGAAAACTCAAGAAAAAGCTCGAAATCTGGAATCATTCTAAGAAATTTTGAGGATAATTCCTTCAAATTTCAATAAGTAACTCACGAAGAATCTTGAGTTAACCCATTGTAGCCGCTCATCTGGCACATTATAACTTATTTAAAGCAATAATGTTCACAAGACAATAATGTCCCAACAAAGAATAAACAAAGCTCAACAACACAAGGGTTTATGGAAGTGTAGCAAATTTCCTGTTTTAGGATGTACAGCCCACAAGGTGAAACTGGTGAGGGAAGACTTAAAACTATTGACAAAATGTAAATTTAAAAAACAACAGTGATGGTTGATAATGAAATATATAGCTTTCAACACTCACATGTGCAACAGCAGTGTGAGAACATTTTGTGGGCAGTAGAAAAGTGACATGTCTACATTTTTTTTTTTTGCAAATTGTAGTACATCACAAACTGGATATTCCCCAATTAATAAATGTTCAACATGTTTATGAGGAAATAAGAGGGATGGAGCAGGGTGTCAAAGCTGCAGATGCCATTGCGCCACAACATCAACTTTGAGCCCTGTCCAACCCAATATTGTTCACTGATGTTTCACTTTTCAACTTCATTTTCAATAGTGGCTGCTTAGGGTTAGATATAAATACATGTTAGCCATCTTACACTTAATGACTATGGCTATGTAAAATGTTAGTACCTTCCAATTTCTGAGTTTTTATATGGATGCTAACACGTTGTAGTGGGTTTACAACATTGTAGACCTAATGTTTGTTGTTTTATTTCTTGTGAGACTCGGGTGCATGAATATTAAAACAATGAGCTTAAGGGGCTTTCTAAAGCTGTGGGCAACTGTAAGGTCTGGGTGATCACTGTTTATGGGCCACCTCTTTCACATTTTGCATTGTCACTATATATATTATAGTTATGTCCACATTGAAATACACTGCTATGAGGAGAAATGAAGTTTGTGCACTGTGCAGAGTTCATTACACTCTGCTTCATTACTGTTTACATTATACTTGTCTTGGAGGTGGCAAGCAAATATAGCACTCCATTCTTATTCTAGTCTAAACTCCTTTAGACATTCAATTTTTCCTCACAGTGCTAGTTGTGAAGCCAGGCTTTACCTGGAGGGGTGTCCAGTTTCCCTACTCGAGTCTAGTAAACTGGACACTCCTCGGAAATCATACGGATGTGGTGTGTTTCATAAGGGGTCATGATATTGCTCTCAGCTCTCCACCACCCATTTGATCACATTTTGTTGTGTTTGGCAAAAAACAAGCAAATTATTTTGTTCAAACTGAAATTAATTTATGTCATGCTAGTTTTGTTTTTGCTGAAAATTCAAAATTTTAACAAATATTGTTCTATCATGTTAGCAATCTTTATTTTAAAGAATCTGTTTTTAGTGAAATAACTGTTTACCAGTAAGTTATGTACTGCATGTCCTGAAACTAACAAAGTTTCACATTCTTTTAAGTGAGTGATACAATAGTTGCTCTCTTAAGCATCAATAATTAGAACATAAAATTGCTTTGGTTTGCCAGATACCCTCAGCATGTGTTACAAATCTTGCAATTTCCATGAAGGAAGCTGAGAGACATAGACAGTACCTCCTGATGGAAATTAACTTTCTTAAACTTTAGCACAAACGAGCTGAAACTACAAAGTGACTGTTTGCTTTGAGAGCCTGAGGAAAAGAGGGGGCAGAGCGCAAAAGGCTCCATGGACGCTAATCTCAGTCAGAGGGAGATATAATTTCATGCCTATTTAGAGAAGAGTCCTGAAGGGTTTTCTCATCAGCCGCTCTCCAGTCTCATGGATAGGTGATGCAGCAGCTCTGCACACAGATTATATCATGTCCTTCTTTAAAGAGACATTCCCTCTCAATCCACTGATGGACTGAACACAAGCAGGATGAACAAAATGCTTTAAATTTCTCCATTTGATGCTTTTCATAACCAATCTTTCACCAAGTCTTTCTGCCCAGTTATATAGCTGTAGTTATGGTCGTGGGCAACTTTTAAAAGCAATTTGAATAGAATTACTGCTTTCAACACAGAGAAGCATCTTGTTGCCAGGAAACATTTGTACAGATTTTTGACCCTGCCTATTCACTTTGTTGCTTGCTGCTTGGACTGCTGCCGAGTATATCACCACTCTGACAATCACAACCAGAGTAATAATGAATAATGACAAAATTACAATGTCATTATGCAGATGCAATTCATACCATCTGCTTGATTTTTTTTTTTTTTTTTTTTTAGCCATGAGATGTAAGGCTGTGTGAAGCTCTTTGTGTTGAGATAATCAACTTTCTGCAACATGCATATACATAAATTACATCTATATGCTGTGCTTGCTAATATTAGTAATCACTGCATGCAGTTCTTACAAAGTACACTAATTTCCAAGGCATTTCTGAGTGCTGTTTTCCGTCTTTGGGCAAACATAGAGGCCCTGAAGTCAGAGATTATAAATGCTCATAGCATTCTGTTTCCAATATGCAGGCAGACAACAAAGCTACTATTGTTTATCACTGTATTAATCTTTTGATCGTATTCTGAGAGAGGAAAGCAATGTAGTCCATAGTGCATGCACAGTGTCAGCCATTTAATGGGGCAAATGAACAATGCGCTGTTGTTAGTGCGGTACGGCAATTGCTTCTCCCCTCTCCCAGTGTGTTTTATATTCATTATGTCCTTCTCTTTCCCATGAAACTTGTGGCATATTCATCAGCACTGTGACAAATTAGATGTGCAGTGAAATGGAGTAAGACTGAGAGCAGTGGAAGATTACATCCACTCCAATCTTACCCAGCAATCACTATCCCTTCATTTCTGTGGGGAAATACCCAAGGACGGGAAGAAAAATTAGATCAAATTTTACTGAAGGAAGAGCTGGAGTGGCAAAGCAAAGAGATGAAACAGACATTTTCCATTCCTACCAAAGTATGTCTTTTAAAAGCATTTTTCTTAGAATCAAATGAAATGTAGTTTTTGGTTATGAATATGCCAAATACATACATCTCGGTTTTATGTGTACATACATGCAGTTTAAAATGAATATAAGATAGATTTTCTGCATTTGTCATGATCCATTTTTACAAAGTAACTCATTCAACTAAAGTCTGCCTTTGCCAATTAAACTGATGAAGCCAAATCATATTCAGTCACTTCACTAGTGCAGCTGGAATGCTCTTGAGTGCTCTCAGATGTTTCCTTCTCTTATTGCACCTGACTATTTACCAGCTCTACTGAGCACAGTGGAAAATACATGATAACCACTATGAATCCATGCTCTACACAGACAGTTTATGGTTATCCTTGATTCCAGCTGCATTCTTGGCTTTGTGAAAGACCTGGAGAAACTGCTAAGAGTACACAAGAAACACGCCTACACAAGAGTGAGCCACAGTTTTTAAACTTATATGTAGAATCCTCAAAAGATAGCTTTCAACTCTAGTTCAGGTCTGAAGGAAAAATCAACTGATAAGATGAACGCACTGCTTTTGCCTTCAATTTAGTGTCAGCCTGAGTGGAAACTCCTGCAAAGGGGTTAAATTCAACAGCAAAGTAATAAACTAATTCTTACTTGGAGATAATAGAGTTTAGATAAAAACCTCTTTGGAAATTAAACAGTGTGGTAGAGACATCTAGTGGCTGAAAATGGATTGTATCTATCCCAGTCTAGAGCACATAACGCTGTAATCTCATACAAAAGGGCACATCCAAAAACACCCTTCTCTTTAATCAGTGCTTTCACAAAGATATTTTATGCTTTCATATTAGAATATTAGAGTCACTGTGATTGTTGTTTATCTTATAGTTCATTATCTGTTATTCTGTTAAAAGAACAACATACTGATAAAATAAAGATTGTATGACTGGCATGTTAGAAGTTAGCTGTAATGTAAACAGCCTTTAAACCTCTACATCACTTCATTACACTGAAAGTAATAAAAGCAGCTGGAAATCAGTTTAAGGAAGATTTAAATAATAAAGCTTTGAGATTTATTTATTCAGAAGTAATTATGACTGAAAAATGTTCAATATTCATACATCGTGGCTCACTATTTATTAATTTGATCTGAAATCAAAGAAAAGATTATGCTGTCTGAGGAGTTTGAAGAAGTGTTATGTTACCCATTTACAGTCTGCCCCATCTCTAAACTGATGGCAAGTGGGATCGGCCCAGCCTCACCACAACCTTGAATTACATTAGGTGGGTATACAAATGGACGGACCGATGGATGTTATCTTGCCAGAGGTTTTAAAGGAGTATGGTAGCTGACTGAGGTGAAACTGTTGGGGTCTGGAGGCCCTACGTTGAAGTCCCATGAACTGGCAACCAGGGTGAATCATTCTGAACCCCAGAGCAAGGCCCCTTCACATCCAAATGCTTCCCAGACGCTACAATATGGCAGACCAGTTCTCCTAGTCTGACTTGGATGGGTTAAATGCAGAAAAAGAATTTTCCAATTTAAATGAATGAAGTAATAATTAGTAACAATAAAATTAAAATGATGAAGAATTTCCTATTTAATAATCACAGAGGGAAAAGTTGTAGCTTAAATTGACTGATTTATTCACTTGCTGATCTTGTTTAAAAAAAATGCACATGAGACTAGAACAATATATGATGCAAAAATTACTGTATACAATATTCAATTTACAAATATACAGATACAAATTTAAAAATAAGACAAATATGGGATTTAAGATGTAAGTTCAGTGCAATTAGAGTGAAGCTGTATAATAATTAGATGTGGTGTATGAAAGAAACATACCATATTGAGTCTCATATATGGGACACACAGTCAGTTTCATATAAAGGTTCAATCATTTAAAACTTGCAACCTAAATTTCTTTTCATTTATGACATATGCAGGCAACTGGACAGTTGTTCTGCTGTAGAAAAGAATTTTTTGGCTGTATTGTGACCAAAAATTACTTAATTAACTCATTTGGTGGACAATGTTCACCTAAATCCTTTGATTTAGTTCTCTATTGTGAGCAAATTATGTATTACATGGCTGGTAATTGATAATGTCCTTTATATAAGTTTACATGTCCTAAAACTGAGAATGACAATATTGCTTATGGCACATAATTCAGCACCAATTCACATCAATTTCTCTCCAAAAGGGTGCCATGTTTTGTTTTTTGTTGTTTTTTTGTTTTTTTGTTTTATTAAATGATGTAGTCATTAAAGCTGTTTATTACGGGTTTAATACTCTGTAATTCCAACTTCAGAGACTGTCTTTGCCTTCTGTATAGTGGTTCTTGTAGAACAAATTAATATAATATTTCTCTGAAATCTGTACACCTGTAGAATAAATTATATAGAGAACCCGATCATTCTGGGTTACATTTGTAACCACTTCTGCCTCAAGTAATATCCTTAAGTTTCAGAAATTTTCTGTGTTAACCCCACTGCATACACTGGAGAATGTAAGAAAATGCTGCCATATCTAATGACTATTGACTAACACACACACTCAAAGCTGAAAGTTTCATTCTGAATAGAAACACTACTGTCACATAAGATTTTGATGAGGATCTTTAGTTTCATATCAGCCAAATGAGGACTGGGTTTGGTTTCACTCGGTGTAAGTCGACTCTGTCTTCTCTTACAACTGCTATCAGCCTCCTATTTTTCTGTATGATGAATGAGGGGTATTTGTGGTAAACTTTACTTCTTATGTTACAGTGAGGCTATGTGTGGTGGAATTAACGGGAATGGCTTTGATGATTTAAAGCAACAGTGGCAGAAAGTTGGAGAGAGATTTTGCTTGGAGGCTTCAAGGAGCTTTTCTGCAGTGATTAAGTAATTAACTCATCAAACTGGACACGCTGAGAGGCCTGGGGTGTCAAACACATGCGCTTTTGAAGTTCAGGTTTCTTGGTTTGTAAGCTTGCTTCACAGAATGTCTTTGTTGAAAAGTTGAGCATTGCATCAAGTTTTAAGGATCTGTTTGACCTTGGTTTAACAAAAAAAATTTTGTGACTATTTTAAAAACATGCAATATACAGCCAATTTGTAATTCTTCAACTATAATTAATCCTTTACAATCACAGAGCAAACAGAGCATTGTTATTTATTGCCCTTAAAAATGTTGCAAAAGCCAGCAGTGAATATACATTATAGAAATACAGAAGGAAACATAAAAATATGAATAAAAAGGGGGGAAGACATTACATTTCTACTCGTAAATACCTAGTGGAGTTCTACACCCAAAATCAAACAATTGCAAAAATAAATAAAGGGTGCACATCTAAGTATCCAAATGAAAGCGAGTATAATACTCACATTGCATCATTTTTATTCTGGTCAAATAATGTAACTTTTCTGTTATTTCTGTGGACAATAGAACTAAATTTATTTGCACCCTTTTTTCATTTTTGCAATAAGAATATGCATATTTATTTACCCACTTTACTGTAGCCTATTTTCTCTTTGTTATTCATAAGGAAGTGACTTTGGGCTTGGCTATTTATACTTGAGCTAAATTATTTCAACTGTTCCCATAGATTGAAAAATTACTATTTCTATATTACACAGCTTAAGAAGAGAGAACTATGCAGGAATCATTCACGTTCTTGGATGTTGTTTCTAAACTAAGACTTAGCTGCTGCTAATCATTTATCATATTAGCCATGCTCTTCTGCTCAATCTTCCTCCTTCTGCCATGCTCTCTCAGTAATTCCCTGAAAAATAGTCAATGATTTACCATAATAACGTTAACTAATGACCTTAGTAGGTGACCTGTCCAGGGTGTACCCTGCCTTTCACCTGAAACATTGCTGGGATAGGCTCCAGCTCACCCCGCGACCCCTAATAGGAACAAGCGGTACAGACAATGACTGACTGACTAATGACCTTAGTAGTAAATGAATTATTAATACCTCTTTAAAGCAACTTGTAAATGTACAAATTGCAGAACAGGATAATCAAAATATTGACACAGAAACTTAATTTAAAGATGATATTTTTGTGTGAGAGTGTCTACAAATAATGTATTTTGCCATGGTGGTTGCCCTTGTCTGGGTGGCTGCGAGTCCTGCACTGCAGCCCTGTGGCTGTGGTGCGGACCCCAGCCCCCCACTTAAACTTTAATAAGCCAAGGCACGTGTCTTTGTATAGCACGTTTCATGTACAAGACAATTCAAAGTGCTTTACATAAAACATTAAAAGCATGAATCAAAAACAAGTGCAATAAAAAAACAGTAAAAAAAATAAAAACAGAAAGACAAAGCTAATATAACGTAGATAAAATCAAAGAAACAAAGTTCCAATGTGGGGAAAAACAGTATTAAAACATGACATTAAAACTTGGACATTAAATAAAAAATACTGAAATGCAGCAGTTGCTAATAACAGAGCAACATACTTACCCCACTGTACAGATGTTTTGTCCTCATAGAATGAGACTTTAAACTGTTGGCTCTATCAAAATCTGGTTGGAAAGCCAACAGGTCAGGTGACTTATTGCTTGTTATTGAAATAGTCAACTTTCTGAGAAACATTTAAAAAAAAAACAAAAAAAAAACAAAAAAAAAAAAAACATTAAATTTGGCGAATGAATGAAGAAGATTAAAGACTTTGTTTTCGTTGTTATTTAACTCAACCAAATGTCATTGAGGTAATAACAAAGACGGAAACAAATGAGGGGGAAAAAAATAAAAAGATTTCAGAACCAATGAATTGTTAATAAATTCTTGACTGGTAGATTCTTGCTAATAAATTATTATTTATAAAAGACAAACTCAGTAAAAAGTTATTCCTTACTTAGCAGTTTTTTAATAATTAGTTACCCTATCAGTGCACAAACAATAATACACAATACTTGGTCCTCTTTACTTTATATAATCTACCTTTTAAAGTCCCTTCAAGTGCTGCTATTATTCTGGATGGTTTCTCATTACTAAATAATTATGTAATAACTACCTATTCATTAGGTAAATATAGGTGGTTTATATTAAAATGCAAAAATTCAAATGTATTTTCACCCATAGTGTCCTTCCAGTCATGTAGACACAATACATTTGCATACACATATGAAATGATGAATTATGTGTAAAAACTAAGTCAGCGTAAAACTGTACCCAGAATCAGTTGAACTAATAAATCTTTCAGTTGGTTAAGATGAGGGGAGGGAGACTTTGGAAGTGTGACAATTAAGTACTGATTAACCATTATTTGGTTATGGTAACACAAAAACAGTAAGAGATCATGATGATGATGAAGGACACTTCTGAACAGCCTCTTATGTCACTTATGACAGCACCAAGGAGCAACAAAGGACTAATGAATATATTTCTGTGCTGTGTTGTTCTTCTGTTCTTCAGGAACCATACAGAAAAAAATAGTATGAACAGGTATTCAGGCCCCTCCAGTCTGTCCCTCACTAACACATCATTATTTTCAACCTAACATCTATTATATATTATTTATATTATAATTGGAATTAGAAGCAGACTGCCTATAAGCTTCTTATCTTTTTTTGTTGTTGTTGTTAGGTTTTTTTTGTTTGTTTTTTTTAATACGTTGTTTATTAATAAATTTCCAAAGAGCAGTTTTGGCTGCGGCTGTTTTAGGTTCTTCGTTCCTTCATTTTAACTTCTGTTGCAAGTGTTGCCTTTGAACGTCTACATCTGTTCTGAGTGAATTAGTCCAAAACTAATTAAGGACCCTTTCAACAAATCCAGTAACAGCCTCTAAAATACGTGTGTCCATATATCTCCGGCTGCCGTGAGACAGGTTGTGTCTGTCTGTGTTCCTGTCTCTGTGGAAGCGCGTCTCGGCCTCAGTCAAGCATTGCAGAGTGGCGCCGCTGCCTCTCCACTTCCACAACATCAGGTGTAATGTTACTGTTTGTTGTGGCCTGAAAACGCTTATAACATGGCTGGAAAACAATGTCGGTGGTAAAGCTGTTCAGCATCAGCCGAGATCACTCAACCCCCGAGGACCTGCTTGCTGATTAGGTGGCTTATTGGCTCACCAGAAGCGTGCATTGAAAAAATAACCCTCTTTATTATCTCGACATTAGGCTACTATAGGATATTTTTACTTGTTTGGACAAAATTTTGTATTAATGAAAACAATGTTTTCCGTAGTGGCAAACTTGTCTTTAATTATCAGTTATGAGGACAAAAATCTCCAAAATACACCAAATAAGACAATTATCTTCAAAGTGTTTAGCTGCAGGTACTTTCACATCAATTAAATGCCACCTAAGCTTATTTCTTAATTTAACCTCTTAAGTACACCGTCTCACACTGACATGAGGGCGGATGAGATGAGAGGTGTTCCTGTAAGGTGAGAAGGATCCTGCAGAACTCACTGGGTGCTGGTTCCTGACAGGGGCTGATATCTATCTCCCTTGTTCATTAGTTGCTGGACCCTTGAATGATTTAAATCTTCCGACACTCATCAGTCAGTAAAGAGTTCCTTCCGGCAGCATCAGCAGCAGCTCCCGCACTTGAAGTAGCAGTTAATGGTGAGGAGGATGCATCCCAGTTCGACCACCTCAACGCCCTTTTCTGTAAAGGATATTTTGAGGCTGGACTACCATTATGAAAATTATTTCTTGATGACTGATCAAGTTGTTCCGATGCATCACCATCAGTTTGTGCGCACTGCGTCCCAAAACAGCGACTTTTTCGACTGTCGGTCTGAGCGGTGCGTCTCAGGGATGCAGGAGAAGCTCGATGCTCACAACTCAGCAGCAGAAGAGGACATGACTGAAAAGGGTGAGATGCTGCATGCAGCATATACCTTTTACACTACAGCCGTTTATGCTGGTTTTTGTTAAATTAAACTTGAGTACAATATATAGTGCGCGGCCTAACTTCACATTTTCATGTCTCACTTTGCTCCATACCAAAACTTTCTGAAAGGTATTTTACCTTAATGCATCTGATAAAATGGATTAACCTGATTACATTCTCACTAAAGCCTCAAAAAGTAGCCTATAGAAAATCAATTTTATTATGATAAGGATTTTAAATGGAAGTTGGTTATTTTGTTGTTGTTACTGTTTGTTTTGTTTTGTGTGTTGTTGTTTTTCACCAATCCGTCCATTAAGAAAAACTAAATTTAAGTCAGGCCTGGTATTAAAGTTAGAAGTGATTTAGGTTAAAAACAAACTATCCCCCAACAAAGGTGAATAACGTCACTGAAAGCCGAATGATTTTGTTTTTGTAAAAAAGATCAGAACTTCATGTTTTTCTTTTGTTTTTTTGTATGTTTCTTACACACACACATACACTCACGCACAATTACAATTATTATGTAATTGTAATCGCGACACTAATGAGATCTTACTGATAAATTGTGTATTTTATTGGTTGAAAAAGAGTCATCCAAAAAGCTATATCATTCAGTTTATTTTAAAATAAATAATAATATATATAACATCATTTAGTCAATATTGGCTACAATTATTATTAATGAGAGTTTATTTATTTATTTATTTTTTTTTTCCTGATATACAGAGATAAGCAGTGTGGACACTTCACCTGACTGTGACAAGGACACCAAAAGCAGATCCAAGCTGCGCAGAAAGCCCCGAGTCCTCTTTTCTCAGTCCCAGGTGTCCGAGCTGGAGAGGCGCTTCAGACAGCAACGCTACGTGTCCGCACCAGAGAGGGAGCACCTGGCCCACATGCTCAAACTTACTTCCACCCAGGTCAAAATCTGGTTTCAGAACAGGAGGTACAAATGCAAGCGTCAGAGACAGGACAAGTCTCTGGAGCTGGCGGGTTATCCACCTGCACCGAGGCGGGTGGCGGTGCCAGTGCTGGTGCGGGACGGGAAGCTCTGCAGCGCGGGTTCCCATCCAGCACCTTACAACGTCTCATTCGGACACTATAACTCAGTATTTGGGTGTGGAAACAGCAGCTTGTACGGTTGTGGTTATCACAGTGTTTCACCTCCAGCGAGTATGAGCGCTGCACAGATGTCCAGCAGCCTGGTGGATTTAACAAGTAACACTGAGGGGCCTTTCGACCACGGACAGGTTCAGGCTTCTTTGCATGGCCTTAGAGGCTGATGATTCAATAAAAACCCTTTGGCAATTCATCATCAAATGTAAATTGTATATTTTTCTTGAAATTTATTGCCAGTTTTGCTCAAAAATCTTACTTGAACACAACTGAAATGATGACACTCTTAAATACTATTGTTCATTTTTGTTTTTCATTTCCATTCATCATTTGTATATTTTACAACTTAAATAGCAACTAAATTTTTATTTAATAGTGAAAGGAAATCAATAATGGTTTTTTTGTTATATACACTGATATCAAGAAAATATGTCATGCATTTGCAACATAAATAAAATAAATAATTCCTTTCTCTATCTAATTTTTTAGCTTTATAAGCCAAACTCTCTTTCAGGGGAAATAAAATAAGCTATTTAAATCTTGAAAATTCCTTTGATATTTAGCACGCGTGAAATTTAAATAGTTAAATTACACCCAGCTCGATCAATGAGGTCGTTTTCGGGATTCAATTCCAAACAAGATGATCAGAAACCGGTCAGAGCCGCGCAGTTTATCAAAGGCAGCCATCGAAGAGCTAATGGACGAAGTGACATCTGACCTGACAGCTCTACTCTATCAAACTGGGCTCATTATTGTCCCATTCACAAACCCACTGATAAGGCTGGAGAGCTTGTCCAGTCCCGGAGCTTTGCTTTGTCAACAACTCCGCAGACAGAGTGGCTCTTAAACTTTTTCAAACTTTCAACCAAAAGGGAATCAGCTCCAGTCGGACCTGTCAGTCGCAAGTGTCTTGTAATATATCTTCATCGATATATTACTGGCATTTTAGAAGAAAAGAAAAGCAATCAAACTAACAAATAAACAAAAAACTTTATTTGGTGATAATAAAATAATCGGTTTGTGGGTCTGTTTTAATGTCGCTGACCCAAAAGGCCAGAGGAAAAGTAGTTTTTGGGAGGACGGAGGAGCTGAAGGAGCATCTCTGCGCAGATAAGAATAAAGCTGCAGACAGAGAGGAGACAGCTCAACAGATCAGATAATGTGTTCGTGCGCCTGTGTGAGAAAGAGAGGTGACGAGCACGTTTTTTATTTTTTAATGCTATCGATTTTGTCTGTTAAATTTCAAAATCAAGCCTGTTTTACGCAGTAATATTCAGAAGTGAAACTGCTGCATTTAAGACTAATGAACGAATGAATCAATCAATCATTGTTGATTCAGTAATTAAAGTAAACATACGTGTCTATTCATTATCATCTCAACACATTATTAGATCAAAAACTGAAACACGAGTTTATGCTGTTTGTTATTGTTGTGGCAGGTGGAAGTGAAGCTGGTTTGAACTGTGCAGCTTCATATAAAGGGGCAACAATAAGGCTGAGGGGAGTAAGATGTTCAGTGGGAGAAGAAAGAACAATCAGGAAAACAAAATTCTCTGCTAAACAAATTTAAGTTTTCAGACTGTTTTTCCCTTCCAAGTTTTAAAAAAAGTCCTCAAAACTTTTTGTTGTGATAGTAAAGATCTTGAACATTATTGTTAATAAATCCATGTTACCAAATTAAGAGAGAAAGTTGGTGCAGCTAACAGCACAATAAATCTGAAATAATGTGAAGTACTTTTAAAATACCCTTAAAAGTCTCTAGAAAATGAAGCCCCCGCCCCTCCCCCATTTTGCCCTCCTTCATGTATTTTAAGAAAAAAATATGTATATTTGAAAAAAATATGACATTTGTAGCAACTTCCAAACAGATTATTTGATTAATTAAATAGTTTTACCAAGTGCAACCAGTTGGAATGGCCTTTTGAAGATAAAGGTATACACTACAAAACCCAAGTCCATTTGTTTAAAAAAGTAAAAAGGAAAAAAGCAAAAAAGCAAAAAAAAAAGAAGGAAAATATCTGAGTAAGATTGTGTTTCGGACAGAAAACAAGGAAGGGGAGACAGGAATGAGATTTATTTTTCTTTTTTCTTTTCAAGGGACTTGATTACACTGTTGTGATGAGGGTCTGTTTGACTAGAGAATGACGTGAGTCTGGCCATCAGTGAAAGACCCATTATAGCTTACTCAAAAGGTTTTTTAGTCATGCTGTGGCACCAGCTCTAGATGGTCAGATATGCCTTTGGCTACAAGCCTTCAAATGCCACTCTGATAATCTGGTGTTTATGATTACTGCTCAGATGGTTAACAAATCCAGTGCTAATCTTAAACTCTGCATCTGCTAAATCAGCCTAAAAAAAGCTTGATTTTGCAGTTATGAGCTGATGATGACACATAACAGTGATGTATTCATAATCTCCCCCTTTCAAAACTACCAACTCTGTTGGTGAACAGCTCAGGGAGCTGCAGGATGTGCTGCTGTGAATGATCTTTGGTAACTTTAGTTACTTTAAAGCTCCCTCTTGTGGAAGAGAAGCATCACTGTGGCTGATATTGATTTTTCACATGAAAAATGCTAACCATTGGAAGGTGTAATGTTTTTTTCCCAGTCCACAAAAACATATTGGGGAAATTTGTTTGTTTTGTGCAATTTTTAGATTGTAAAACAGTGAAATAGTACAGTGCTAATTCTAGGAATTTTAGGTCTCAGTCCTGATTTAGGCCTTCATTATGAGGTTTACGAATAGTGCAATGTTATTATTAGGAAAGGGCAAATGATGTAAATGTAAATGTTTTATCAATACTCTGACTCCTTTAATCTCGCAGCAACAACATGGCAGTGGGTTGACCATGACATCGGCTTGTGCCTCAGTTTGTGGCATGAAATAAAATCAAATAAAAAATATTTTTATTAATCGTAGAGAAAAATTACAATGTTAAGGCTTTTTAAAAAAATAAAAATAAAATCAATTAGAAGAAGATTTTGTTTTGTTCTGGAGGGCGATGTCTGCTGGCTGGAATGACCTCTGGTACCTTTATTGTCTTGCAATTGACTTGACGAAGTCGTACACTGAACACTGAACTGAACTGAAACTCTTTTGTTTCTTTACTGGGTTGTGTAGAGGATGTGAAGGATCATTCATTATTTTCAGCAGCTTGTGCAGCTTTCTTTTCTGTACTATCGCTCCAGCAGCTCCAGAGTTATCCCCAGAATAGAACCAGCCTTCTTAAGTCTCTTTAAGTCTCTGGCTCTGATGCTGCAGCCCCAACAGATGGCAGCAAAGCTGATTGCACTTTCCATAACATATATGACTGGAGGCAGGGGTCAACTGAACCTATTGAAGAACATGTTCAGCTCATTAGTTCTGTCCAGACTTCCATCTGTCTGATCCCATTTTAACTTGAAGTCAGTAATATTTTTCATTCCTGACTACACATCCCTCATATTCAGTTGAATTTCTAACTTTTCTTGTAGTCCTCGTTGCACTTCTTAATCTTTGTTTTAAGTTGTTTTTGTGTTCTCTTAAATAATTCCCTGTCTCCCTCCCAGTTTTTTCAGATCACTGGAGATTCAGGGTTCGTTACTGGGGAAGCACCTTACTGTTCCTTTTTTTATATAATACAAAAATTATAGTATAATCTGTCACACGCTAAGTCATGGACCAGGTCTGTGTGATGACTTGTTGCTGCTGAACAATTGGTTTGTAGGTTGAGGTGACAAGAAAAAGAACCAGATCGCAATGAATGCATAAGGATACTCCGTTTGTAGCCTAGCAATGACATAGCTGATGAGGTCACAGGCAGTGTCTGCAGTGGTACCAGGATTAAGAAAAAACGTTACCAGAATAACTAAGTAAAATCTCTGGGTAAATAATATGGTTGAAAACTCACGGCTAACAGTTTGATGTCCCTTGTGCAGATCTTCTCCTTTACAGTGACATGTCCAGGATGGCACCAACAGTGAGAGCACTGCAATTCCACCTCCCTTTAGCTTTCCCCTGATTATCTTATCACGGTCTGTTCTGCTATGTTTCAGTTTTAGTTCTAATCAAATCAAATTTTATTTACAAAGCAACACAAAGTGCTTTACATATTAAAAACAATTGATGTATATTTAAAAAGACAATTTCAAAAGCCTTTACACACCAAAGTATATGACAGCAGTTTAAAAACACATACCTCATTTAATCTCTTTCACCTTTCACACACAATCACACATGTGTACTCACACACAAAAAACAAACAAACAAAAAAAAACAACCCAACCCGAAAAAGGATGTTAACTGGCTCCAGGTCATCAGGAGGCTGCGTTCATTAGCATAGCTTTGAAAATCAATCCCATGCTTCCTGTTGACATCCTCATGTACAGATTAAAAAGTATTGGGACTAAAACAGACTCTTGGAAAACCCCACGCTGGATTTTATGGGTCCTTGTCGAGGAGCATATATCCATACTTACATAAAGCTGTCAGTCTATGAGATAGGAGTAAATTGAGTTAAGAACAGTACCTGAGAAACCCACCAGACTTTTCAGACTGTGTAGTAGAATCGGGTTGTCTACTGTATCAAAGGAAGCGTTTAGCTCCAGTTAAACCAGGCCTGAAAGTTTCTGTGTCCAAATTGCCCTTAAGGTCATTAACAATCTTTAAAAGGGCCACCTCTGTACTGTGGGTTTTTCCTAAAACCACACTGATATGTTTCCAAGATATTGTTTTTATTTAAAAACTCATTTAAATGAATAAAAACAATTATCTGTAATTTTACTTAAAAATGGTAAGTTGGATACAGGTCGGTAATTATTAAAAACAGTGGGGTCTAAACTCTTCTTCTTCAGAAGATGGGAAAGCTGGTAAAACACCTGTCAGTTTACAGTATTTAAAAGCTCATACCTAAAGAAACGATGAAATGTTTTTAAAAGCGATGTGGTAATTGGGTCTAAAAGGCAGGTTTGTTGGGTTTTACTGGGAGAAAACTCGACCGAGTATCTTTGCATCAACCAGGAGAAAACTCTCCATTTGACCAGGCTACTCTCTTCCACATAATTGTGATTGCTCCGATCCAGTGGATGCAAGTTGAATGTTTTTTAATGGCCCTCATGGTTTCCTGATCTAAAAATCAGCAAACATTTGTAATCAACCTCACATGAACATATACATACATGAATATAGGTTAGCCTCATAATCACACAAAATGGTTTTAGGACAAAATGGGAGAATATCTCACAAACAAGAACTGAAAGACACTTAAATTGACACAAAAAACATACAAGCCGCTGTATGTTTCACTGTTTTACAAGCCACAGTGAAAACATACCGAACAGACCCAAGCTTGAATTGAACTTTCAGTCTGTTGACTTTATGTGGGACACAGTAGAAAACCATTCTGATGCTGAGAAGATACCAGAACAGAAGTCTGAAAAATCTACTGTTAAGTTACAACAAAGAATCTCTACGTCATCACAGACAATGAAGTAGCAAAAGACTGATGGCACAACAACTTTCAGTGGCTCAAAGAAAACATTGTCACCACATAGATTGTACTGTGGAAGACAAATGCCTTCCTAGGCTAAAAGGTCGGAGGCTCAGCAATGTCACGTCTGGTGCACAACTATGCAACAACATATCTACACAGTGAATGCTAACAGCACAATAAATTAAAAGGAAAAAGGAAATGTCACTGATTTCAACAGAGTGCAATCATGAGGATGGTTACTAAATAAAGACAATGGATGACAGTATTGGCAGATGTTTAAAACAGCCTTTTCAGACATGACCCCTCCCCCTAAACAAAACCTCAAAGATGCCGACTCTCACTGCTGACTTTGTTAATGCTCATGTCATCACAGTGACTTCATGAGATTTCTGGTTCAGCCAAGTAAGTTAGCATTTGAGAAAAACTAAACATGTATTAGATGGTTTTGTCTGAGTGATATTAGCATAGCCTACTATTTAAAAAAAATAAAACATACTTCTTTAAAGGACTTAAAGGATACAATTAAAAATTTCTTCAAATTTTGTCACTTTTGCTGAATTGAGTGTGACCCGAATTACAAACAAGAAAGTTTTTTAAAAGAGAGAATAAAAAAAACTATGTCTAGACTACAGAGTAAAGTCTTACTGTGCTTAGAGGTCAGCATACCTGAGCAGACAGACAGTTGCAGATTGGGTCAGGGTAAAACATATCATACTGATGATCTTAATACTGTGTTGACAAGACAACAGGCAAATATAAAGAGGAACCTGAGTAGATTTAAAACAGATAGATAGGACATGCGACATTGGAGTCTATAGGGTTTATTACATTAAATGGGAAAGTGTGTCCAAACGTTTGACTGGTATATATAAAATACATACTATATATATTCATATTGTCCATATTTGATATTGTATTTTGTGTTTGAAAAAAATGAAAAAATCAAACTTAATTGTTGTATTTTCCTCTAATTAAAGCAGTAATGATACAAGACCTCATCACTGTCAAACTGACGTTTGGTTGGTGCAGGAAAGTTGGAGTCAGTGAGACCAGAGGGTGTACAGGGGGTCATGTTTTTCATGCCCACATTCGTGCATTAACTAATGAAGCATGAAATCCCAGAGCAACACAGACATCTCTAGCAAGCACCTCAGCAGCAGGAGAAAGGTCAGGCAGGACCACAGAGAACAACAAATAAACAGCTACCGAACAATGAGTGTGTCAATTCAGGTGCCGGCCTAAATGTGTCGAACTCATTAGTGCCCCTGGAGGTTTGACCACCCACTCTGACCCCCCTTTGCCGTTCCACTGCAGACAGAGTTGTTTCCCTGAGGCAAATGCACTGAGCTGATGCAGGGGTGAGGATCAAGACATAAATCCATTTAACTACCCTGGCACCATATACTCACTTAATATTTGTGCCTTAAGCAGGAAGTTTTGTCTTTCACAAGGAACTCTGCAGTGCAGCATAGAAAGAATAAGATTTGTTGTGAAATTGCAATTATTTTACTCAGTGTGTAAACTTACATTGTTTTAATTAATTTCGGTATTTTGTGTACAGGTACTCAATTAATGGATCACAGGGTGTACAAATATACTAAATCTATACTAGCCACATTTTCCACATGCCCCCCTCATATTTTCTTACAGAGAATACACTCTCTGGAATTTGCTGTTATTTTTTATGTAAAATAATGACTATTGTGTATTTAACAATGCTTTGGGAATAAGTGGTGAAATGTACTGTAAATTACCAAGAATTTTAATTTTTAAAATAAATGTTAAATTATAAAACAAAAGCGACATCAAAACTTTCTGAAATGGCGTTTACTTTAGACCTGCCTTTGTATTTTATTGTAATAGTTTTAAGTATAAATTTAATTCATGGTGTGATGTACAAAATAATAAAAAAGGAAGTTTAATCATATAATATAATGTAAATGTTGATTAGTGAGATGGTAAAGGTTTTTTATTTTGTATATATCATGAAGCTTCCTCAGTTCATTCCTTGAATTAACACAATTAATTTTTCTAGTATAAGTTTTACAAAATTTTACATTTGAATGTGTAAATTAGAAATTTTGTGAATAAATATGTGATTGTTTGCGAACTTTTCTGAACAGAAATCTGATCACTGGATAATTCCGGGTTAAAAAGCATGTTGCCAAATTTTGTCAACAGATTTTAGGTTTCTCTTTCTGTCATTTCATATGTGTGAATATACAGTCAAAATCAGTAGAAAACAACTTTTATTCATTCTTTGTGTTATACAATATACAGAAAAATCTGCTTAAAATTTAAATAGAAGCAAACACTTTGGTAAAAACTTTAAAACAAAGAGAGGAATTGGAAATGTGGTAAGTGTTGGCGTTACTGGTATGGGGACTGTGGCTCAAATAATGTAAAATTAACTGATTTAGATATGGATCGTAAATTAGAAAGCACACATAACAATGAAACATTTCTAGTTAATAAACATCAGAATTATTCTTTGTTTCTTAAAGGTATGCCTTTAAGAAAATAAAGGGTTATCTTTATTTATTGTGCACTGATTTGCACAAGTGTCCAACAGAAGAAAATAAATAAATAAATAAATAACTTCATCTACATTTTAGAGCTTTTATTTCTATCAGAAAAAAAGAACATGATCAGTATGGATGAAAATTAGCCCAAAAATAACAAAAATGGATAGATGGTTTTGACAACATTGTCTACCCTAAAAAGAATCTATACTTAAATTATTAGTAAGTGTAACTTTAAAAATGTACAATAACCCTTTTGATGTTTTCTATCATGTTGAGTTGAAGAGGCAAACCAAGAAAAAGCTAGCTCAGAACTTAAGGCCCACCTCCTTCATTTGAGTCTGGACAAACCCTCCCCTGCACTTTATAAATTCAGACCTCGGGAGTGTGTGAGGAGACACACTGCTTCAGCCATCCTGCAGCTTTTTGATACTGAGAGAACCTCCAGTTTCTCAGTTACTGGATGGAAATGTCTGACACAGTCAAACCGGTGACGTCTTTCCTCATTGAGGACATCCTTTCCAGTAAGGACAGCACAAGATTAAATGGTAAATGCTGCTCGCAGAAGAAGGGAAAATATCCACAGTGGAGGGAGGAATCTGAAAAGTTGTCAGCACAACTCTGTCAACAGGAGTCAGCATTTGGAGTGCAGACAGGTGAGTTTTGCTTGGCTGAAATAGTAGGAGTATATGGGACAAATAATCCATTCGTTTATGTATTTTTGACTTTGTAATGGTTTAGATGTAACATTTTGGATTAATTTTATTAGTTTGAAGAGTTTTTTGTGCGATGTTATAATACATTGTGAGGAAAAACTCTTAAAGAGAAAAACAAAAGAATATCTGAGAATATCTTTTTCATGGTGGTAGTTTATCTTACAATGACAATGAACATTAAACTACTGGATTGATGTGCTAGCTATAACACCAAAAGATTACCTGAATAACAATCTGCCTGTCCTTTATTTTACAGAGTCTCTAGATACATCCTGTCCCAGCACCTCAGAGTCAAGTTTTTCCTCGAGTGGGAAACAGAAGCGCTCCAGGGCTGCGTTTACACATGTCCAAGTGCTTGAACTGGAGAAGAAATTCAATCACCAAAAATACCTGTCAGCCCCAGAGAGGGCTCACCTGGCCAACACCTTAAGACTGACTGAGACCCAGGTGAAAATTTGGTTTCAGAACAGACGGTACAAAACCAAACGAAAGCAGCAGACTTCAGAGTTCTGTATGGATGTGTACAAAACAGAGGGACTGGGCTTGAGAGAGGATTTGGTCAGATCATCACTAATCACCTCCTTCTGCAAAGCTTATCAATACAGACCCTACCTATGGGACTACAGTGGTGCCTGGGGCCAAGTGTTATGGTGAAAACGAACCACGATTTATAATGAAATAGTGCGTGAATTGTATGTTTGACCCAATAAATGCCATAGTTAATTCAGTGAATGATACTGTGTTAATTTCATTGCTAAAAGAAAAGCATGCTAACTAAAAATCGAGCTGTTTGTTGCTTGGGCATGACAAGAGTTTGCACGATGAATCATCACTGAAAGAAGTTGCGGTATTGTTGATTTTATTCATTAATAAATTATTATTGATACAGTTTACTTTTGTTTGAAGCTCTGTGTATAAATCATTTGCATCTTTCTGGATTACCAGCTGTAGAAAATGCTTTAATTCTATGTCTAAAATTACTGGCTACAAGATATACAGGCTAAACATTTATGAAACAGCATTTCACATTTTGCAGTATGGCACAGTTAAGTTATGTAAAACTGAAATAAAGATTATTGAAAAGCAAGAATGGAACCCCTCAATTGTACAGAATATCAGGTGTAACTTACCTGAGTGCATGTAGTTGAAGTTAACGTTATGAGGTAGCAAAACTGTTCTGACACTTTGGATGTTCAAGTGGAAACATCTAAGCTATCTGCATAAAGTTGAACTCGATGACTGCACTGAAATAGGCATGATGTTGTCAATGAGGGCAAAAGAATGAGACCTGATTCCTTTAAAGAGCCACTGATCTGATTACATGAAGATAAACAGCTCTTCAGTTTTCTAAAGATGACATCATAAGATCAACTGTATGAAACCAGACACAAGGTCTGATGTAAGTCTGTTGTGGAATTTGCTTAAAACTGAAAGTTAAAGACCGCTCACATTTATTAGTCAACAAACAATTGAAAGACAGAAAAGAATCCAAAAGCGGAAACTACAAGCTGAATCAGTTCAAAGTAGTAAGACACAACTGTTAGAGATCATCCCAGAAGAATGCATAGTACACATGGTCAAACATATGGGCATTAAATTGAAGATACAACACTGGTTTAAGTACATCTCGGTTTAAATCACTGACAGACTATGTAGTGGCAGACATCCAGATGATAAGGACATGCCAGATTTGCTTGTGACACTCAGGCATGAAGCATTGCAGCAATCATGTGGCTCCGCCTCATTATTGTAATGGTGATAGTAGGCTCGGGTATAACAGAACCTGTTTGCTAAGACACGTGCTCTTTAGATACTAACAATGTATTTACTTTTTTTCTTCAGAAATCGGGGCTAGTGTACATTTCATGTTAAAGAAAAATACATGAACTTTTAAAAAAAAAGTTTCATTTTTAGTCCTAATTCATTTGGATGCAACCACAGAGAAGGGCCTTTTACTGGTCTACTGCAGGTGTCTGCCAGTGTTTTTCTTAATCTATACTGTCACACATATCACAAAATCTCCTTTTTGCGAACTTTCCAGCACAGTCCACAGCCTCTTTTCATCCCAGGGCTAAACATTCAAGTTTAGTGGGGTCTAATGCTGTCTGACTTGAAAATACAGTGAGTTAAGTTGTGCTGTACTCTAAAAATTAGATTTTGTTCTGAATCTGACCTGGCGCACAACCACGCCCATCCCTCTATGTAAGCAAAAGATTATTAAAATGTGAAATAAGAAGGTAATTTGCAGTAAAAATAATTTAAAACAATTCAATTTATTGAAGAAGATTCCTTTTAAACAATCTTTCTTCTCCACCAACGATATTTTTGCTCAGTTTTTCTGCTCTCAGTGCACTGCATAGCCCGTCACTGTTTCCATTGGTAATTTGTGTCGGCATAGAGCAGCAGCTTGAAGTTATGGAAGCCAGTAAAAGAAGCAGAGCTGAAAAGACCTAGGAAGCCTCGGCATCCGTTGAAAAAGTTAAACGACCAAAGGTGGAGTAAAACAAGGATCACTATCGGAGACGCTTCTAAAGGTGAATTAGGCTGAAAGACCAAATCAATTTCAAGATGTAGAGTTGGCAAAGTTTCTCCTTGACAGGTAAGCACTGAAGCTTTGTTAAAATTTACCGAATAGCTTTACCTAATTTACAGAGCATTTTAGTCTAAATTCATGCTCAGCACTCATGATTAAATTGTTTTGTGTGACTACATGACTGTATTAGTTGAACAAATTGGTGGCTTATTAGTTTCTATAAAAAAATGTAATAGTGAATCGGTGAAGTAAAAAGTGTGTTTGGACTTCTAAACTTATGAAAGTACCATTAAATGTGTTCATCATTTAGACAGCAAGTAAAAGAAGAACAAGAGATGTGCAATATTCCTTCATCAATATAGTTTTTGTTGACATTCTATTTGATGCTAACGTAAATCTGTCAATTACAGTGAGTAAAGAGGACAGAGGCTGAATGGCTTTATAGTCTGAATGACAAAAAGGAAAAAGAAACCTGAGAATTGTTCCCTCTTTAAATCTCTATAGACTGACGGACTCCAGAGTCCAGGTGTTTACACAGATCATTATTAGACTGACTCAATGGACTCAGATTTATTCATGGAAAAGGTAAATAAATATATACATTTTTTTTAGGATATCCAAGAGTCTGTTGTAGCGTATTGATTACTTGTGTCTTTGATGCATTTTGTGTTGTTCCTTACATTCTCATAATTGCAATATCATTTCTGTTCATTTTGTCAATAGAGAAGAGCTTCCCCCTGCAGAAGAAGGCATCTCAACAGAGAGTAAAGTGGATGACCCTGAAGATCCAGAGCAGAGGTATGTGTGATTTGTTACAAATATGGTTAAATAAAATAGCAATCAGCTGCAATCTATAAACTTTATGCTTCGTGTCCATGAGTTAGTGAGATATGAGTGTCAGAAATGAAAATAAGAATAGAGAAAAGAAATAGGATAGAAGGCAATGGCCCTTCAATCCAAACAGCACCAACCAACTACTACACTTGTACAGAAACACAACAGAAAATTTCCTACGGCTTTTACAGGAAAACGATGATGACATCATCATGAGCACCTATAAGAGATGAGTAAGCTGAATAAAACAGACAAGTATCACAGCAACAACCAAAGATACGTTGTTACGTATCGCCTTTAAGAATTCACATAACACAGAGAAAGGACAACATAAAGCACAATGAAAGTTTAAGTATAGCTCTTAAAGTACCTGATCATACAAGATATTCATGGTTCCTTCTTTTGTTGTTACATTAGAAGTATATTTCAACATGAAGCTAGGATATTTGTATGAGCTTCATAAGTATACTGCTAAAAGTTTTTTTAAACTTTCAAAGAACAAACAAAGGTGAGGGTGTATGACGTCTCCAATCACATGACACACCTTTCAACTTAACAGTTAAGTTAACATTTTCTTAAGTTCAGTTTTTATTTTTGTTTTTTCGTTTTTTGTTTTTTTTCAGCAGAGAGAACATTTTGCATTATGGACAAACTTCAAATTATTTATATTAAAGGCACCAAATAATGATGATGAGACTAACCACCAGCTTGTTTGGTGTTTATAAAAAACACAGAATCAGAGCTTTGATGACTGAATAAATGTATGATGGTTTTTTAGATGCACTTCTGTTCAGAATAGAAAGATATCTTTGTACAAGGTTAAACATATTTCTTTAAAAAGATTGCATTTGTTTTTTCTTTACCCTTCACACACACACCCACACAATTGTGTTTTAAACATTATATGCATATAGACTTGATCCATGTAATCACAAACATAAGGGTTTAAAAGTTTAATTTAGAAAACTTAATCATCTCCATAAACGCAAAAAAAAAAAAGTTACCTTCTACTGTCATATATTGCAGCAGTCAAACTTTTGGCTGGTGCTGACACACCTTCCTATTAAATCCAATGGGGAAGTGCATCCAAGCCTTTGATTCGTAGTGTACATGCAATGCAGCATCAGAAATGCGTGCAGTTGTGAGAAGCCGGCATGCTTGAAAGATTCTGTACAGTCGCTAACACAGCTGATAAGATGGCCTGGAGGATTTAGGGCTTTACATATTTAAGAAGGGCATGTTTGTAACATAACCAAAGTGTGAGCAGAGGGCTGATGGAATTGATAGATAGAGATTTGAGGGCTCTCATGCCACTAATCTGTCTGACTTCATACCTGCCTTCACAGAAGCCTGGGCAACAAGTTAAAAAAAATTATAATATTTCTTACTCCTGTTTTTAAGTGTTGATCATCCATGTAAGTTTTAAAACTGATGTAAGCAAAGTCAATTATAGGACATTGCATTCACAGCTCATAAAACACACAATGTTAAATTTACTGTCACATGGCACTTCTCTAACTCCCTAAACGGCTCTTTCCTGGGTGCAGAATTTGTTTCAGTGATTTGGATGTATTGCCCCTATTCCATTTGCAGTTTCTAACCTTTTAACTTACAAACAAGCATCCACATAGCCTAAGGCTTATCATAGTTTAAATTATTTTATTTTACTTAATTTAAGATATTTCATTATTATTTTCTGTTTTCTATTTATAAAACCTTTTATGGGCTTCATACAAATATGTAATATGTTTATGACTGTTGCTGATGTTATGTTCTTTAAAACTTAATAAAATATTAATGGGAAACATACTGTAACATATCTCAAACATGTGAAGCTTAATCAAACATGATTCTCAACTTTTATCGATTTGCTTAAACTGAAGAGAGCTCTTGTGAACACTGGCAGTGGCTGAACTATTCACTAAGCCCTCAGCATAAACAGGTAATTAGACATGAAGAGGGCAGATAGCATCTGTTATGACGGCACTGAAAACCTGACTGTATCTCTCGGTGTCTCTCGGGCTGTATATGAACAACCTCATCAGATAAGGGAGCTTGTGGAAGGATGGAGCTGAAGGTTAGGAGAACTGTTTTTATTGTACTTGCCATTGTCATACCTGTACTTCCGCAGGCTCAAAGCGACACGGTACATTGATTCCTAAACACAGAAGACTTAAAACAACATCTGCTTGTCTGTTTCCATCTTGTTCAATCTTCAGGTTTAGGGAGTGTCTGTAAAGCTGTCTGTGTGCAACCTGGATTAACTAGATTAGAAAGGTAAATGATGAAGAGCAGTGAGGGGGATCTCATAACATTGCTGCCTATCTGTTTTTTATATTTGAAGGAAGAATTTTCTTGTAAAAGTGATTTTTAAAAGGTCTTGACACTCAAAAGCTAGTTTTTGCGTTTGATTTATTTACTAACGTTAGTGTTCTGACAGAAATACATTGTGATCAGTGGTTGCAGAACTATTGTCCCTTTCTTCAGGGTGGCCAACGATGCTTAAAAGAAAAACAAGCAGATCTTCCTAACAGATGAGTAGAAAAGCCACCCTGACCACAAAGACGTCCATTGTCAGTGCTCCAATATGCCGTGACTGTCTGACAAATTTGTTGGAACTGATAAGGAAGTTTTAAACAGCCATGATCTTCTCATGGGAAAGCTGGAAAAACTTCCTCAGATCGTGTAACTGGATCCCTCATGTTACGGACCTAGCAGAGCAGCTGCCTTTCTTCTTCCATCAGCAGATACACCACACAGCATCTTACTCATCCGATGGATAACATTACTTAGAGATAATTCAGAGACCTTGGGCTCAACAGCGCCCTCTGTGACTTAATCCTGAACTTCTTGACAGGCAGACCACAGGCTGTGCGGATGGGCGGCACCACATTCTCCACCCTGACTCTAAACACTGGCGCCCCCCAGGGCTGTGTGCTCAGTCCTCTGCTGTACTCCTTGTTCACGCATGATCGCGTGGTCACCCACAGCTCCAATACCTTCGTTAGATTTGCTGACGATACCACCGTCATTGGCCTAATCACCGGCAATGACGAGACGGCCTGCACAGCACATCACCGGGACGGTCCTGCCATCCATGGAGGACCTCTACACCCAGCGGTGTAGGAGGAAGGTCACCGAAATCATTAAGGACCCCAGCCACCCCAGTCATAAACTGTTTTGTCTGCTACCGTCTGGCGGGCGGTTCCGCAGCATTCAAGCCCGTACCACCAGGCTCTGGGACAGCTTCATACCGCAGACCATAAGACTTCTAAATGCTGTCAGTAGCAACGCCACCTTTCTATTATAGCATCTTCTTATTGCTTATTATATATCTTACTGTATAACATATTTGTAGTAATCTTGCTTTTTGTGTTCGACAATTTTTATTGTGGTTTATATACTGTATATATTTTTTAACATTGTTAGGTGAGCCTGGGATTCAAGAATTTCATTGCCAATAATTGTGTATGTAATAGTTGTGCAATGACATTAAATTCATTCATTCATTGTGCTGCTGCAATGTTTATGTGTGTAAAAGAAAAAGAAATAGAAAGAAACGTGGGGGAGACATGCAGACTGAGAGAGAAAGGTAATTTTCCAGTGTTGTTATCTTTGAGATAAAGATATAAAGTGGTAAGAGTTTACTGCAGATTATAGTGATTAGAGAAAAGCATGACAAGGACTGAAGACATGACCAGGGGCATTCATTTTGTGCTTCAGATAAACAACCTGCTTGTGTTACAGCCAAAGTGTACGTGTCCTGAGACATGTTGCATTGGAATAAAGCTCTGTACTGTTTGCATCTTTGTAATCTTTGTAAAGAAAACAAAGAAAAACTTTATGTGCACAGGTTTTCACATGAAGGCTACCAGGCCCTTTCTTATGGAACCAGCTCCCAGTTTGGGTTTGGGAGGCATTCTCCCCACCTTTCAAATTTGGCTTAAAACTTTCCTTTTTGATAAATCTTACTGTTAGGCATCCTTTGATTATGCTACCTTAGTATTAGACTGCTGAGGGAAGTCTCATGCTGCATTAAACACTTCCTTTATTATCACTCTGCTCATCATCTTCCATGTATAAAGATATGACAGTACTGGCATCATTAACATATTTCTCCTCTCTCAGCAGGTCTTCCTGGCTAAAAGTTGTAGAACCTGTTGTTCTCTCTTTCCTGTCCTCTCCACCCAAACCAGTCGAGGCAGATGGCTGTCCTCCCTAAGTCGGGTTCTGCCAGAGGTTTCTCCTATCTGCTAAAAGGGACCTTTTTCCTTTCCACTGTCACCCTGTACATACTCACGATCAGGGATTTAATCGAAGTGTAGTTTCAATGCAGTCTGTTGGTTTTCTTAACTAGGTTTATTTTTTTTTAGGCTATTATTTATTATGAATTGGCTTGTATGAAAACTGATTGGATGGCAAAGGATTGGCTTGAATTGATTGTGAGACTACGTTGTTGTGAATTGGAGCTTAAAATAATAATAATAATAATAATAATAATAATAATAATAATAAGAAGAAGAAGAATGGATTAGATTTATATAGGGCTTTTTTCAGTGAACTAAAGGCGCTTACATTGTATCCATTCTTCATTCACTCCTCACTCATACCTAGTGATGGTAAGCTATTTGTGTGGCAATAGCTGCCCTGAGGCAGACTGATGGAAAACGTCAGTTTGGCCTCTCCAACCATCACCAAACATTCATCCACATTCATGTGGATTGAATTAAATTAAACAAGTGTCTTGCATTTATGATATGTTTCTGGACTAGTGGAGCTGAAAAATATCAATTTGCTAATGAACGTGAATTTATTGAACTCTCTTTAAATCACAGTCATTTTTGGAGGCACAATTGATTTAGGTAGGCAGGTCTTTGGGCAGCTTTGGCTATAAACATGTAGCCTACATACCCCAGTGTGTCCATGTGGTGTGAATGAATAATGTAGTCAATGCACAACACTTTGGTGCCTTGTAAGGCACAATATAAATTTATTATTATTAGTAGTATTATATCAACAAAATTTGAGATTATCCAGTTAAAAGAAGGAAGCTAAAATAATAATTATGTGATTGTTCCTGCAAAGTACATCTGCTCCAGTCAAAAGCTTTATCTGACATTGTCATAAAGTTATGTCCATTCTACCTATGGCTATTACCTTACCTTGAAACACACAGGTATAATGCAAGCAAGGGACATCGCCATTATTCAATGGCTTACACGTTAGAAGCTTGGTATACAGTGTTGTCAGTGTCTCTTACCTTCATCACCACTCTACCACCATGCCTTACAGTTGGTATAAACTGTATATAGTCCAGTATATAGTCTGACTTTGGTGATGGGACATCCACTTTGAGTGACATTTGTGTTGAATATTTGTTGCTTTTTAAATATTTTCTGTAGATTGATGGACATAGAATTTTAAATGGCCTAATAACCTAATGTTAACATGCCTGAATAGACCAGACTAGCAATGTCCCAAAACCTCTTCTTTTTAAAAGTGCTTGTGATCAGAAGCAGTTCGCCCACTTATTTACCATGGTAACAGTCAGCGTGCACTTGGCTTTTCATACACTGTTTCTTAATTTTGTGTTAAATAATTAATGACAACATAGCAAAATTTCATGAGTTTTGAGGGTGAATAATACTCATTTTTGAGTGGTAGATCAAAACAATAAGTCACCAAACCAATTCTGCCTTCACCAGTCATTCTAGATATTATACCGCCATCTGTTGGAGACATGTGGCTCCTGCTTGACACAGGTCTACTTAGGAAGAATGGTTAACTTACACATTTATTACTTTTCATCTGTTACTACCTGCATTTAAGTATAAAGACAGTGTTTTATTTCTTTTCATTTATTTTGACAAAATGTTAAAGTCACTGTAATCACTGATGCCAGCTTTTTCTATTTTTTTTTTTTTTTAACAAAAGCAGAATAAAAATGAACATGTCTAAGTTTTGTTTCTCAGGCAGATGGTAAAGTCACAGTTCAAAAATCATTTTAAATTAAAACTCCATTAACTTGTAACCTTTTGGTGGGTGTATTTTGATGCTAAAAGTACATTTTTCCCATCATGTAAATGAAAACAAATACTCATTTAACCCTGAAACAAAACACAAACACATTTCTCATCTCCATTTTATTTTAGCTCCAGTGTTACATACTGTAGCAGCATTTTTCACAATCATTTATTTTCAAACTTCCAACCATTACTGGTTCCAGAGATGCCCCTCAGCACAAATCCCGCAATTTAATTAACTTTGCATAAATAGCATAAAAATATTTACATTATGGAATTTTTCCACATAGGAAACCTTTTTTCTCCACTGTACACTAACATTGATGCAAGACAATAACCGTAATGCTGATATGACTCAATATTACGAATTACTATCAGAAGAAAAGAATGCACTGTGTCAATGGCAAATGTAATACAAAAAAAACCAAAAAACTGGCAGTGTTTTAATATTCTTCGTGATTGTTTTACTGATTACATTATGACCGATTACAATATATGCTAATTAATCTGCTTTTATATTTAAGATCGCCTCTATATGAGGCCATATTGTATGTAAAATCAACATGTATGAGTTCATTTAGACCATAAAAACTAATCAGAAGTTAATAAAAATAAAAAATGGCTTGTGATGTAATTCGCCTACCAAACAGAAAACACTGCAAAACATTGTGAAACGTGTCAATTTCCCCTTTGAGAGGCTGTAGCTTCAAACAAGTGTAGAAAATGGCAACCTAAAAAAAAGGTCAAGAAGAAATTCTAAAATAATTCAAGTTTTATTTTTACCTAGTCAACACTATTCTGGGTCAAAAAAAAATGTATGGAGAAAAAGAAAGATTAAATTAGAGTTGACAGCAGGCAGGCTCATAAGAGATTAACAGTAAGAACGCATAGGATGAAATGCACTTCTTTGGTCTAGTAATATAAACTAAACAACCACAATAAATCTGTGGAGTGTGAGATGACTGGAATCTTATAAACCTTCAGAGAAAGGGGGAAAAATAACCCTATATAATTAAAAACAAATAAATCTTACTGCTTTCTAGATTACATCAATATCTGGCAAAATGTCCTGCCTTTTGGTTAAAAAACACACATCAGGCTGGAAAAAGCAGAAAACACAGGAAATGTGTAACTCCAACAGGATGAGAGAAAAAAATATTTGATCTGATCAAGTTTCTACTGGTCTCATGGTAACAAGATGTTCACAGCATTATTGCTCAGTTTAGATAACACTTGCGATGTTTGGATCACAATCTGTTTTATATGTAATGATCAAACATATAGTATGTATTTCTTTTAATAAAATATAAAGCATTTAAGATATGTGACACAAACAAAATGACCCACAAACCACCACAAAGAAAAAAAAAAAAAAAAAAAGCACAAGAAGTTTGAGACACTCAAGTAACAGCCTTGTCTGGTCCACATTCGGACCGGCATGAAGACATTTCCCAGAAAAATCTCAACATCAGTATTTATTTTGCTGATGTCATGGATGCATATGAGCAAGTTGCCTTCGTTCTGCAACGGGCTAAAGTTTGTGCGTGATTCAGGAGCTGCACTTTAACAAGGCAAATAACTGGACCGTTACGGTCGACGCGTCTTCATTTAGAGAGAAGAGGGTCCCTCAAAAGGAAAAGCAAAAAATGGTATTCAGTACTAAATGCACACAAAACACATTAATAACTGCTGGGTGAAGCCAGATCAAAGGGTGTAAAGGCAATATTTTTAAAAGAGGAAGATAGTGCTAAGTTCATCATGTCAAAATTTTTGATTTGTAACAACTCATACAAACATTTCCTATGTCAAGAACAGAAGAGTAAAATATATTTTTAAAAAAAGGGAAAAACAGTGTTTATATTTATGAGGCACTTGATAAATGCAACTGTCCCATCTGCAGAGGAGTGGAAGTAGAGTGCTGCAAAGGTTTGTCATATACCCACAATGAAACATAACAGAAAGCACTGTGTTTCGTCCACATCCATAAAACACAAGCTTCAGAGAGCTAATAAAATAAATAAAAAGTTACTATATTTAGAAATATAAACATTGTTTGAGACAACTTCATGTGGTCACAACATGCAGACAGAGCTTGGAAACAAGGTGTGGTTGATGTAGCTGAGCGATGGAATGGAGGAAGAGAAACATACTAGTATGGCCATGTCTGTTGGATAACATGACATCACTAAAGCTTAAACATACTCAGAGAACTGGATAATAAATGAGCTGTAAGGAGTGCCATTTTCTGCCACACCTCCACTCTAATTTCCTTACAGCACACAGACCCATGCTATTTCCTCATCAGCTCTTGTAAAACCACTGTGACTCACACACATTTCTAGGCTAAAGTTCGCTTTCTGGCACGA
Organism: Rhadinocentrus ornatus; assembly: GCA_037177495.1. NCBI lineage: Eukaryota > Metazoa > Chordata > Actinopteri > Atheriniformes > Melanotaeniidae > Rhadinocentrus > Rhadinocentrus ornatus. The sequence goes on along the minus strand of JBAMHW010000012.1, from coordinate 21,105,617 downwards.
TGTGTGTAGCTCCAACAAGTTTTCCATTACAGCGGCCCAGATCCCGCCTCTTGTTCTAGCTGCTGCTTCGTTAGGAAGTATTTGAAGAACTCATACACTGACCAAGCAATGGCGGTTGAAGGCATCTGGTATATGACCCGAGCTTGGATCCCTTTGAAAAAGGCTGGCAGACCACCGAGCCGGTACACTGTCCTGAAGGCGTTGGCCATTCCTGTTAAGTGGCCGCTGATGTTCATGGAGTTCAGCGCTACATTCTCTTGTGTGTTGAGCAGTGTTTTACAAACGTCAAGTGGAGTAGTTACTGCAGCAGAAACGGCTCCCGCTGCTGCTCCTGACACTATGTGGCTTCCGGGGTTGTAATGCCTGTGGGGGTTTATCTGCTCCTGCATGAGTTCATACGTGATGAAGTGAACAGCCTGGAAGGGGATGTTCATGGTCAGTTGTGTGCTGTAGCTGCGGTAGAAAGCTCCAATACCTTCAGTGTGCGTTATTGTTCGAATACAGTCCATAAGTCCTCGATATGGAGAGTTGTACATTTGCATCCTTTGCTTTATCACTGAGAAAATAAAAGAACAAAACTTATTTCCTAAATGGCTGCAATTTGGAGCATCTGTGCAGTATCATACATTTGGTGTACTTTATCTGCTCAACAAAAATAAATGGCCACCATTTAGAAGCAGTTATTAGTAGTATTATCGATATGTTGATGACAAATGTATATAACGTATTAATCAGAAAAGAACGGACACCACATTAAGCTTTAATAACTCAAAATTGTGTTGCTCATTCATAACTGTATTCCTTCTATATCAAGCAGTAAGGTACTGTTTGTATGTAAACAAAATGTTTGGATTTGCTGTTTAAAAGTCAGTGTACTCTAATTACAGGAGATTCTGGACATGATGCTTTAGTAGTGCAAATAGTGCTCTGACTGTGGTGTCACGTTTGGAGGGAAGCATTTGCACCTCTGAACAGTGCTTCTTATAGCTCATGCAGAAATCCCTGATTACCACATATTTTTTAGCTTGTCATAAATCTTCCTGTATTCTTTCCAATCTTTGGGGGAAAAAAATAATAAAATTGTAAGACTTGCGACAACATGAGAACAAACACCACACAGGCCCAAAACTAAGAAAGCTCTGAGTCCACAGTAATATCATCTCTGTGTAATTAATCTAATTGGAAATTAGATAGGTGCTCAATTTTGTTTTATTTTTACCAGCTTTCTGAGTTGGGTATCAATGATACGTCTTATTTAGGTTTGTTGCATTGGTGCTCCTACTTGAAATAAAGTAAAATCTCGTCCTGCGAGACTCCACTTTGAGTAGGAAGGAAATTTCTAATTCTTGGTAAAACTCTTACATTTCACTGGGTTTTAGGTTTAGGGTTCCTTCTCCTGCATCTACTCATACCACTCCATCTTTATTTGAAATTAACTGGTCACGTGACCCCCTATGTCACATCCGGGGACATGTAAATGTGAAGTGTTTCCATTACACTTTTGCGATACAAGTTTATTTGGACACATCTGGAAAAACCACCATATGAGAGAAATTCGTATAAAAGAAACCTTTTAGCAATATTTGAGAGGTTTTTGGAAATGTACCGACTGTCTCAAAGAGAAATTCTCAAACAGAGAATGGAAGAATTTTTTTTTTCTTACCTTCAGCGGGATTCATGACTGCATCATGGAGAACAGTGGCTATACTTCCTGCCACACCTGTTAAAACATGGGCAGAGCTTGTTGAGACAAAACCTGCGACAGAGCTCACAATCATTTTAATAATGTAATTTCTCACAAATATGAGGCAGACATTTGAGAGGTTGTGTGGCATTAACAACCTTTTCCTGTCTAAGGATTGGGAAAAAAATACAGGTTTACAATTGCATATCCCAGACAGGATTTTTCATATCTGGGACGCATTTGTCAAAGCTTTGTAAACAGGATCTGAACTATCCCAACTACACTCCTCCACACTGTGTTGCTTGGTCTAATGTAAAAATAGCTGGTATGACATTTAAGAGTTTTGTGCCGAGACATGGAAGTTCGTACCATTGGCTATGTGGCTGTTGCCTCCACTCTGAATGATGTCACTAAGAGAACGTTTCACCCGTTCATAGCAGGCAAAGTAGAGAGCATGAGCAGGCCCTGCTCCCATCATGGTGATGTTGAGGCCCCTCAGAGGTCTGAAGACCCCTTCTGTCTTGACAATCCTTTTCAGGGCTTCATACACACTTTTGTATTGTGCATTAGGGTCTGGCTGCAGGCTCTGCATCCTTGTCTGAAAAACAAATAAACAGGATTTAGTCTAAAGCATCACTTAATATTGTTCCAGTTTAGTTACGTTTTATAATAGTTACTGCATCCATTTGGGTTCTCGCATTTAGTGCATAACAGCAACTGCATGGCTTTAATGTGATCTGTAAGTTCAAATCATGATTTCTTGACATAATGTAATGCTGTCACTTTGATCTGACACTGAGTGTCCTGGCCTTTGTGAGATTCTGTCTGATTGATGTGTGTCTCTTCCAGGCTGGTGTGGAGGCTGTGGCAGCCCTTTGTTTAACTCCACCATGCCAAGTTATCTGGATAACACAAAGCATGTTTTTATTTGTGTGGAGATCTGGGGCTGGCTCGAGAGATAGGCCACATCTATCTTCGTCAGCATATTCGCCTGTGTTTCCTTCCTTGAGTTTGACAATAAAATATCAAATACACTTCCGCTTAACATAGATTTGGGAACTTGGGGCACACAAAAGTATGGTATGGTTTATGCTTCAAACTTGTTCGACTGCATTTATGTCCAGAAGTTACTTTGCTTTATATCCAACAGACACATTGACTTAGACTTTTTTAATTCTTTTCCCACGTGGTGAGAAAACATCAACTTTAGAAAGACCTGGCTGAAGTGATAATATCAGTTTGTTATGGACACACTCTTTAAACTAAACAGCACCACAAGCATCCAATGACTTGAGTCTATTTTAACAATATCCAACAATAACCACAAAACACACATTCATCTTTCAGCTGTTAATTTTCCCATAGATTATTATAATATTCATACTGATTTTGGCATCATCTTTAACAATGTGTGGTTGCTGGGTTCTGGTAAGGAATTGTTAAAATCCTAAGCAGGGAGAAAAAAAACTCAGCAGTAGCTTGGAAGAAGCATGCAAAACTCATTATAATAAAGCTTTTAGCAATTAATTTAAATAAAATCATTGTCAAATTTTCTATATAGTTGTATCTAAAATCAAAGCTTTAAGGCGGTGTATATGTGGTATGCATGGTTTGTACGTCACTACCACAATCGACAGAGGCAATAAAAAACAAGAAGACTAGACTAGTGCAGCCGTTCAATCTATTACCAAAGATTGTGTCGTATCATTCTCACTTTAACAGTTCTGTTTCTATGACCGTTTAGTAATCAATCCCACAAAGGAGTAATTGAATAAACACACCCTCTACTGCATGAGGCCGATTCCAAACGTGCACAACATTGATAAGACGCCCCTCCCATTAACAAAGGCTACTCCCTGACTTCTTGATCTGTCTTGCTTTTTATTGAGAGATCGACACAAACAGAAAGTGGACTGTTACCACTTTCCATTGAACTCTGACATTCAAAATAAACAAGTCTGATTAGAAACACAGCTTCTGCTATACCTATCTCGAGCTTGCTGTGAGACACCAAATCATCATTACTTTATCTTAAAGTTTCCTAATTTTAGTATTAAGTGTAATGTACTTTGATTGCTTAGACACAATGGCTTTCTGTACTGCATGTGATAGACAAAACAGAATAAAAGGGTAACAATAATTTACTCTTCCAGCTTGGAAAAGATAAATTGAAAAAAATAGATTAACTCCAGATATCTGAACAGGCACCTAATGTACGGGTGGATGATGCTTTTGAAAACTTGGAAACCTCAAGAGGAAATTGCGACAGTGGTTTGGGTAATAAAGGTCTATGGGTTAATGTGGAAGTATGTCAATACTATGACATTAGAGCAAAAGCAGATAAAACTATTTTCCTGAAAATCCTGCCCAATTATCAAAACAACGCTACATTGTTAAAGAACAATGGCTGAGCAGAAGAAAGAGGGGATTGGAGGAGCAAAGTTCACAATGAAACCCACAGTTCGCCATTTACTTTGTAGACACAAGACAATTTTTAACTAACTCAAAATGAGCCAGTCATTTTCTTCTGCTTCTTTACATTCAGTCACCAACAGACTTGAACTACAAAACTGCTAGAGTGAAAAATATAGAAGGGCTCCTTGGTCGAGGAACTTGGTCCGGTATTAGAGTACAACATCCCAATATCATTGATTGATTGATTGGCATATTAGAAATGATCAATATGAGTAAATCTATATCTGAATTTGTGGCTCCATTTTAATTGTTATCAGTACTGCATACTACTACTACTACTCGTTGCAACAACTGGAGGTTCTCAAAGAACACCAATGTTAGTCTATAACTCCTATGTAGTATACAGTTAATAGTTTAATTTCATAAAAGGACATTAAAAAGAAAAAAAAGAAAAGAGAGAAAAAATAAAGAGTTAATGTAATCCAAACAGTTCCATTCCTGTTTACTGTCATTATCCCAAATATATATACTCCAAAAATTATCATTATTTTTCTACTTTCAAAACATTCAAGATGAAATAACATTTGGAGGAAAGAAAGGGTCTCTAGTAAATAAATTTAAATCTGGTCGACATGCTTACACTGTAAATAAATTTGACTACATAATACAAAAATTATTCATTGATCCATAAAAATGGCTAAACTAATGAAAATATACTCAGTGCAATGTCTGCTTGTGTCTGAGCACAGATCCTGCTACACAATATCCATTTTACAATTTTGGACAAACAAAGCACTTTGTAGTTGAGATGAGTCACATTTGATTCAAAAGTGACAGCAGTGACCCACTGATCATTCAATGGTTAATCAATTTAGCTTTTTTTTTTTTTTTTTTAATTTTTAAAAAATGTATAATTTCATATCAGTTTTTCCTATAATAAGTCTCTCGCCAACAAACGCAGAGTAACACAAACAAGAAGGGGAAAAAAGAATCCCCATCTTTCAATGTAGACTTTCTTATATTGGCCTTTAACTTGACAGTTACACCCCCTGATTACTGTCACTACTCCAGGTATATACGGTTTATTCCACACCTTTATTACATGTAGTCTGTAATGACTTTGGTGTGTGGTTAGATGCCACAGTAAATTTTGCTGTCCAAGTAATACTGCTAGCATGAAAAAAGAATGGATCTATCTAAGTGGATTGAGACAGTTTAGGCAAACTTGTTGCTTTGGCCTTCTAGTCCTGGACTGTTTAAATAATGCTTGTAGTACAACAAGAATGAGGGGAAACCCTATCTGTTAGTAAACGCATCTGTTTGTGGCCACAAATATGTACTCAGTGAAAAGTTTAGCCCCATAGTAATGAGGTTTTATTTATCACTTGAGAATAAGAAAAAAAAACATCGTGGGACGTGAGTGTGGTTTTGAGTTTAAAGACAGTTTGACATCTGTCATTACCAAAACTTAGACTTGACCTTCACTTATCACACAGTATGTCAATAACAGGAAAAACCAGGTAAATGCATTTTATTTTCCTGCCAAATGAAGAAGAAAAAAAACTATCATGTAATGTAAAAACATATAAGTGCGGGGAAAAAAAGCGCCTAGTTAAAATGTCAATCATTTAGTTGTAGTCTTAAACAGTCGGATCGATTAAAGTTGCACGGGCGTTAGGTAAGCTGGTGAAGTTAGCAAAGTTACTAGTTTTGACAAGACAAGCTAAAAAAAAAATCAGTCAAATTTTGTTTTTTTGCTTAGAAACCTGTATCATTAATTTTGTTAATTAATTTTGTTTATTTTGTTAGGTTGTTTAACTAGTTTGATAAGTCTGAAGCAAAGAAGCTGTCGTGTTCATGTGAGCTAACACAGAGGCTAACTAAAAATGAAGATTTTATAGCTAACGTTTGTTAGCAACCAATAGCACACTGTTGGCGGTGCTTTAAAGCTAGTTAGTGAATGGGCAATAGAAACCAAAAGAGTAAACAACAACTAAGCTGCCTCTGAGTGCGTTACCTTGACAGAATCCACGGGATACATCACCGTGTGCTCCAGTATGCCTGCCACGGCTCCGGCTGTCATGTGGGTTGTTACAGAGACATGAGGTGGCAAGCTCTCGTAGTCAACGTCACTATCAGGATGCTCATCGTCTTTACTTTTGATCTGCGACATCTCCAGCGCTGCCACCGCACGATCTGAGTTCAACTCCATGCGTAGTGAACTCTCTCAGGCGGTCTTCTGTACAAGATAACACTCAGAGATGTATCGGCGGCGTGGATAACCACAACATCATCACTACTTAGTGGAGTTCCAGCGCCCGTGTTACGTTTCACTCAGAGGCGTGGCTTGTGTGAGTATAACCAATCAGATTGCAGTTAGCGAAGAATTGAGTGAGTTTTCTGTTTGAGCAGCCAATGAAAAGTTCCCGTACTAGATTCCTCTTTCGCCTCACAGCTCCGCTGTTGGAAGAATTTGTGCATCCGTGAGTTTTGAATGGGCTTGACAAAAGTGTGGTCGCCCTGTTCAGTCTGAATAGATAAGCAGGTGTGGTCTCCTTATCAGGCAACATCTGTTCATTAATATTATAGAGAAAGTGCGGAGCTGTCTTTTGTCAAAATGACATATTTATAACATGTGGTTTCTAAACGCTGTAGTTAAATTTAAGAGAAATTTTAAAATACTTTAGCTGCTTAGGCAAAACTATGATAATGCAGAATACACAATTATGGTCTATCATCTGTTGTTAGGAATTATGTTCTTAAGATTTTAGTTCAAAAGTAATGAGACACCTAAAGATTAACTTTCATGAGCACAGGTGTAATTTTTTTTTTTCCAGAGTCATAAAAAAAGTTGAAATATTCATAGTATATATAATTCTTTATAGCATGTGCAAAGGCCAATATATGATATTTTGGGTATCACTGTTCATTAATTTAGTGTAACCTTATTAATGATTATTTTACATCTAGGGGAACAAAAAGTACCACATGTTACTCTAATATAGCCTTCAGTACAATTTATATAGTGGAACTACACAGAAAAAGAAAACAAGCATCACTCCGACTGCAAGTCATGTGAACAGTCATATGAAATAGCCTCAAGTAAGAGCAGAATTCTCTTATCACACAGATACAGCACATCCATGCTTAGTTCCAGTTCCTTACATCTTTCACTTTTAATTATTTAGGATTTTTTGGCTACACCATCCCATCTTATGTTGCAACTCAGAAGTTTAGGTTTCACTTTAATATTCACCTGGATCACAGTTTGTTTAAAGGAAATCATTTGATCAAATTAAGTATACAGAAGATTCACTGGGCCTCTGTCAATTCATCCTCCTCTTTACTCCACAAAGATCTGAACATTAGTTCCTTTCAATCTTTTGAACTGTCTGCTGGCCAGAGGATTTTATTCATAAGATATTTTTGTTAAAGCAAAAAGAATAATATGGCTAAAAGAAAGGAATATAAATATTGGTTTTGTAAAAAACAAGTCTGACTTGATTAACTATCCTGTGCCACCAACCACTGAAACAAAAGCACACAAGCAGACTGCAAAGTCACTGTCAGTGTTGGGATAGTACTCTGACGTATCAATGACTCAGCATCATCTTAAAGGGCCCCTTGTTCCAGCAATGTTATTACAGCTGATATTCACATGCTCAGTGTCGGAGCTGCAGGAACGTCTGTGATCATACTTTATATTATGGTATTTGATATACTGTATAACTTATTATTATAGACATTATTGTTTAAAAATCATGTACTCCTGTGGCTATATTTACTCTCAAACATATCTAAGGTCCACTGTTCACAAATTCCCCACAGTTTTTTGCAGACAAATCTATTCCTAAGACAAATCCATGGTGATGGAAAATAGCTGAATTAGAAGTATAACAGGGAAATATGAAAAATGTTTTAAAAAAAATTGAATGAGAGGGACTGTAGTTTTTAATATGAAATTATTTGTACCAGAGGGAAATTACAATAATAAGCTGTGGTGCCTGAAAGTAATGAAAATGTTTTTTATGTTATTTTGACACAAGACAAAAAAAGCAAACCGAAATAAACAAACGAGAAAAAAATATAATAGGTACTCGTTTTAGATGGTTAAATACTTTCCAAATATCCATGAGTGACAAAGCCCTTGTTGGTTGGTTTTCCTCACACGAACTTCTCACTTCATGTCCTTTCACAAATATGACTAATTTTATTCTTCTTAAAATATTCTTTTTGTAGAACAACTTGTGAAGGTAGTTGTTCTATTGCATGCCCCATTTTCTTTTAGCATAATCAAGATTTCATAGTTCAGCCTTTAATACCGAGTTGTGCTGGAATAATTGGAGTAAAATAAGCCCAAATTGTGATACAACTAATTAATGTTACAGAAATGGAATTTAAGCTCTACAACTGGAATACAATGTCCTTTTTTCTGCCTTGAACACTTCTCACTAAAACAACTACAGTAAGTTCTATTTTGATCCATTTACCCACAAAGCATTTTATTTCATGTGATCTTTAGAAAACTGCTGTCAGTTCTAATCTCCTGATTAGAATTAATGCATACTAATAGTGTGATATAGGATATAGAAATTCTTTCACTTTTACACAATCTGACTGAGGATTGGTGGAATCCAAACCTTTAAAAGATGGTTTTTAATATTTTCTAGCCTGAAGAAATTCAATTTTGTAATATTTAACTGACCAAATCTATTATGTAATTTCTTCACTTAGGACTTCTTCTTTGCAGAAAAAAACTTGATCATGTTTTTACGCATATTTGTTCAGAAATTTAGCCAATTTCGAGGGTTCAAATGTTTTTTTTATAAACAAATAGGCTATCCAGTTCCATAGGCCAGCACAGCCAAATTTGTTTATGCCAAATTCTAACATTTCTATCCGAATGTTGCAGCTCAAATTGAGACTCATCAGACCAGTAAATGTCTTCTATTTCCAGATTCTGCTGAGCCTGTGTGAATTGTAGCCTCAGACTGACCAGAGTGGCACCTGATGTGGTTTTCTGCTGCTATAACCCATTTGCTTCAAGGTTGGACATGTTGAGCGTTTAGTTTTGGCATTATGCATTCTTTGGCTGTAACCAGTACTTATTTGAGTTACTGTTGCATTGCCATCATCTCAAACCAGTCTACTCATTGTCCTCTGACCCAACAACAACAAAGCATTTTTGTCCTGCCTCTATCTTTTTGTGTCCAGACCGTTCTCTTTAAACTCCAGAAATGGTTATACTGTAGAATCCCAGTATATCTGCAATTTCTGAAATACTCAGCTTAGCCTATCTGGCACCAACAACTACGCTCAGTCACTTAAATCCTCTTTCTTCCCCATTCTGATGCTTCGTTTCAACTTCAGCAAGCCATCTGGACCATGCCTGAATGCAATGAGTTGCTGCTATGTGTTCGGCTGATTAACTATTTGTCTGAACGAGTGATATGGCAGGTGTGACTGATAAATAGCTGGTGAGTATATCTGCCATCTTTTCTGTAATTCACTGCTAAAAGAAAAACTAACTTGTCTTAGTTCAGCAGCATTGTCCCATTACTATTGAAATACATGTTTTGAGGTGAAATCCTTCTAAAAAAAACAAAAACAAAAAAAAGGCATATCCCATAAAACCTTTATTACTGTATTGCAGTCGTAGTTATTTCACAATCGCCTGTGAAAATATTTCAATTGATCTTTTAAATAACAGGGCACATGCTTTAATTTACAATCCCCTCACAGCAGTGATATGACAGCTTCTGAAAATGAAGCTTAACTTAAATACCTGAACAGTCTCTAACTTCATTGTCACACAACTCAAAAGTATTTCAACAGAGCCTTAAAGAGATCAGTTCTCGTATAAAAATGCCAGATGAGTTTTGGAGAATTTCCTAACAGTGACAAGACTTTTATTGCACTGGTTTAACATGTCAAGGCTTTTTTTCTTTTCTTCTTGGAAGATAAATATGCAAAACATCTGTGAAAAGATACACACAAAACAAACAAAAAAAACATTCTAAATGGGACATGCAGTTCAACTGCATTACAAAGTGCTTCTTCCACTAAGTTTACATCATATTGCATTTTTTCTGCAGAAATACAGTGTTGCTTATTTTTACAATAAAATATGTTATTAAACTTAAAAAAACAAAAAAAAAACAAAAGCAAACTGAATTAAATGTCAGTATGGTAAATAACTGAAATTCTAAGTATATACTGTCTTTATTTGGGTACCCACGAACGAAGTACCATGGTGTTTATCTTTAGGAAAAAAAATTAAAAAGGACACTTAGAAGCAGCTGCCATTAGACAACACAGACTGAAGACAAAATTATGAAAGAAAAAAGTTTTGAAAAAAATTTAGGCAAATTATTTTAACAAAAGATTTTTCTATTTTTCCAAATTGTAATGCCATTATTTATCACACTGTGGGACCCAACCTTTAAAGAGACTACCGCTCATAGAGGAGTGAAAGCTGGTTTAGGAAAGCCAGAAATGCCTTTTAGACTGTACAAAGTTCAGAGGTTGATGGGGAGTGTTGGTGAGCCAAGGCCTTCTTCCAACCAGGGGACAGAGGAGGGTGTGTAGAGCTGCACTGCACGCCGATGAATGCGGCGGAGTCGCAGTAAGTACAGCATAATGGAAAGCAGGACGATGAAGAAACAAGCCAGGAATAAATAGTGATTGTTGACAAAGGAAAAGCTGTGCCGCCAGTTAGAGTGTGCTCCTTTCAGACTCTCCTGCTGGATGTCCCTGAAAGAGGCCAAAACAAAAAACACCCACAGATCAGCTTTAAACACGAAGATCAAGTCAATGGAAAAAAGAAGCTTATCTCATTACTAGTTAACATCCTAATGAAGTTGGATTTAGCAGATGACCTAAAAAGAAAGAAAGTTTCATTTCTCGAGTCCATCTTTTAATATTTTTTAAAGTCTTAGACTAGACTTTATTCAAAGTGAGGATGTGTTTGAGATTTGTGACATTCCTCAACTGTAATAGAGCTGAGGTCTCTCTAATCCTTAGCGCTATGCCTGTTAGCAGCCAAACTTTAGAACTTATTTTGCTCTTCGATGTGAAGAAAGACTTCTGTTTCTATAGACCTCTTTGTAAATTACCTGATCCTTTGTCCCCATTTACTGGAAAAAAACAGTTATACTAGATTCTTTTCACTGGGTGAGGATTCTAACTAGGAGTAGGGCATATGTGGGAAAAAAAATCCATCTTACCTCAAAGGTAAAAACCGCGTTCTATAAAGTATAGCTCCAAGAGTCCATTGGACCTCCTTATCATAGACCAAAAGGGCAGTCTTCAGGTTTTTATAATTTATCGGGAAAGAGAAACCTGCGTGCAGCACTTCATACATCCATGCTGATTTAAAACACTGGTACCTGTTGACATATACATAAAGCCACTGATGAACATCGCTGTAACCAAGCATTTAACTGGGCATCACAAATGGTTCTATGAGACTTACTTTAGTCTGTGAAGGTCTGCATGCGAGGCATACAAACCAGAGTCAAAACGCTCCTTCAGTGTCTTCCACTGGGTGGCACAATAGCCCTGTAAATATTTAAAGACAATGTTAGGACAGTTCCTTGTACTAAGATATCAGTTGTCAGCATATTAACCCACTGTTCCTCCCAGTAACTATACCAGTAAACCTGTAGTAGGATTATACTAAACATGACTCAAAGGCTAATTTCAGGCCATTTTAATATGTTTGTTTTTTTTTTATATTATGTCTATTCTCACACCTTAACTAGTTTAAAATTCAAGGCTTTTTACTACAAAAAAAAAGAAAAAAGGTGAACAGACAAAACCTGAAATGTTGAGCAAAGCGAACTGCAAATAGGCATTGGTAATGTGATGGCAATCTAATTTATTTACAGATAACTTCTTCAGTTTATTAGAAAATGCTTTATGAGAGCAGGCACGATTATTCTGTGTAGCATTTACCATGGCAGCCTGAGCATATCTGGAAGCATTATAATCCCCTCCCATGCGCAGCACATCCTCTGTGCAGTAGTAGAACTCTGAGAAACCATAAAACTGGCTATTGCTGTAGTCAATTGCTGGCTGGTAGATGCCGCTGAGGGAGGTTTGGGTGTCATTGGTATGGTTGAGGAACGGCTGGAGAATTTGTCTACATTGTTCAAAGTCTCCTGTGCCTCGCAGGATGAGCTTCTGCGTAGATGGTCCAATCTCATCCTGCAGGTCTGTGGGAAGACAGGGATCCAGAAGGGGAGATTCTGCTGTTTCTCCAACGTGCTGACCTAAAAGCCTAAATACATCAGCAAATAGTGTTCATACTTGCAGTACTGCACAATCAGTGTTCAGACACTTTAGTAAAGTTCAAATAAAGTAAAGCAACAAGCCACAGAGCTCACTTGTTTCGAATAGCAGTCTCTCTGATGAGGCTTTCCTCATATCTTTGGCGTGCGGCATTTCCCCCAAAACCCAGGAAGGTGGACACATAAACACGATACACATGCTCAGTGCGATGCGCATCACACCCTAAGTTGAACTCGGCCAATAAGTTCTTGGCAATTTCCTCCTATGAAATAAACACAAATCAGCCACAGAAATTGTGTCACCCTGAAATTGTACTCATGCAAATTTATAGGTTTAACACTCACGCAAACATGAGTTTTTCAAAGCTGGTCACAAATGTACATATAATTAAAAAGGTAAGTATTTTCATATATGTTATGATGGAGTCCAAATTATATCTAGAAAATATATATAAAGTAAAGTTATGCAAGCCTGCTACTGCACACACGGTAAATCACTACAACACAAACAGAAATATCTACATAAATTAGTTAATGGTCCTAAAATTAAATCCTGCCACAGGTTCATGCAGCAGGCTTACAGTATGCCTTCAATAGTGATGAATGGAGAGCAGATCCTCTCCACAGGAAAAAAAATGGTGCATAGAGGTTTAACCAGGGAATGACAGAAGTTGAAAGGAGGAAGAAGAACACAGTGTGAGTGACAAAAAACAAAGACGGCACAAAAAACAGAATTGGTTGTGGATAATAACCTGCTGTGGAGAGGCAAAGCTTACAGTTTTGGGCACTTCGTATGCAATCTGTGTGGAGACTCCGCCCATATCCAGGACACCAGCCGTCCTTTTCCTCATCAGTGCTTCCTGCTGATCACTGCCTGGAACATGTACCTCCACTACAGGTTCCCCATCTTGTAAGATTAACAGCAGAGAACTGGCTGTGTTACTGGAGGCGTGCTCTTCAAGACCTAATGCTGTTACATACTCCGCGAGAAGTGATAACGCCGTTTTACTCTCACGGACATGATTGGAGGCATCTTGCGGCTTTCTCTCGATGCATCAGCCGAGCAGAACTTTCTTCTCGTGGGGCTCAGAGAAGTATTGAGTGATTGGTCAGAAATGTCGGACATTGGTTCGATACTCGGCCATGTCAAGTTCATGTCGAGGTGTCCTTTTGGCAAGACACCAAACCCCAAATTGCTCCTGATGGGTCGAGGTGAGCGCCTTGCATGGCAGCTTCTGCCATCAGTGCGTGAATGGGTGAATGTGATGTATGATGTAAAGCGCTTTGGATAAAATCGCTATATAAGTACAGACCATTTACATTAGACGATGGGGCTGTTAACACAGACAAGAATGAAGCAGAAAGCAGTGGCTTCCGCATTTTCGCTGATGCGAGGCTGAACGGGTGGTTTTAATGAACAGCTGATGGAAGTGGTGAGAAAGTATGAAAATGTATACAACACATTTAGCCTTTAGACACAGACATCGCCGCGTGTACAACCCCGCCCCGCCACACATAAAAACACAGATCCCCCCCTCCAGGTAACCCCGCCCCGTCGTGGACAAAGATTCTCATAAGGTATAAAACGACTGGACCAATATGAACAATTTTTTCTTGTTCTCGCGGAGCTTGTTTAATACTCCACAAGAACCGAGAACTTTGTTCTTGAGACTGCAAGAACAAGAAAAAGGTTCATATCGGTCTATCCGTTCAGCCTCACATCAGGGAAAATGCGGAAGCCACAACTTTCTGCTTTATTGTTTTCCGTGTTGACCATACCCACCTCAAATGTCCGACTAATCACACAATGCTTCTTGGAGCCCCATAAGAAGAAAGTTCTGCTCGGCTGATGCGTCGAGAACAAGCCACAAGATGTCTCCAAACACGTCTGCGAGAACAAAATGACGTTGTTTTGTTCTTGCTACCTCGAGAACAAGAAAAAAGTTCTTGCTTCTCGTGTAGTATGTATCAGTCTTTAGTCAATATGCAGCAAATGAGCCGTTTAAACAGCAAAACAAAAAACCCGCTTCAAGAGTCGTGAGTACTCACCATTGTGCACATGGTTAAACCTTCCAAGGACAAAGTTTATTCCAATCCATGCATAAACACCTAAAACCAATGGACAAAGTTTTTCAATTTAAATATGACTACAATACAGCGAGGAATTTCACACTTCCAATTTATATCAAACATTTGGGTTTACATAGTTTTAATTGACAGGAAAATTTACAGTGAAAATTAAATAATGAATAAAAGCTCCTGCACTATTAAATATTTTAAACATAGTCAACCATTTCATAAAATATCAATACAAGGTTAAACTGCATCAACTTTGAGCTGAGATGCTGACCATAAAGCACAGCTTCACTAGATGTTCAACTTATTTACCTTCTTGTTTTCCAGAAATCACCTCCACGTGGGAATCAGAGAAGAGGAAGTTGAAGTGGACTGGTATATCTGTGCGCAGATCCTCCAGTAGTGCTTCTTGTTGACTGAGGTTAAACAAACACAAATTCTAGTAATTCTAGTAAGTTCCCTTTAACCTCAAAGTCTGAACTTTTCTTGGAATGAAATGACTATTTTTGAGTTTATGATCGTCAGGCCTATCTTTACCTCTCAGGCAGGATTCTCATTCCAGCTGTGCAAAGGATGTATAAGGGTGTTTCCTGGTGCTTATTTTTGGGGATGTGTTGAGCTGCAAAGCTGAGAAGTGGGTATATATAATCACTGGCTTTCTCAGGTGTTTTAGCCAACTCAGAAATACCTAAAAAGAAAGTGGATGAGGACCAAAATATTACTTGAATTGCAGCATGTAAATAATTGTAATGCTTGCTCTCATTCCTATAAACGATGATTTAATAACCACTGAGCATCTTACCAGGCTTGATCTTCATAACTACTGGCTTACGGTGTTGATCTCGCATTTGCCGGATGTCTAGCAATTCATGCGGATTACCATTGTGCCGTGGCCAGCAATACACAAATACCCTGGAGCCACTGCTCCCACAGTCCACTACCAAACCATAGTTCAGGTTGGGGTTGCTTGTATCCGTCACATCCACATCAGTGACCCTCGCTAGGTGCCTTTAGAAAGACAGGTGATATACTATAGTAACTGAATACTGCCCACAGGATATCTACAGTCGTAGATGTTACATTACCTGTGAAAGTGATTTTCCTTGTTGATCCAGCTGGCATGTCCTTTTCCACCAACAAACAGCAAGTAGAGTATTCCCATGAGGCAGATCACCAAAACCATGAAGAGCAACTGTCTTAAGGATGGTATAAGAAGCCGAGGAAAAACTTGGCATGACAGGCTGAAATGCCATGAGGCCGGGAAAAGGCACGAAAAGTTGATCCTGTCAACAAATTAAAGGATAGAGAGGCTCAGCAAGGTATGCCAGATTGCCAACGATACGTGGAGGATAACTTAATGAAACTGCAGTAAGGCAAAATACATTAAACCTACCGGCCCATGATACTGATTTTTCTTTACTTATCGGTTTCTAAGTCAGGCAGTTGAAGGAGAGAGAGTGGGCCCATTCCACTGCTTCATCCTCTTCTGCTCATTTATCATCATGACCTTATAATGGAAAATTTAGGATAAAATTAAGGAGTTAACCGGCAAACATCTGGTGAGGACTTCTGAGCGCTGGAAAGGCCCGAGTGCTCAAACAAGTGCATACACATGTTCACATTTCTCTAAGACATGCCGATTAACACTTGTGAACTGAAAGTTATTACAAGTTATTCTTATAGAAGAACTACAAGGAAACATTTTCAATAACATTTAGCATGTAACAATTTCACCATCACGTTTGTGTTCTAAGATGTCTCGACATCGTAACTACCGTATTTGGAGCAAGCTAAAACCCCGGAACCGATATAATACACAGGATTTACTTTTATAACAGTGATGTTCTGTTTGCGTAGCTTAAAGTTTATTCTTACTTACAAACAAGCAGATAAAATCCGTCTTATCCGGGAAAAATAAACATCTCTGAGCAGCCAGTTGGTCTCTGCTGGCTAACTGACACAAAACGAGTGATACAAGACACGGCTCCGCTGCGTGACGTGTCATTAAGTTTATGGTGTGTTTGATTCTAATATCCGCGTATCCGGATGAGTTGCCAAACCTGTCACACATATGTATTTGTGTGTGTGAATGGTGGCAAAGTGTGGCATCCAATTACAGGATCAACACCATTATGCAGTGTGAATTGTGCTTTACTTAAAAAGTGCCACAAAGCTCAGTTTAACTGCACATCTCTAATTTCCTAAACACAACCTAATATGAAACAACAGTACAATTTATGATGGACATTTTTTTTAAAAAATGAAGACAAACTCACCAGTACTTGAGTGTAGACCTTTTTGGCAAACTCTACGTCTTTGAAGCGCGACTCTACAGGGAAAGGTGTAGGTGTTGAGCCACTGGGCTAAGGGCATGTCCAAGGCTGTACTGGGATGCGTATATGTGGGTGTCTATCATTTCTTGCATGATTC
>JBAMHW010000012.1:21077678-21088681 GCA_037177495.1 Rhadinocentrus ornatus | reverse complement strand
TATATATCTTAGCAGTAATATAAAAAAAACACGCAAGAGCGACCTAGTTTTTACAAGGTGTTGCAGTTTATAACCGGACGGTCGACATGGTTAAATCCAACAGCCTGAAATAGTCAATCCATCTCCTTCTTTTACATTTATTGCAGTGCTGCAACTAGGAATATGTTTCATTACTGCCATCTACTGGCTGGAGTGGTCAATAGGGCTCATTGACACCACACGCTCACTCTTGGACATGTCGCCATTAATTTATTAAGTTTTACTGGCTTCAGTCGTTTTCTATGGAAATATTTTATTTTCCCGCAACACCATATATCCGGTCATACTCTAAATTGTGTACTTATAAATCAATTCCTCTGAATATTTTTTGGATATAGTAAAACTGTAATATGTAGTTGTATGAAAGCATAGTGTAGCAGTGTGCAAACCATTAGTTATGACTGTAAACCAATGCTATGCATTTCAAATGCGGTCATGACTACAATATTCCCTTTAATGTGCTTTTATAAAAAGAAAAGCCATGACAGACCAGAAAATCTATTTTGTAGCCCTCTTTTATAGCAAACTACTAAAAAAAAGGTTGAATAAGGTGCCAAACGCTTTTAAATGAAAAGATCAAATGAGTAACAGCTGTAATTCATTTTAAATGACACAGACTTCAATGGGTTTGCTTGCACAAAAGTTGCATGTTTGCTTTTTAATTATTATTAACACATAGTACACAAAAATGTCCTACATGCTTATATAAAAGTATTGACATATTGCATTCTTGCAGGGCAATAATATAGATCCATGTCTGTTAGAAAAATCAGAGCTGTGGTCGAGTCGGCAACAGTAAAGCAATTGACAGCATAAAAATGGAAGTTTTTTTTTTTTTTGGACTGATCAAAAACACTGTCTGTTTACCTGTCAGAAACTTGCCATGTGATCAGTCCACCCAGACTACCTGGGCTTTACTGAGCCTCTTGCAATCCAACCAATCGTTTTTAGTGATTTGCCAGCAGTAACTCAAATCCATAAACCTGAGCCTTGTACACCGCTGCAATATACTTCTCACAGTTTTTATCTGTACATCTGTTCGCTGCAGGTCAATGTGCTGTACCCGTCCAAGTGGCATAGGGGGTAAGGCAGAAGAATTTGCCAAACGATGCCTGTTCAGATGAACTCTTTGCAGTATTTCCTGCAAAACACAGTTCAGGAGGCATGGCAGGGAGACCAGTGACAGCTTCTCCAGAAGAGGAGAACCATTCAGTAGACACCTGAGCACCTTCGTCAAGGACATTAAGGACATGACAGGTCTTCTTTGGTTGTGCTCATGGGAGAAACTTCAGATATTTGGGAGACACACAAAAAAATAGAGGATTATAGTGATCAATTGTCATGGCAAATTCAATTCATTACTGACCTGTTACAAGAGGCCTCTGCAAGCTGTATTGAAGTGTAAAAGAAAACATCCCAGACTAACATTATAACACATATAACCTGAAAGTATGCTTATATTACACTTAAAATGTTTAATAATTTCATAAGGTCAAATAAAAAAGCATTTTTCAGTGCAGGGATAAGCTAAAGGACCTATGCTTTTATCCCACACTGCTGGAATTAGTTTACAGTGAACTCAATCTAATTTTAAATGTCACCACACTACCTGCTATTGTTTTGTTTTATGCCGCAGATGGGAGGTGTATACTCCTGCATCAACACAGACTACTGAATAGAAATCAACAAATCAGAGGCTGTAATTCTGATATAAAATGTATCTGTCAACTTTGCTTGCTTTGTATTGGCCAGCTTGATCTTGTGAGCTTTCACTTATCATCTGACATTTTATTAAGAGCAGCGGGTTGAGTGAAAGATGAAGAGATGAACAATAATTAAAGCAAAAATGAGCACTGCTGCCCCAAATGAAAATTGATTTGTTTGATAACCACCACTTAATCAATTCATTTTCTTATTTGACATTATTACATTAGATCCAATATCGGCCGTGTAAAACACAGTATGCTAGATAAAAACTTACACGCTAAAAACAGACTTATTTTCTTCATCACCAGGTAAACGTATGGTTCCCCTGGTTACAAAAAAGGATGAAATGCTACAGTTTTACTGTAAAGTGCTGTCTCACTAGCCTTGCTGTTTTTAGGCTCATTTCCTTTGTTTAATTTGTGCCTCGTTTCTTTGCTCCTCCATCCTCCCGCTTGTTTCCCTTTAACTGTCCACAGGAAAAAAATTAAAAGCTGTCTAAAATCCTAAAATCCAACTGGATGAGATGATCGGAGAGAGGCGGCTTGTATGAGGATAAAACAGGATACACTGTGGTATCTTCATAGTAATTTTTCTTTGCACCCTATGGAAAGGGGGCATTAAAACTTTATTAAATAAAGTGTGTAAATAAAGGAGACTAGTTCAAATAAAATATATGAAAGAGTGACTTAGACTGCAATGATTAGATTCTAATACTAACTTACTACTTGTTATTACTAATTACTAACTCTCCTCACTTCCCAACCTTTGTGGCTGCATCAAAGATCAAAGTAATATGAACAGACTATGTAAGGGTTGTTCATATTCAGCATACTTCAACAAGATAACTTCTTTTTTCTATTTAGTACTTCTTTACAGAAGCCTTACCTCAGTGTGAGAGAGCAGAGGTCAAGCAGCTGTGGGAGGTTCAAATCATCCTGCTGACCACCCTCAACTTCGCCATTTGACCACATAGGGGGCTCAGCATAGATGAGCAGCTCTTTGAGTCTTGGACAAGCCTCGATGACATACTGTAGTGAGGTGTGGGGGTTGGTTTTCACCCCCTCCAGGGTGAGAGAAGTCAAGGAGGAGCCTGCAACTTGCAAGGCAAGGCGGAGATCCGTTAAATGATGGGGGTAAAGTACTGAGAGGCACCGCAGCTGGCCTGTCCAGGTTTGGAGGCCTGCAGCTAACAGTGACCCCTGGATTCTTCCGCTGCCGTCTTTGTATTCAGCGTTTAACGATATGGAGTTGATGTCTGGACATAAATGGCCTAAACTGTCCAGGTGGTCACAAGTAACACCCCTGACATCCCTCAAGTGTAGGATAAAGTCAGACTGTGACAAAATACCACTTTTCTCCCTCTTTAGGTTATGAGAACCAGATGGCCCTTCATCAGTGACTGCGTCTTCCTCACTCTCACAGCCATAACCCTCCCAAAATATCCGTTCATCCTCTTCACTTTCATTGTCTTCATCAACTGATGCAACTTTTCTTCTGTTCCTATAACTATCCTTACCCTGACAGCGCAGTCTCTCCCTCCATACCTCCTCCAGCCTGGGAACTCCCTCCCTGTCAGCAAACTCATCCACCTTGCTAAACTCTCTGTGCTCAATGAGACAGCAGGCTTGTGCTAGGTCCTCAAAGGCCACTCTTTCCAGGCAAGGCAGGGAGAGAAGGAGGTAGGCTGCTGTTGCTGCAGCATCTCCCTCCTGTTCCCCAAACCCAATATCCAGTGCTAGCAAATTCCTAAGGGGAAGAGGGGACAGTGATTGAGAAGAAGATGAGGAGAGGACAGGACAGGAAACAAAGGGTTGAGAGAAAGAGGTGTAAAGAGAAGACAAGTCTGAGGGACTGGCAGAAGATGAACAGAAAGCCCCACCACCAAGATGAAGGAGTGCAGTTGGGGAAAGCAAATGACAACGGGATACATCTAGATGTTGCAACAAACGGCAACAGTGGACAACTGTCTGGATTACACTCCTGTTACAAGGCATGCCAGCCAGGGAGAGTGAACGGAGAGCTGGTAAACTGTGCAGGGTTTCACAGAGGACCTTTGAAGGCAGCTGCTGGGCTCCAGACAGGTCCAGACTCCATAGACCCTAAGACAATAAGGAACTAAAAATATTCACTGAACATAAAATATCAAAAGAGAACAGAGCATCTTTTACAATCATGAGTGCATATACAGTCCGATCTTGAAATGACATTGGACTTTGCATTTAACATGTAGCAAACACAGAACTAAATCTTTGTTTTGTGGAAACGCGTTTTGTGTTGCGCATTGTCTACTGATGAAAAACTACCATTTTTAAATAAAAAATCCAGGCCACAGACATAAATACAGCCTGCTTGATGATTGAAATGGGAAGGACATAAATCATTTTTTGACATATTGATGACAGGAATGCAAGTGATGTCTTTACCTTTATAAATCTCTTTTTCTGCATCTTATAGAGGGTGTATGTTGATAAAAATAAGTGTTTGACTCTTGTTTTTTAGAAACTAGTAATTCAATGTAAACAACAGAGGACAAGTCGCGGTTTCTGTCCTACCTGGCAGCGGGCGGTGATATGGGCACAGAGGGCCGGAGTAACTAAAGTGGGACAACTTTCCAGAGACAAGCGTCGGAGTTGGGGGACCAGCAGAAGGTGAAGAGCAGCCCGAGACAGCTGTTTTGTGGTGCATAGCAGACAAGTCAGCTCCTCCACAAGTTCAGCAGCTGAAGATAGAATTATAGACAATGATGATGCAACAGAGTGGGTTAATAAATCTTATTTAGATACACAGAGGTGATAGAATGCACTGAGTCATGCTGTCAAGATCACATCTGGATGCCACTGCAGCAATACAAATGGATGAGTTTTTGTTCTTATGAAAAAGTCTGTAGTTGTCTGTTAATTAAACCTTATAAACTCACGCAGTGGATTGAAAGGCCCCATGATGTATCTAAATGAATAATGGTCCAGGTAGTTGTCTGCGTAGTCTTTCACCCACACTTCCTTCATGTTACTGGCAAGGCTCAACAGACACATCTGTGCCAATGAAAGGACCGAGCCCTCATCGTGTGTTCTCAGACAGCCTCCCATCCACTCCAGGTTCCTCTGCCTTCTAGTCTGAGCCTTTCTCCTGACACATTCAATCGAAGCCCGAAACAGAGGCATGGCTGGAGTTCAGCTGCTTCAGGAGCTGATGGTGATACTGTATCTGTGTGACAGAACCCAAGGAACACATCTTTAAAGGATATTTAACTTTATTTTGCCTATTGTTGTGATTAATTTGCTTGATTACTATGATAAACGATTATATCCACGGGTTTAAAAAAAAATACAAATCAAACTTTTAAGTTTAAACTTTTGTTTTATGTTCATAACCGACTTCCAGACTCCATCTTACTTCTCTCTCTCTCAACGACTAATGCTAAGTCATAACTCTTAAAATGATGTTGTTTCATAATTCATTTTGATAGTTCCCCGTAAGGATTTTTATTTGCATAAAATTTCTCCTAACTAGTGCCTGTTTAAAATGCACTACTCATAACGTTAGTTAGCGCTTGAACTTTGGAACTAACCAGCAGCTGCACAGTGGACACATCTCTTCTTTAACATTAGTTTTACATCGTTCATGCAACAAATTCCTTTTTTCCTGTTCATTATGGTTACAACGCATGTTTCATCTACACATGACATCACAAAAATGTTGTTTATCTGTTAGCTTTATTTGCATTTTCATCACCTTCCTTCTTCCGCCTTCTCCCCCTCTCTCTCCTCCTTCTTCTCCTTTTTCTTCTTCTTCTTCTACTACAACACATCTTCTTCCTGCTGTAGTTGGCATACAATAAATTGTCATTACTGCCACCTAATGGTGTAAATAGAAATCAACCATTCACTAAAAAGAGGAGTCACCTGTGGCAGACACTGCTTCTTTTTTTTTTAAAAAAAGGTTTCACCTGTAACATCTGTAATCAATAACCAAACTCCCACGTATTGATATGAGTAGTTACAACAGATAATTAAATAATATTGATTCAACTGATATGATATGACTCAATGCTGCCTCAAGACCGGCTATAGTGAGAGCCAGAAGAGTCGGTGGGCATTTATAGCTATTTCCATTAATCAAAAACTGATGAATAATTGTAGATGACAGCTTATAAGCACAGTGCAAAAGGTCATCTTGTATCACAGAACTAAAATTAAAAAAGCAGCTAACAATGGTTTGTATTGGCTCAAAATGTGTGTGATGGCTTGTCAAGAAGAAGATACCTTTGGCTAAAGTTTAAACAAAATCATCTCACATCTCAATTTTCTTATACAGTCAAGCAATAAATCATACATCTGTAAACTCATTACTATCTTAACAACTCTGACGGCATGATGGAAAACTAACTAAATGATTAAACCTAACTCTAATCAAATAAGCTCACCTCACTATGGCACAATCCAACCTTCATGTTATAAAGCAAACCAATTTGTTTCCTACATGGTAACAAAGGGGAATCACACTCCTCCACCACTTATTTCTTATTAATAATTCTTTTGCGGGTTTGAGAGAGACCAATTTCTTCAATAACAACTATAACGACATAAAAAAACACCAGCTTATAAACAATGACATGTTATAAGCACCTCAGCCAACTGAAGGACTCACCAAAATCTATAATTGCAAAATACTCATTTCAAAATTATACATATTTATTTCCAGCTTTAATAAAAGAATACTCCCAAACAACCAAGTGGTAAAATGAACTGGTTTTCTACCCAGCCCTGATTTCTGGAATCAAATCTGCAAAAACACCTACACCATATCACTATCACCAACTTGCAGCTTTTACATTATTGTTTTACACAGAACTCACATCACCCAAAGCAAAATGTTAAAAATGTGACTGGCTAACAAGGATATCTGTCCATAATGCTGTTAAAAGAGCATAGACAACTATTCTCTATTCAGCTCAGTCAACCAGTTCACTCTCTATGGATAAGTTACCAAGACACTCTCCATCATCCGGAGCTGCGGAGTCCCAGAATCGGTACTACTCTTGTCTTCTTGGCAGCATCTCTAAAGTAAACATCCTATCCCAAAATAGGGAGAAAAAATGTTATGTTCTTTTTAAACAAAAAATAAAACTTTGAGTCCACATTTGCTTTTTATTAAATAATCATTGAAAGACAGCTTGCAAACACAACAAAATTCAGAATCACAAACTGATTTCCATGATTAGGCACCAAGGTTGCTTTTCACTGAATCAAACCATGATGTGAATTCTGAGGTAAATCAGGTAATTAGTTTATAAATAAATTGTTAAATAAATTCATTTTTCACTTTTAACTCTGCAATCTGTAGCATACTGTACGATACCAAAAAAAGAACAGACAAAAGAAAACTGCTGGCAAGATAATACTAAAACATAGTATCATCATGTGCCTTTGCCGTTTTAAATACTTTACTTGCTGCATTTGGATGGAGTGCACAGTGAATTTTTGATTAGTTATGATTATAAACTCAAGTCACTTCCAGTTATTGACTCACAAAGCATTTTCCAGCAACTCAAGCATGAAAATGGGATCTTCAACGCACTGCAGTTAACCAGGTCAGGCACTGCAGCTTCTTCACACTGAGCAGTACCAAGTTTTATCGTTATATGTTACATATATCTGAGGATAATAGTCACATTTAAATATAAACATGTGATTGAATATATATGTACACATATTTTTTTTTTACCACAGCAATCTGCATTTATATCTGATATTTTAAATAGGTAGATGTAAAAAAGTCAGATGTCTATGTGAACAAAAAGGACATTAAAAAAGTACCTTATCTATTAGCTAAAGTTTGTGTGTAAGAAACAGCAAAAATCCCAAGCATCTGGATAACTCTTAGCAATAATTTGGTGAAAAGCGCACATTTTACAGCACTTCACAAGTCCCTTCTTTCCCAGCAAGTATATTAAAGGCCAAGAAGACCAGCCTTAATAAAAGCTCAGCTGACCTCAGGCTTCTATGAATTCCACTGAATTGCTGAAAAATTTATTACTCTACTAAATTTCCTTATTATTCCTTATTTGTTATCCTTAAAAAAAAAAAAAAAAAAAAAAAATTTAAATCAATCCATCTGAAACTGAGCGGTTCACTCTGATCTTGGCTCTGGGAATGGCACCACCTTCCTCCCAGCAACAAACACCTCCACTATGTTACGATCATCACCTGTCAAAGAAAATAAAAAATGTGTAGTGACACACTTGAAAGACATTTCTCATAAATAATAAATTTTAAAAAAGGAAAGTGACACTCACCTACATTCAAAAACTTTTCCAAAATAATCTGAAAGTCAATTGATCGTGAATTAATATTGGAAAAAAAACAGGGATTATTACTATTATTATTACTAAACAACAAATGACCAACCTTTGGTTCCTCATGCTGAATTAGGTCGATGGGTCCACCAGGAGCAGCCACGTTAACTCTCAGGGCATCAAAGTCTTTGCCCACTTCAAAGTTTCCTGTCCGATCATCCAGGGAAAGAGCTACCAACACAATGCACATTAAACTCCTGTGATCCATATATTATAAGATAGTTACTGATCACAATTTGTAATCAGGTAAGGAAAGAAAAACTTTCATAAAGAGCTTATCTGCTTTTTACTCTTATAAAAAGATTATGTTCAGACTGCAGGTCATTGTATGTCTTTGTTATATTAGATCCTTAAGGATCAATTTGCTTGTCTACAATATTCAGAAAAAGAGGGAACAATTGAAAAACTGTTTGATCAAAGCACCAAGTAGTATCTGCACTTATAATTAGACTCTGCTTTAAAATTAATACTGTATCATAGAAGATTTCTGTTTATGGTGTGTGTAAAAAAATGCTTTGGGATGGGCAAACACTAAAAGCACCACATTACTAACACATAGGTTGATCATTTTAGGTATTTGAGACTTAACAACGCTGTTTATAAGTGACGGCTGATTTTTATGCATTACCTTGGCTACCACCCAGTGTAGCCAGCCTGAACACCTCCTCAAAGGAGAGTGTTTTGTACCCTGGATTCTGGATGGTCAGGACTTTGGATGCATCCAGAGCTCTTCTTACAGCATCAAGTATAGAAGAAGAGTAGCCCCCTGCTACATCTGAGGCAGCACAACAAGCAGGCATGATGATAAGCATTTACTGACATGGATTGCATGTGTAAATCTGAAAAAAACCTTGCACATCTAAAATTAAGTTTTCGATTTCCATCAAAAATCTTTTCTACAGTTGTAATACTATCATCTGGTTTGACCTGCGTGCATATCTCTCGTTTGACTTAATTCCTTGAAACACTAAAATGACTGCAAAACCAGATAACTTATAAAACTTGAAGACACACCTGTTCCAAGCCCCACCTTCACTTTGTGATTCAGGACATTGCGAACATTTAACACCCCACTGCACAACCTAGGTGAACAGAAATGAAAAAAAAAATGTAATAAAAGAAACTAGAAAATTTACTTATAATATTTGGTCAAGTAATCCATCCAGAATTAAAAGAATATTCTGCTTCTTTTCTGAACTACATTCAAATTAATGTTATGCTCTAATTTCAGCTGTCAGGGTTCAGTGTACTGTACTGATTTTCACATAAAATCTGTGTTGTGCAATTTTTCATTGAACTTGTTTCAAGGGATTTGATCCCATTTATAGTAGTTTATGAGTAGAGACTTACGAAAAGTTAGAATTGGGGCAGTGGGACAAAGAGGCTCCTGTCTCCCTGAATAGAGCCAACTCTTTATCGCTGAGGTGGCAGCCATGGGCCATCACTGTCTGTGGAATCGCCCACATCACAAACAGTATCAGCATTTGTCTGCTACTATGTTGGCTGTAACATTTCTGCACAAATAAATGTTTGGCTGGGTGCAGGAAGGGATGTGATTGCATTCTCACCTTGTTTGTAAGCAGGTTGCATTTGTGATAAACATCTGTGTAAGATTCTGAGCCAGGAAACAGGTCCTTTACAAGCTCCACTTCCTCATTGTTTTCACTGATATGACTCTGGAAATAAAGAAGAAAATGAGAACTTAGGAGAAGCTTTGGACAGTTAATGCCAAATAATGCTGCATGAGATTGTCTTGTGTGTATCTGTTTGTTAAAAAAACCCTGTGGGTCTAAGATTAAAATAATCTCTGTGGAAACAGTCTCCTGGTTTGGTTGCCACAGTGAACTCACCTGAATGTGCAGGTTGTTATTCTTAGCAATTGCTCCCAGTTGTGCCAGCAGGGCTTCTGTACAGGATGGAGCAAAACGGGGAGTCACCACTGGCTTCACTAAAGGATACTGTCACAACCCCCACCCCCAAAATCAATGGAGACAGAGAAAAACAAACAATAATGTGAAGCAGTTTTGTCTTACACCATTTACTTATTTTTAATTTTATGTATTTATTACATCCCACAATCTTACCTTTCTGTTCAAGAGCTCTTTGATAAACCTTAGAGGAGCAAAACATTTATTGTTAATTAATCAACCCACATTTATATGCCCT
This sequence comes from Rhadinocentrus ornatus, assembly GCA_037177495.1. NCBI lineage: Eukaryota > Metazoa > Chordata > Actinopteri > Atheriniformes > Melanotaeniidae > Rhadinocentrus > Rhadinocentrus ornatus. Next base: position 21,078,414 of record JBAMHW010000012.1, on the reverse strand, counting down.
ACATATTTACACCCACAGTTGAAACTTAGAGTATATTTAAAGGGGGCAGTGGCTGTAGATGTCTCTGAGACTAATATGTTCCTCAAAAATAAAGCACATTTAATTCCCTACAGAAAATCTTCTAAAATTAAAAACAGCCTCATCTCACACTGAGACTAGCCCATGCTGGGTTAATCTACTGTAGCTAACAATGTTCTTTCAGGGAATTTCTTTCCTTGGAAGATGCTTTAAATCTGTTTGTCTCACTCAAAAAAAATTTCTTGCAAATATACCATTACAGTTGCATGATTTCGAATACATTGTACATGCTGTACGGATGGGGTCGGCACATTCTTATGTGCCTTTCAATCTTTAAATTTGCTTTAAAGTACAAAAATTAGTAAAAAGCCTGTCCACAGTTGATACCTACCGATAGGCTTCATCCTGAGACTCCTGACTGGTTTCTTTGTAAAGCTTTACAGAGTTGTTTCTGTCCATACACACCTTGCCCACCAGTGCACGCTGTCCAAAGTCATCTGCAACAATCAGATGGACAAATGGACACACCTCTGATGAAATCATACCCATATTCAACTATGGCCATCATTTTGATTTCAAAAACTTAATTTTTTATTGCAAATCATAACAATATATACAGTGCATTGTGTATGTGATAAAGTATACAAATAAATAAATAAATAAATAAATAAATAAATAAATAAATAAATAAATAAATAAATAAATAAATAAATAAATA
>JBAMHW010000012.1:21062628-21074442 GCA_037177495.1 Rhadinocentrus ornatus | reverse complement strand
TATATATATATGTGTGTGTGTGTGTGTGTGCGTGTGTGTAATTTAAAAAAATCTTTTACAATAAATTTCTCATATATCTATGCTTCAATCTTTTAACCAGTACCACCAGTGTGTTACTCTGACATGCAAGAGTAGTTCATTTATTTATACGCTTACTGTTGTGCCAGCTGAATGACCTCAGATGGGCTGAATCCAAATTTCTGAGAAAGTTTCTCTAACTCATAGCCTTCCCCAATGAAAGCGATCTGATGGCAGAATGGAAATCAGGGAAAAGTTAATGGTATAAAATGCAATTACCAGAAAGTGTTTGCCTGGACTGTAGAGTAAACTCTCAGAGCAAATATTACACATGTGTACTCATCAGTGGTAAAACATAACTAAGTACATTTACTCAAGTACTTTACCTAAATACAATTCTAAATAACTTTTACATTACTTAATAATTCCTTTTGGCATTTTAAAGGTAAATGTTGTTTTGTACTTTTGAAAAAGGTTATATTGCAGATTAAGAACCGTTAATATAACATTTGAATTAAATGCTAACTTATGCCATGTTAATTAAGATAATCAGCCATGTATATAGAGCTGACAAAATTAGCTTAAGCTGCAACATTGAGATGCTGGTAATTAATTTATAATTCAAAACCAAAACTTCTCATTATTTAAAAAAAAGAGGCTATTTTAGTCAATAAGCACTAACTTTAAGCACTTCAAGCATATCTTAATATTTATACTGGAAGACTTCAGGGCTTTTTTCGTTGCACTAATTAAATAGTCTATTTCTGGTTGGTTTAAACATGTTGAGTAAATTTCAGTTTCACAAGTTGTAATTGTATCACAAACTACTTTGACGTCAATCTGGTTTTGGTCTGCGGTTTTAGTAACAAAGCTGTCAAAGTCGCTCAGCAACGGCTTGTACAGGGTAACTGTACAATTGGGAATTTACACAACAATCAGCAGTAAAATTGAACTTTTTGCGCATTATTTACAAAAAAAAAAATACAGTCAGAAAAGACGTTTAATAATTAATTACCAGCTACTGGGAGACGACATTGAATTATTCCCAAACTTTTTATTTTTATTTTAGGATACTTTAAAGTTCCACAAACCTTTCCCTCAGTATTCACCCCCAGGAGCGCATCCTCCAGGATCTCCAGCGCTGTTTTGGGGGTCGAGTGGACAAATGTTCCCCTGTAGACGGACGCCACTGTAGTTCTGCACCTCTCAGAGTTTGCCATTCTAGATCAGTTTCATTTGAAAGGGTGAAGTACCTGCTGCAGAAAGAGCGACTTTTATACTCGGGCAGATCTGAACACCACCCACCAGGAGACGCGCCTTCACCTGTCTTCCAAGACAATCTACAGCCAATAGGAATACAGGGTGTGTGCGTGACACGCGTCTCTTTAAAGATGTTTTGAACAATTCCCGGAATATAACACATTTCCAGCTATGAGTTTGGCATGCGTATACCAGATTTGTTCATGAATGTTACGCTCCGCCTAGTTTATTATCTGAGGAATGACATGAGGGAACCAGAAAACTCTCAAACTGATGCGATGCAATGATATCGTGCATTTTATTCTCTCAAAAAAGAAAAGAAAAAAGAAAAAGAAAAATAGAAATAAATAAGGTATCCTAACCTAGATTATTAATATGTCATTATCTAAGTTATTTTAAAAAAATTAGCCGCCTAGTTCAGCACTAGATGTAAATCTCTATATTTGCAGAGGTTTAAATGATTTCTTGAATGCCTTAATGGGCTTGAAATTATATTTGCTGATATTTAAAATCAGAGATTTCGTTAGACTTTAATGTGTACGACAGATGTTTATATTTAGTCTTAAAGAGTACGCTGTGCCGAACCAGATCATGTATGAAAAATGGCAGCGGCAGGCCTATTTAAATATGGAGGGCAATTAAATCATAAGCAAGATATCATCAAAAGGTGATCTGTTGTTTGTCCAGTTTTGGTACAAACAGCAGTACAAAAGCGTAAAGTAACGTAGAGTAAACATCACAACTAAATATGCTACACAAGACTAAATGTCCTTAGTGTTCTTACAGCAAAGACGGCCTACACTGATGCTTGCTGTGACTCTCACTCCAGGTCAAACGTTGTCTTTTGACTTCCGTAAACTATTTCTGTGGGAGACCCCATTAAGTAAAATTGCTTAGCTTTCAGTCACAAGTGCGGAAGCAGAACAAATCCATGTCAGGCAATGTCAGCTAATAACAAATCCCATGAGTTTCTTGACTAATGCATGTATTTGTCACAATACCAAATGTCTCGATGAGGACGCACAGTTAGAAAAGTTCTTTTAAATTAATCACCGCCACATGATGGATGACAACATTGATCCTTTTTGATGACACCAGCATCCACACAAAAATGACTCAAGACCATCTTGTAAGTGATGGAAAAAAAGACCTAAATGTTATTTAAAGATTTCTGGTTTCCTTTCTCCTAAAAAAAGAGGCATTTTAGTTGTGAATAAATGTCAACTATATTCATGTACTTCAGAAAGAATGTGAAGTAAAAGGGGTTAATAGTTGGATTATTTTAGAAATGGTACGGCTACAACGATTACAGCTTGCACATCAAGTTGTAATATTAGTACAAATAAATACAAAGGTGTTAGACTTTATTGATACACAGTATATGCTAAATAAACATCTTTCTACAGCACCAGATTGTCAATGATGATGTGATTCATTACAATAAACTGATAACTGAGCATATAAAATATGGGATTTTGTACACTTAACTGTTTGAAAACATCATGAAATTGGCAACAGTAGTTTATTTTCATTAGTTAAACTGTGAGTAATCATAATTTCATACATCGCTTACACAATTACTTTGAAACACGAGGGGGGAAAAATTAATCTTTAACATAAAGTACAGACATGTCTGGGGGTGTGGCAGATTTATTCTGCTCCTTTTTTGGTTCTGAGTCACTATCAAAGTCTTCATCTTCTTCATCCTCCAGGCCAGCAAAGTCATCATCATCATAATCATCCTCATCACTGTCCAAATCATCCAGGTCTTCCTTCTTTCGTCTGCATCCTTTCTTCTTCTGTTCATCTTCTTCTTGCTCTGTCTCATCCAAGTGTGAGTTTACCCTGCACAGAGGTGGAAAATAAGTAAAATGAGTTAAACTTATACAGTAAGATCCATATGTACTTGGACACTGAAATTAGTTAGTCACTTTAGCTGTTTACCAAAACAAATTCAAGATATTTATATAATAACTATGGTCTTAAAGTGCAGACTTGTAGCTTTCATTTTAAGGTTTTCACGTGCAAACTGAAAGAAGAGTTTAGGAATTACAGCTCTTTAACATGCAGTCGCCTTTTTTTCAAGGGGACCAAAGGTATATGAATAATTTACTTAAAAGCTGTTATATAGGCTGCATGGACTATTCCATTAGTCATCCATCAGCAATCAAGCAGGTGAAAAGTCTGTTTTTTTGTGATGGTGATGAAAATTAAGTTATACAGAGTGGGGCTAGGATGCTGTTGGAATTGTTTACAGTCACTTGTAATAAATCCTTTTGTCCACAAGATAGCAGCCCTGCAATAAGATTTCTTTGCTGACCAGCATGCGAAATAGAAAATTTTCTTCATACTTGCAATCGTGTAAGTTTGAGTAGCAAACTGTAACATCAGTTTAATCAACAACAAATACATGTTCTCAACAGCATGAAGAAAATGCGGTAATTTATGTAAAGACAAAACAGAAAATGAATTCTCCACTTACGGAATGATAATGTCCTCTTTCTTCCCACACTTGCAGCAGATCTCATGCTGATGTGAACAGGGCTTACAGAAAATGTGATATGCATCTTTCACTGTCTTTTGAGAGCACTTGACACTGTAAAGGGAAAACATACAGTGCATATATGAATGTCATGAATTTTGGAATCACAACACTTGGGTGCATGCATACAAGAATGCAACACATCTGCAAAGACTGTTAGTTTCAGTGTTGTGCCAGATTACTGGAGAAGTGTAAAGTCATTTGCAGCTGCAGTCTATATTTCTGTCTGTAGTGAAAGGAATGTCTACATTATTATTATTATGTTTACCCACCATTTTCTGGCCTGTGTTAGGGGCTTGTATTTGTTGTACTTGACTTTCCACTCAAGAACACCCTTACAATGTTGGCAAAGCCCATCGTGGATCTTCGAGTTTGCCTTCTGTAGGGAAGATCACATAAGCAGAGGCAAGGGGGAAACATCAGAATACCAGAAAACAAGAACTTTAAGGTCACGGTTTAAGAAAGAAATGTTCCAAATCTGAACTTTTAAGTTTTAAAGTCCATAAGTTTAAAAAGTAAATTTCCCCCTTAGCTCACCAAAGCAACACACGGTACATAAAACAGACTCATACCATCACGCACCTTCACTTGTGCACTCGCTCCGTACTTATCGTTTTTGAAGGCAATGATGTTTTGATGCTTCTGGCCTCGCGATCGAGATACATTCCCTTTCTGAGAACTCATTGTTTTTGTAATAAGCTAAGAGGGCTCACAGACCAACAACCATGCCAAGAGGGAGAGAGCACACTAACCCGGAAAGAGTAAAAGTACGTCAGAAACGTCAAAGGTCAAAATAAAATCACTTGCTCAATCAAGACTTCGAAAATTAATTAAATTAAATTAAATATTTTATCATTATTGTTACTGTCTATAATAGAATAAGGAATGCATTTTAAATGTACATATTAACCTTATTTTATTTTTTAAATTACGTCATCTACTAGACTTTAAGAAACACCTCCGTCAACAATGATTGGGCTATCCATTTCAATAGTAGTCTATGATTGGCTGTACCTGATGTCACTGAAGACATCCTGCTTCCACTCAGCTGTATTATGAGGGCCACCCATAAATGTCCATTAAACTCTTCGCAATTGGCCCTGAAAGCTGTCAGCCAACGCCTCTTCCTCTTCATAAGCCAAGATAACAAGAGCAGTGATATCCGTAAGGAAAGCAGATATGTTTAGGAGCGAAGTGATTCCGCTGTGAACTGTTTTGCGACACCCCCACCGGTCGTGTTTACAGGAATTTATAGAATTTTATATCTCTACTACATATACTTATGTCGCCGCTGGGCTGGATAGACTTGAACGTTGCTAGTGAATCGATGCTATTATCATTCCGGACCATATGCTGAGAAAACCAAGGGGAAGAAAAGGGAAACGGCAGTTAAGGAGGTTGTTTGGACCAGACGACGAAGCTAATAGTAACTCAGCTGTTGTGACTAAATTCACGCTCAACGTGACGGCGCTGATTAAAAGACAGAGGCGAGGATAATCTGGGGACCAGGATAGCATTGACAATCTCCTGGCGTCGAAAAGAAGATAAGTTTGTTGGCTTGGTACGAAGATACCATTAGAAAGTGGTGACGTTTGCCAACATTGTCACTTGTGTGTAGTAAAAGAAACAACAATTCCTTCGTTCAGGTATTTATTTATTTGTTTTTACTTAAAATAAAAAACACATTTTTGGGAATGTTGTCTAATTAAGCCATCACAAAAACGAAATTCTGGTTGTACACAAAGAAGTTTAACTCCTTGTTATCCACTGTAAACTCCAGCCTGCTCGCGAGGTTAAGGATTATTTTAGAAATATTGAGATATTGGTACACAATACAATGTACTCCTTTGGGATGCTCAGCATCAACAGATGCTGGAGTGCCATCACACCGTCTGAATGGCTTTTTTATTTATTTATTTATTACAAATGACTAAAGAGTCGCTTTAAATGATCTCTGGTGCAGCTAGTTGTTTAAATGGACTTGTTTCAACGGGCATTTAAGGAGAATGGGAACATACATCTGTAGTTGAGACCCAATAAGTGATTTTTAGGTTTGTTGTTCATTATCTGAGAGGTCCACCAACAGTAGCAAATTTAAAACCTTAACACAAAGGATAATTTTAAACAATACCATCACAAGCTTATTGAAATATAACAATGAAATAGGTCAAGTATGGACAAAAAGGAAGTGATGAAAATGGCTTAAAATGTATTGAGTGCAACTAGGAAAATATTTGTACTAGATTAGTTCTGACATGGGGACTTCTAAGAGGTCACCAGCAAATCTGAAGTTGCTCATATTTTTAATAGTTTAGCTCTGTGGAGGACATGGCTGCCAGACGTTGCCAAGGTTCATCATTCTTATTTATACAGGAGTAAGTTACACACTCCTCTACTGGATGTCCTGTAAATCCTGTAAAAGCAACCGTAAATGAACTGGGACTAAAAAAAGCTGATGGACAGTGCAAGGGAGTTTATTCTTAGAGTTCATAGCTGAGCAAGAGTTATTTATGCTGAAATACACAGCAAAGCCTTCACACAATAGGAAAGTAAAACCCTGAATTCACAGCAGGACTTGAAATCAGGCCTAAATAAATAACATGACAGACTTTTAGGCAGTTTCATTATAAAGAGTGTGTTGAGAAATGTTTTGTCGTACAACTGTGATACTCTTACGTTTGCACATTTTAAGTTGTGGTTGCAGACATGTTTATATAATTGCTAAAATATCTGCTGACATTTGAGCCATTTCTCTATTCAAAAACCACATGATGTAATAATACATTTTCATCAATTAGCTTATGCAAGTTCATAAGCGTTGCTGACGTCTCTAGTTCTGGTTAGTGCAATTTAAAGTAGCTGGAGTATAGAAGGTAGCCTTAGGTGGGATAGAGGTGCAGGGTGAAACAAACAAACAAAAAATCCTTTTAAATACACACTTTGAGTGATTGTGTAGCCTTCAGGCATATACAGAGCAAGTCTTTAATCAGGGTCAGGGCTAAAGCCATACATTGAGAGGAGAGTTTATTTCGATAGATAGATAGATAGATAGATAGATAGATAGATAGATAGATGTATAAAGAACAGCATGGTTTTAGCCCTGTGTCCTGGAAGCCCCCTTCCTTCTTTTCTGCTTAACAAGGACAGTTGTTTACAGTAGAGAGGAAAGAATTCAAAAGCTCTATGGCACAGATTTCCTCTTGTGTGTTCCTTGTGATTAATCTACAGGGGATCCGCTGTCAAGTGTTTCATTCTTTTTTTTATGCCACATTTTTTCTTATTCAGTCTTTCACACTTTTTTAATTTGTTCAAAAGTTGCTTTATCTATTTTTTGACCATTTTTAACTCTCCCTGACAGCGATTTAAAGATGAACCACTTATCCCTCAGCGAGCTTTGTTGCCTGTTCTGCTGCCCACCGTGCCCCAGCAAGATTGCCTCCAAGCTGGCCTTCTTGCCTCCAGAGCCGACCTACAGCCTCATGTGTGATGAGAGTGGCAGCAGATGGACCTTTCATCTCTCTGAGCGAGCTGACTGGCAGTACTCGACTCGTGAAAAAGATGCCATTGAGTGTTTCATGACACGTACTGCAAGAGGGAACCGTATTGCCTGCATGTTTGTCCGTTGTTCACCAAATGCCCGCTACACTCTGTTATTCTCTCACGGGAATGCAGTGGACCTGGGCCAGATGAGCAGCTTTTACATTGGCCTAGGTTCACGGATCAACTGCAATGTCTTCTCCTACGACTACTCTGGTTATGGGGCCAGTTCTGGGAAACCCTCAGAGAAGAACCTATATGCAGATGTAGATGCTGCCTGGCAGGCACTCCGGTCAAGGTAAGGAGAGATGAATATCACTAAAATAAGCTAGCTATGCTGGTATTGAAACAAATGGTGATGTAGATGAGGCTTGAATAAGCACTCAAGTCTTCTGAATTTTTAAGGGATTAATCAAGCTCTTCCAAGTGAAATAAACAGTTAAAATGATTGATTTGTAACTTTCATGCAGCCCAGATTGTGGGTGAAAAGTGAAGTGACTTAAATCAGATATGTAAACAACAAAAAGACTCATTATGATAGAATCCTTAATAGTTCATGTTGTAGTTGACAGCTTTACATTACAAATGAGGAATGGCACTGAATGGTAGTAATGTCAACCTTGGTGTTTCTGAAATGCTGTGAATATTAAATGCAGACATGTAATTATCTCACAGGGACAAATTGATCTCACTGAAAGAAAAATCACAAAGTCAGAAGAAAGGCATGGGGACATGAGGGGGATGATTGAACAATGTGGGAAAGAAGATGAAGAGTACTGAAGGAGCTGGGTGGAGGGATGATTTCTAAAGTGAACCTGATGGAATCATGAGTGGGAATGACAAGGAATAGTTTTGTAAGGTTAGCAAGATGTTCTTGTGGGCGATAAATAAGGAATGTGGATTCTGTGATTTATTATGCAGGTCTGTTGTATGTAGGCATGGACAAGAGCTCTGCTGCTGCTTTTTGCACTGCAGGCATTGAACAGACCACTTTATTGGCTGATTTTACCCTAATCTAATTAGAAAATTCTGCTCATTATGTGCTTTCTGCTGATGATGCATCATCCTTATACATTTTTATAACCGAAAAAAAAATTTCACTTAAAAAAAAAAAAAATAAATAAAATAAATGTATTGACCAAGTTTATATTTATAGGATTGATTTCTACTTTTTTAATGTATAGAACTGCAAAACCAACTTTATTTTTTTATTAAAATTTGTGGGCAAGTGTGATGTTTGAAATTGACCTGTTGACCCCAGGAGAAAATACTATATTTTGCAAATGTTCAGGAAATGTGGAGCAAACTTGGAAAAAAAATAGTCTGATATTCTAAGTTTTGTGAAATGTTACATGTAAAATTTTCCATATTAAGGGCCAAGTGCTTGAATTCAATTCAAAGACTCTATTCAGTATGAATTTATTCCATAAGCACCTTGACAAAAAAAAAAAAAAATAAAAAATCTAATTTAGTCTGTACTTGTTAGAAAATCTCTAGAGAGGAAGACATTTAATCAGAAGGAAGTGCAACTGACACATTAGGCTTCAGTATATGTTGAGTTTAGAATTGTTAATAATCTCATGTTGTGTATCCCAACTCTACATATTTGGATGCCTTGGTCAGTTTAAGACCTTTCCCCCCCGATAAGACCTTTCTACATGTAAACTATATTTATTAGTTTGCTTAACCTCATGTTGTTCCCTTCCTTCCACCTATGTTTGAGGACATCTGCTTTTTGTCTTGTTTTCTGTGCGTTGACTTTATGCCCCATATCATTCGGTTGAGGCTGAAATAAATTATTAGTCACTTGGTTGATAATTTTAACAAGCGGATATTGTGATAACTGAGGAGGAGGTTGGTTAATCTTTAAATTTAAAGCAAAGCTTTTTCTGGTTTTTGCACTCTGAATTGGGGGGAGGGGGGGTGTAACAGTTCATCCTATCAGTGTGATAGGATGATAGATAAAAGATGGGGAGCATCTATAGTCAGGGAAACAAAAAGCAGGACAAGTGTTCTCTGTTGCCACTGGATATCCGAGTATATGTTCTTTACGTAGTAAATGAAGGTGTTGGCCTCACAGAGATTTGGAAGTGCTAATGAATAACTGTGGTAAAGCCACCGTCAACAAAGAATTACTGTTTGCTACTGTCTTGTGCTGCGAGTCTCTTGCAGCATTTTCCAAGAATATCACAAAGCTTCTGCCAATAAGGGACTTTACATAAGGACGCTCACTAGTTAAACAGGAAACTCAAATCAAGAAGGTTGTGCCTACAAGAACTGGTCCAATGCTGTAAAGAAGAACCTGCTTTTCTGGTGGTTAGATTGCTGTTTGCATGTGTGTATTCAATGAATCACATTGTTATGCTTCTGTGATGCCTTTTCTTTTTTTCTTCACTTTTTCCTACTACTTAAAGGGAAAGGAATATTAAAGACTGTAGTTTTTGAACTGCTTTTTCCCTCCCAGCGATCTTTTATATTTGACCTGCTGAGTCTCCCTCTCCCACAGACAATCATGACAGTCCAGAAATCATACCTTCATTTCAATCTGAACAAAACGATAGCCCTATGCCACATAGAAATGACCAAAAGTAATTTGGAAAAAAAGCACAATGTTTTATTGCCCTAAAATATTTCCATTCTTGCTGCAGTCTGCTCTCCATATAAAATGAGTTTATACAGTTGAGATAAAAAAAAGAAAAAGAAAAAAAATTGTCTACTTTTGCTGGCTGCTCTCTGGGTACAGTAAATACCGAGCTCCGTCCTTGGTGTCTGCAGAGGTGCAATATTTTGTAATCAAAGACAAGAAGTCTCATTTTCTGTAGTGAAATGATTTAATTGGGGTAGTTTTTATTTATTTTTTTTAATTTTTATTATTATAATTTTATTCATAAACTACAACTTGTAGCTTCTTAGTTAGCTGAGTAGCAGCAATGAGGCGAAAAACCCAGCTCCATAGTTGCCTTACATCCCTTCTGCTGGGCCTACTGAACTTTTACACTTCGATCAGATGAGAATGCCTTTTGCCCACAGGTGTTACTGTACTGGACAGGGTGCATTTTTTATTTTTTATTTATTAAAAAAAACCTCTGTTTTTACATGATTGTAATCGCTTTGTCATTGAAAGCAGGTCAAATATTGGGCCTACAGCCTCCAACTCTTATCACATGACAGTGTTATTTTCTTGGAAGAAACCACTTAAAGATCAGAAGAGACTTTCAGCAACAAAAAGTTGGAATTCAAAAAGCCACAACTTGCGTGCACGCTGCATGTCCCATGGTTATAGTCTCATGGGTAATAGTCATGTTAGACCAAGTTACCTCTGGCTCTCTTGCTAATGATAAACTAAATGAGGTTATCTCTTTTTTTTTTTTTTCCTTCTCCTTTTCTATGCAGAAACTTAGTACAAAACATGTCAGTTTTAGACTTGAGGTCTAAAACCTGTAATTGTTTTTTTTTTAAGACAGATTTTTTATCTACGTCAAAGACTATTTTGATATCAGTACTTTCTGTGTAGATTTATACCTCACAGTCAGGGCCGTAACTTGAGTTTTAGAAACACTGAAGTCCACCGCCCATAATGGCCCAAACATCTCAAAAGACCAAAATGAAGCACAAAATCTATTTATATTGGAAGTAAATGATGGTTCACACAAACCACTCCCTCTCCCTCCTGTCCTGTCTTTTTTATTTATCCAATTTTATGTCCTCTTTACAAGTGTATGAAAAACATTTAGTTATTTACATCTTTCTACGGAAGAGTATTAGGGCCACTGGGGGGAAAAAAAATTGAATTGAGAAAAAAGTCAGATTTTTTTTTTTCTTTTCTTCTTCAGTGGCCCTAATACTCTTCCGTAGAAACTTTACAAAACCAAGTACATTAAAATGGTGACATTAAAAATCTGTAATATTTGAAATTTGTGGACTTTTAAGGGGTTTATCAAGTGTCTATCGGCTGGAAAACAAGAGAGCCTCAGACCATGTTTTTTTTTTTTTAACTCTGTGTTACCAGTTAGTGTTAACGTTCACTGAAGTGTCTTATGAGTAATTTCAGAGGTTTAAGTGATTCAACGTCCTATGTTGTTGCTATGGGAAATTCTTATTAGCTAGGTAGACTGTTTACGTTTATACTGTCTATTTCACAAACGTTAAAGCTGCAGTGTGTAAGAATTTCTCCCATCTAGTGGTGCGCTAATATATTACAAGCAACCGAGTAGTGCTTTACTGGAGCCTCACCACTTAAGAGCGTTATTACGACTACGGAAGCCCCGGAGATTCATAAATGTGAAGTTTGAGTGTCCCGTCAGGTGATGAGGAACAGAACGATACATAATTATTTTTTTATGCCAATAAGCTGCAAGGGTGCCCTCCATGTATTTGGCGCCAAGCTACTGCTAATAGCTAATGTTATCGTATGAAATCGTTTTTTGTGACTTGCAGACTCAGAGATCATCTGATAA
>JBAMHW010000012.1:21006232-21044176 GCA_037177495.1 Rhadinocentrus ornatus | reverse complement strand
GGGATAGGCTCCAGCTCACCCCGCGACCCCTAATGGGAACAAGCGGTACAGATAATGACTGACTGACTGACTGACTGGCTAATTAAATACTTTGCTCCAACCCAACAGGCTACCCCATCATGGGTTTCCTCGTGGACGCTGAAGATCAGGTGGTGCTGAACCTGCAGGATGAAGTTCAGCCGACCTGGCAACCTGGGGATAAAGTTGTCATTGCCAGTACAGACTACTCCATGTATCAAGCTGAAGAATTTACCCTGTTACCCTGCCCTTACTGTACCAGCAGACAAGTCAGGATACAAGGTAAGAGAAAGAGCAGCAGTGTGTGTATAGACTAATCACCAAACATACAGAGAGAAGCAGAGGACTGACGTGCTGTCATGACTGAGGAAACACAAAATTTTATTCCCAACAACAAAAACGCAGTAAGTTTTGGTGAACAGTCATCAACCTGACACTAAATTGTATGTATCCATGTTCACATTCAGCTGAATGTGACACAACAGGTAATGTTTGTAATGCTAGTTAACGGACTACGAGAGAAGGGGCTGCAGTGTTGCTAAGTAAATGTGTAATTTGGGAGATATTGTGAAATGTAACGTTATTTGAACCTATTAAAGCAACATTGTGACCAGAAAGCAAAAATCATTTAATCAGTATCACAAACGGATCACATACAGCGGTGTCTTTGAGATCTCCAGATAACATACCCATATCAATAACTGTAGACCCTCATCTGACATTGTCATTCCACATATTCATGCTGCTGTTCATGCCAGCAGATGCTAGGTAATTAGTAATTAGTAATGTCAGCGCCGCAAGATGGTGCAACACACAAAAAGGTCGCCAGATTTGTCTATAGGTTTGGTTTATAAAAACTAAAAGTGGCTTTGGCTGTGTTAGTGTTTGTCCTCTGTGGGTTTGGACCTTTGTGTGATCTGGCTACTGCCACTACAAAAAAAGAACAAGAAAAAAAAAAAAGATATTACAGACATAATATTATAAACCTTGTGAAAAATGTAGTAAAGAAGGCTGAAAGGAACTTAAATTCATTATAGCCAGTAAATGTGAATAAAGATGTTGTGGTTTCAATCCTTTGGTCCTAGGAAATCTCATTTCCTTTTTAAACCGTTGTGGTGATGCAATATTATTGGAAGAGGCTGAGCAGACATGATTAGCTAATGTGTAAGCAGCCGCTTGATGTTATAACTACAATGATTTTCTGTATTTAGATGAATTGTCTTTCTTATACTATGACTCTGTATCAGATATGTTTCCTGATCTCATTCCTTTTCTTGTCAACAAGTGACAACTCCCTTCTTGGAGAGAAGGGTGTGTTACATGTGCTCAGTTTCCTATTGCTGCCATGAGGAAAGGCTGAGCAGTGTACATCTGATAAGCATGATCACTGGCAGCTGCACACTTGGGCAAGGGTACTTTCTGTATTGCTGAAAAGCTGCTTTTTTGTGTTTAATATGCCTTTGGTTACTTGGCTTTTACATGCCTATGATTTTGAGGTGTGGTTGTTTGTTCATTTTTATTGTGTGTGCTGCAAAGCATACCTTTGTTTCTGAGAGCCACAACTATTCAATTTCCCCCAAATAAAACACTTGAGTTTACATTATACTGCTGCAGTTTGTGTTTACGTACAATTTGTATCACTCAGGAAAGGTTGCGCTATAATTTGATTACAAATTTGTTTAATTATGTTCAGTAAAAATAGATTTTTTTTTTGCCACATGTTTTGCTAGATGTTTTAGTATGACCAAATAAAATAAAGTAGAATAAAAATGTCTAGTTTTCTCATGTCATAGCTTTTGACCAAGATCTGCCTGTCTGTTCTGTTCAGGGAAGCCTCTCTATAACCACATTGGGGAGATCACTGATGGAGTGGACATGCGTGCTGAAGTGGCTCTCTTGTCCAGAAACATTCTCATCTATGGAGAAATGGAAAACTCTTGCTACGGAAACATGTGCCAGTTCTACAGGCACGACACTTTTGGCGGCCATATTAAGGTATTTGTGTGGTCTTCATTGCACAGCCCCATGTTTAGACTGAGCTTTATTTGTATATTTTCTTATGTCTTACTGTGTCTGTAGCAATTTGTTTGACAGTTTCCATATTGAAAAGTTCAAGTGTGCATGTATTTTATATTCATATCTTGCCCTAAATGAGAAGGGTTATTCATATTTCCAATTCAGTTTTTTGAGCTTGCCCATGCTTGAGGCATCAGTGGTAGCCTAAACAATTAATGCACATGTGAGAGAAGGTGAGGTAGCTGGTCAGTGTGTGCTGTGTGAGTTTTAGTTTTCTAAAAGGACCTTTTTAACAGGAACCAAGCCCTATGGACATTCCATGCTCACAAAGGGTCTCCTAGAGATATTTGTTGAACAGATTTTCTTTGTTTAATTTCATTGACATATTTGGATATTTGTTTACCTTGTTTGTCGGTATATGCGTTTAGCATCATTGGCTGTGAGAACCTTGACTCAACGTAATATGGTGCCAACGGAGCTATAGTTCAGTGCTGAGCAGAAAATAGTGCTGGAAAGCTTTAACGTTGAATTTCCATCCAATTATCCTACTTATAGAAGTTGGGACGTGGGAGAAGTTGCCTAATAAGAGAAGCCTGGACGTCCCTTTCCCCAGCCACTTCTTCCAGCTCTCCTGGAGGAATCTTGATGTGTTCTAAGGCCAGCTCAGAAATATAGTCCCTCCAGTGTGCCCTTGGTCTTCCCCTGGGCCTCCCCCAGTGGGATGTGCTCCTCTTGATGCAGAGAACCACCGGTTCTACACTGAGCACTTCCCATATGACTGAGCTTCTCACCCTTTCTCTAAGGAAGGGCTCAGCCACCCTGCGGAGGAAACCGATTTCAGCTGCGTGTATTCACAATCTTGTTCTTTTGGTCACTACCCACAGCTCGTGACCATAGGTGAGGGTAGGAACGTGGATTGACTGATTTAATTGAGGGCTTCACCTTTCGGCTCAGCTTCTTCTTCACCACGACAGATAGATGCAGAGTCCGTATTACTGCTATACATCCTTCCCTCACAAATGAACAAGACCCCAGGTTACTTGATCTCCATTTGGGAAGGACACTCCACCCTTTTCTGGTTGGAGACCATGGTTTCAGATTTGGAGGAGCTCATTTTACATCCCAACCTCTTCACACCTGGCTATTAATCATTCCAGTGAGAGTTGGAGATCACAGCCTGATAAGGCTTACGGCTCCCATGCTCCCTCCACAGCCAGGGCAAAAAGCACACTGTTCCTCCTCAATCCGAGGTTCCAATATCCAACCGACCTTCCTCTCCAGGACCCCTGAATAGGCCTTAACAAAGAGGCTGAGAAGCATGATTCAGTGTTGTTGGAACAAACAGGCATTGAGCCAATAAGTATGCTCACACCTACTTGACACCTCATCGAGGCACCTTCTTCTCAAGAGCCCAATCAGTGTGTCGAGGCGAGTTCAGCTATATCTAGCTGGAACCTCTCAACCTCCAGAGTTATAAAGCCTTTTTGTTTACCTAACTTTAAATTAGTTTTTTCTGTCAGCCAGCTGACTTTCTCCCTCCCTTCAACACAGATCTTTGGTAACTTCTCATCAGTGCATCTATCCTATTTGGAGTTGAAGAACATGGGTCAACAAGGTGAAAAAGGTCGCTACCCCATCCACTTTCACATGTGTGGGGATGTTGACCAGAGGGGAGGTTACTGGGAACCAACTTTTGTGGACGGACTCTCCATTCACCACTCCTTCTCCCGCTGTCTCACCATTCATGCTACGAACGGTCTTCTGGTGAGTAAAGTGTGTCTGTGGAAAGAAATCTCAAATAGATGCACTGTAAGTATTGAGCCAATGTGATGCTGACTTTCAAAACAATGGCTTTGTTTTTTGTCTTTAATCTAGCTTTTCTGATAACTTCAGTTCTTTTTGTTTGTTTATGTTCTGTTTTGTTTTTTTGTAAGGGAGTCACATGATTGAACACTACGTGAACTGTAAAGTAGGTGTCTGTATGCAGCTTATATGATACTACTGTATGTATTTTGCTTTTATTTATTTATTTATTACTAAATCTTTATATAAGTAATTTAATTGAAACACAGGATGTCCTTAAATTTGTTTTGAACAGACATACATGCTTCAGTGTGTGTATGATTGGTTATAATTATTTTTTGAGGGCACAAGACTAAAAAATAACAACTAACATCCTAACCTCATAGAAGGAAATAAACCTGCTGTTTATCCTGATGTAGTTAACTTATTCTGTACCTGATTTTTTTTTACATTTCTTCATATTCTAAAATGTTCCACAAGGTGTCAGCAATTTGGTATCAGATTATACTGTGTCAACTTTATAAATTTTTACCTTTTTTAGAAGATAATCCATTTTACAAACAAAATCTGTTCTCCTTGGGGTGGATTCTGTTCTGAGTGAGGAATTTCTCCTCATACGTTGGACATTATTCATCTGTTGCGATGAGTATCCAGCAAAGTAACACACAAAATCCCACATGAGTTGAAGTAGAAACAAAAATGACTCTGGACAGGAGCAAGGCAGAGAGAAAATCTAAAGGAAATATGAACCATTTCTTTCAATCTTTCTGATGAAAAATGTGAGGTTGCTAGCCAACAAAATGAATTAGCTCTAGGTGCTAACAAGGTCACAGAGGGGACACCAAGAATGCAGTAATATGTGTTGTAACAACACAAAGATGCAGGAACATATCCCAGGTACTCGTGTCTATACATATTTACAAGACAGTACAAGCAAAAAACTGAAGGTGGAGGCATTTCAGTACAGATGGTGTCATCCTGTGGTTGTCACTGTAAAAAAGAGGACCTGCACCAGGATCTTGAGGTGTGAGTTTTGTTACATATTTTCCATCCAGAGAGTTTACATGTGTTATTCTGGTTTTACTGTCATCTGGACAAATGAGTTAGTATTCTGAGGATCATGATATTTTGTTTCTCAAGTTCTTTCAACATACTTTATCCTGCAGTGTTAATCAGAAGTTTTAGAAAAAACAGGTGGATACCTCCAAACCCATCTGGAATTAATATTGAGTCATGTCATCTGCAAAAAATACTCAGATGGTTCTGCAGTTGCGAGGATGTATTAGAAGCCGAGTACAAAGAACTGGACAATTACTGTGTTACGACCCCCAGCTCAGCTAAGAAAAAGTGGGTGGCAACATTAAGACAAGAAATGGTAAAGCTCATGGTAAAGTAAATTGTTAATTGGCAAAAACCAATTTAAAAACAAAGATGAAAACAAAGTTTATTTGTATAACACATTTCATGTACAAGACAATTCAAAGTGCTTTACATAAAACATTAAAAGCATGATAACAGGATTCATAAAGTCTGAAAACACAAATCAGGAGAAACTCAAATCCAAAATATACAAGCAAAAGCATTACATTTTACACCGATCAAAAACCAAAGCACAGTAAAGCCAAGACCACAATTGGCAAACTGGGTTATTCTACCACAGCTGCACTAAATGAATGTCAGCAGGGCAGTTAAATAGTGGAGGTAACACAGGGATCGGGTGGACAGCAGACATACCAGCAATCGCAGACAGAGAACCGCACAGACAGCCAATCACAGATGGGGAACTACACATCCAGACCAATCAGCCCATTATCTTTGTGAACATGAACAAAACCAAAGAGAGGATTGTGGATTTTAGGAAGAACAGTAGTAACTAAACACTATATACATCTTGGAATAATAGTTGAAGGTAGTGGAGGATTACAAAGACCTGGGAGTTCAACTGGAAACAGGCTAGATTGGAAACCAACATTGAGGCCGTCTACAAGAAAGGACAGAGCAGACTCTACCTCTTGAGGAAGTTATGGTTCACCAAGATGTTGCATATTCTATAAGTCTGTAGTGGAAAGTGCAACCTGCTAATAGAGAAGACAACTGTAAAGCTCTGTGGAACTGATTATCTAGAGAGGAATGCTGCACTAGTTGCTGAACATGATGCACGATTCTCCACGCCCTCTACACAACACATTGAGAATACAACAGTGTGAGTGACCACAGGAGGTCATTGCTCCCTACAGACATTGAACAAAAAACCTAATTTAATAATTTCAAATTTATTATTTAAAAAAAAAACAAAGCATCATTGTTTCCCTCCGGATATCAAGGAAGTGTTTTTCATTTCATTAAATATCTCTCCCTGTACCCCGTGTCTTGTTTCAGTATGGTTAAAAAGACGTTTTTCTCATTTGAAAAGTTGTTAAGAAATATTTAGTGTTTAGAGAAGCAGACACATTTAGTTAGGGTGTTTATGGTTTCCAAAGTGAAGAAACAGATGTTGCCTCAGCCTTCTTTTTTACCAAGTTCTTTTGCGTATTTGGGTGAGAAATAATCTTTCCTTACAAACGATAGGTGCTGTAAGCAGAACATTTATTCCCCTCTCCTGTGTAAAACTCAGCTGTAGTCCTTTTGTGCATTATGTGCTCTTAATTAATCTTATTGTCTTCTTTCTTTGACCCAGGTGAAGAACACTATAGGCTATGACACTTTGGGCCACTGTTTTTTCCTTGAGGATGGAATTGAACAGCGAAACACTTTCTACCACAACCTTGGCTTGGTTACTCGACCTGGGACTCTGTTGCCGACTGATCGCAATGACACTCTTTGCACCACCATAAAGGACAAAGTGTACAAGGGTTACACTCCCTCACCAAGTACAGATTGCAAGTAAGACATTGTAACCGTGTGATCATAGTTAAAGAACACAAGCAATAACGGAATAAAAATTTAAAGTTTCTGCTGCATTACCAAGAAGATTTCATTATTTTTTGGCTTAGTCTAAAGTGTCAAAGTAAAATGAAAAATATTTCTTTTGTGTTGAGGATGGCTTTTACTATCTAATGAGCTGTCATTTATTTCAACAAAGAGATAGACTCTATTCTTCTTATCCTTGTAAAATAAGTCTGCTTTTAATAAGACCATCTGCTTTAGTCAAGCACTGTTAAGCACACAGCTTGATACTCAAGCAGGGAAATGATTTTTTCCACTTTTAAAAGTATATCAGTGTCAAAATAAATCTTTGACTCCTGAGTCAGCGTGAGAAACCCGGTGAGATGGTGCAGACATGACATGAGAGAAAACAGATGGTACACATCTATGTGAGAGAGATACTGCACTTAGGAATACTGTGAGAGGGAGATAAAGGCGGGATGATTTTATCCAGAGCAATAGCAAGCTCTCTCTATGGGATGTTTTTTTTATGTCAAAGGTACAAGAAAAGTGCCTTTGTGCGGAAGCAGCTAGGTCTGTCTCCAGGAATTTGTGTGTGTGTGTGTTGTGAGTTTTGGCAGAGCTGCCCCTGTCCAGTGTTGATGTTGGAGAATGTGGATCACTGACAGAGTTTAGAAAGATTATAAAATGCTTTGATCTCTTTCTATCTACTTATGAGTCAGTGTTTCATATGCCAAGTTAATGTCTTTTTTTATTATAATTTTATGTTCATGTATATGTTATTATGTCTTTGTGTGTGTGTGGTGGGGGTGTTTTCCAGGGCAGTCTCAACATTCTGGATTGCCAACCCCAACAACAACCTCATCAGCAATGCAGCTGCTGGCTCGCAGGTAGTAAAGTCAGATGTATGTAAGAAAACTGCTTCAGAATAATTTCTTGTAAATGATTTAGAAGAAGAAAAAAAGAGAAAGTGAATCACCAAGAAGAAAAGCCCCTAATTAAATATTAAATGTTGAATATGTGAAAGCAATCTGTAGGCTTTACTGTTCCTGAACTTTACACGATAGAAATTGAAACAATTTTCTTGCTTATAACAAAGTAATCCACCAATAAAACAAGACTTATCAGGCTTTAGTGTTTGATAGAGAGGTCGACAAACATATTGAGATCCTAATATATGAAAACAGACAAAGAAGATCCTTCATTTTCATTTTGGCACAGACACTGTGGTCCTCAGCCAGGTTTATGCAGTATATTATTAATCAGAAGGGGGTATTTGATGTGATTTTTTTTTTTTTTTTTGTCTCTTTATATCTCAGGATCTGCAAACCTGGGTCCTTTTCTCTACTGTAGTCTATACTTCCTAAGGGACTTGCCCAACAGTGAATAGACGCCCTGCCCTGTACAGCCATTCTGATAATTTATCTACAACTAACTATGCACCGATTGTATATAATCAAAGATAATGAAATTCCTGCCGATGAGCAGAAACTGTTTATCACCATTTCTTAACTCTTCCTTCCTTTTCCAGGATGCTGGCATATGGTTTGTGTTTCACAGCTCTTCCACTGGGGAGTCTCGTGGGCTGGTATCAGAAACCAAGGCAGAGTTAACTCCTTTTGGAATATTTTACAACAATCGTGTGCACTCCAACTTTAAGGTATCATAAGCATTGCCCTAATCCCTATATTAAGTAGCTGGAGCTTCATAAATCAGTACATATGTCTTTAAACTTTAACTCACTACTTCTACTTTACTTAAACATAACTGTTGTTTCTTCTTCCATTATAAGACAGTCACTTCCTGTTTCTTCAAAACAAACGTTAAAATAAAGCAGTCATTGCTCTTAGAAACTAAACAAAGTGACCATGCGATGCTTGTCAGAATTATAACAGCAACTACCCATGAAATACAGACAAATTTATACTCTGAAGTAAACATATGAAACATCAATATTCATTGAGCATTTCACCCACACACAATATAGCTTACTATGCAATCCCAGATTTCTACGTTGTTTCTTTAGTATCTCTGTCTATATGTTTTCAAGACAAGAGAAATTCAATCTCGGTTCTTGCCAAAAATAGGCATGCACACACTCAGACAGGCATATATGGCTTCCACAATGGTGCTCTGTAGTGTGAAGACAGAAATTGGGCAGGTGAACTGTAAGCTCTTTGTCCAATCTGACCGCAGCAGCCTCTCATAGAGGAAGGAGTCCCGAGGTTAAAAACTAAACCTTGCTTATACCAACTCACAGCACACATTTCCATATGCATAACACACATATTCATCATATTTATCCTTTTTTTTGTGTGTTCAGTTCATATTTTAAATATGCTAAACTATACACACAGTATATGTACATTACATGTACTTTATCCATTATTCATAGATTCTTTTTACATCCATGTAGCCTCTAATTCTATATTTGCTACATAACTCTGTAACTCTGATTAAATTTAGTACAATTATTAGTGCTTCATGTTCCACACTGTAAAATACAGGCCGTCTTAAGTTTACGTCAGTCAAACAGAAATTGACACTGTTGAACCATAGTTTCAGAGAAAACTTAATTTTTTATTGTAACCACGCATTTATCTTCCTAGGGAGGGCTTTTTATTGATAAAGGAGTGAAAACCACCAACACCAGTGCTTCTGATCCCCGAGAATACCTCTGTCTGGACAACAATGCCAGGTGTGTATATGTAAGCAATAACATAGCCTATAGCAACGTACTGTGAAATGGTCTGTGGTTGGTTATCACATGCATCATGTTATATAATTACACTTTGTAAATATTGATGTATATGTGGTTTACTAATATATTTGTATAATGCCAGTGTTAATAAATGTGCACATATAAGGCTATTGATGGCTTCCTGTTGTATATGTACTGCGGCATGGCCATTGACAGGGATAGATAGGTGGATGACTTTTAGTGTGTTGCTGCATTTTAGCAAAAGGTCTGTCAAGTTTGTGTTTACAGAGAAAACAAGGCTTCACAGATAGTTTCCACTTTGCAGCTCCCTACCCAAATACAGCCCCCAACTAGATGGAAAAAATCTTATGTGTCCACTGAGACTACTGGCTGCACACACAAACATGCACTCTGTGAGTGTGTGCACGTCTGCAGAAGTATGAAGGGAAGGTATTAAATGCTAAAACGTGTCCTGGTATATGAGAAGGTTGTTGCGAATTCCAGCATGAGGATATTAGATGTTTACAGGTTTCAGAGAATGACTGTGGTTTGCAAACTTTATTCCAGCTCCAAATTCAGGTCAGATTTTCCCCCTGAGCTAAGCTGTGGTCCTTGGCAAGTTATTTTTAACACCAACAAACACAAGTGCCACCTTTACACTCAAAAAAGAAGATTCGGCCTGTTTGCTGGTAAGGACTGCAAAAATCATTTTGTTGCTTTCAAGTCATCATAATAAATGGCAACATTTAAAATGTAATACTATGACAGATTGTCGAGCAGTGGATTAAACCTTTTGCTTTTAATGACACTGTGCTTTCTTGTCATGCCATTCTCAGACCTCAGTGTTGGAGGTAATAAGAGTAAGACTCCCACAAGTAAAATCACATAATCAGTGTGTCTGTGTTACTTGTTATTTTGCTTACTGATCTACACGAAGACCA
This sequence comes from Rhadinocentrus ornatus, assembly GCA_037177495.1. Lineage (NCBI taxonomy): Eukaryota > Metazoa > Chordata > Actinopteri > Atheriniformes > Melanotaeniidae > Rhadinocentrus > Rhadinocentrus ornatus. Next base: position 21,033,811 of record JBAMHW010000012.1, on the reverse strand, counting down.
TATGTGCAAAGAAATGAGAAGAAAATTGGTTTGGCTCTGTAGTAAGGATAAAAAAAAATAATTAGGGAGGAAATCAACGACATCAGCAGTAGGACAGCAGTAAAAGTATGTATCTTACTATAATTGGACTTTTTCTCAGATTTCGACCACACCAGAACGCAGATCCTAGTCTTCCTCGGGTGGCAGCAGTCATCGACAATCTGATTTCCTTCAAGAACAATGACTTGGGAGCGTGGATACGAGGTGGAGACATCATCATCCAGAACTCAGGGTGAGACGACTCTGTGTGATTCAGTTCCAGTCAGCCGAGCAGCCATCTCTCTGTCTGGCTGGTAATGTAATTTAATCCAACCACAAATTGTTATGATGACCATATCTGCCGTTTATAATTCCTTTCTTTTCCTCATTTGTTTGCCGTAACATTAAATTTATCATTGGCTTGTTTCACATTTCTGTGATAAAATTGCAATTTTAGATAAATATTTTGTGATTTATGTTGCTTTAAACGAATTAAAATGGGTTCCACTTTATGTTCTTATACTTGGAACAAGTCTTATATTTATTTGCTAAATGATAGAACAAAAGCAAAATCCACTAGTGTGTCTCAAATAAAAAATGTTTCCAGTCATAATGTTCGATACCAGACTTTTTATAAGACTTGCAATTGATTTTTTTGTTTGTTTGTTTGTTTTTTTTCTTTCAGCTTTGCAGATAACGGAGTGGGACTTTCTTTTGCCAGGTATGTATTCTGATTCACTTTCTTTTTTAAACAGTATTGGTTCTGTTTGTTTTTTATTGTCTTTTTTCAGCCATATTTGTTTTTCTTCTACCACAAGATGAAATCCATATGTGATGAAGAGTTACTGAGCATAGAACAGAAACTTTACATTTACTGAAGTTGCAAACTGTTCTTTTCTGTTTCAACACATTTTTTTCTGTAGCTGTCAGCCCCAATAAAGCATTAATTGTGTTACATGTTTAAATTAAATATGTATTTCATTCTCTATGGCCTTATCATCTTGCTCTCCAGTGATGGCAGCTACCCTAAAGATGAAGGCTCCAGCCAGGAGGTGAAACAGTCCTTGTTTGTGGGTGAAAGCCAAAACAGAGGAACCAACGGCGGGCAGAATAAATACTGGGGAGTGGGAGGGGTTGATGGAAAGATGAGGACCCTCCCTAGAAATAGGTAAGTGTGAAATGTGAGCAGACAGGGGGGTGCCTTTTCTTCTGTCTCAAGAATTGAAGGTAATGGATTTTGCAGAATAATATTACGGGAAATTTTTTTTAGGAGGGCTGGCAAGGGAGTTGGCTAGTTGGATAGGTTGGAATGATGGACCAGTGAGGCTTCCCCAGATGTTTTAAAATGTAAATAAACTTTTGAAAGGAAATATCTCTGACTCATCTTGTTTCCATGACATTTTAGATTTAGGTTATAAAACACTGTGGTGGTGTCATCAAGGATGTTTCTCTAGAAGGGAAATTCTTCTTGCAACATTTTGTTAGGTATTCAAAGACCAAGTAGGTTTCTGATTATAAGTTTTAGCTGGATAAAACCATTGTGTTCCTTTTTTTTAATCTTTAGATGAAATAGTAAAATCTCATTAGCGCTCCACTCTATAACAGAAGAGTGGCGCTTTATTTGATTTGACCAGATTGTGTGTCAAATAGTTTTCTCACTGACAGTGTAATTACCTGCACTCGCATTACAAAAAGTTTACAAGGTTCTGCATGTCATAACAGCAAGTCGCACTCTGTTAACAGACTTGTAGTATGACTTATATGTCCTCTGAGGGTCTCGTGTCAGCACTCTCTCTCTGTTTGTCTTACTGTTCCAGCATTACTAATGTTGGTATACAAGAGGAGAGAAATGCAAACAAAAAAGTGGCACATATCTTTTTGTTTTATTAAAAGGTGTCAGTTTGTGACAACTGAGGACAACTTTACAACCATTTTATAGGCTTCCAGACCACAGGGTGACATCTGGCTCAGTTGGTTCGTCTGGTGTAACAGTGTTTACCACTAAATGTCCTGAAAGCTATTTTCATTCCCGAGGGAACAGTTTTACAAAAGGAGAAAGCACAGCGTATGAGATATTTGTAATCTTTTTTATGGACCTTTTAACTCAATAAAGAAATGCCTCTGAGAGCAACAGATTTAGAAAAAGAAAACATTTTTTTCTATAAAGCAGGTTACTAATAGAATTATCTTGAAGTATTAATAATGTTAACTTAAGCTTAATTCTTATTAAAACTATTTGCATTTGGAAACAGTTTTCCTTTTTACTTGACTATATGGTATTTTTTTCAATTTTATTTTAAAAACATAAAAAAATTGTGATTTATTGCTGCCGGTTGTCTTGGCTGATCATTACCCATTCATCCTACATCTCCATGTTAGGACATTTCCAATCCGAGGGTTCCAAATCTACGATGGTCCAGTGAGGCTTACACAGAGTACATTTCGTGGATTCATCCCTACACCGGAGCGCTATACTAGCGCAGTTGGATTCAGCTTGAAGAACATGTGGCAGCTAACTCCACAAAACAACCTGTCCCAGCTCAGCTTCCACCCATTTGTGAGTAAACATCTGGGTTTGACTTCACTCAGGATGCCCTAAGAACATTAAACAGATTTATGTGTTGGGAATGTGTACTTTGTGCCAAATTTTGATTCCACTTTGTCCGTGACATAATGTAGTGCAGTCATGTTTACAGGAACTAGTGGGTTTTTTTCCAGTGTAATCCCAGGTAGCACTAACTCTTCTGTTTTTTATCCTTTTTTGCCCAGTGTATCTTCCACTTGGGCCACAAATATTAGCGTTCTTCTCTTTGCCAGTTTGCTTAAAATTGTTCTTCCCCCTGCAAATATAATGTTGTTTGTAATGCTCCCTGGACCTGTGGCAGTAGTCTCTGGAGAAACTAATGTAAACCTTTGGTGCCCTCATGTGGTGGCATGGTATAGTGCAGTAGTATGTTTCTTTACGCAGCTTCAATACACTTATTTATACAAAATGCTAAATTATTATTATTTAGTTTATTATTGTTGTTGTTAATGATATTGTGTCATTAATATTATTGTTGTTATTAATATGAGGAGCAATAATAAGAATAATATCTTCATTTGGGAATTGCAATTTTTTTGTTCATTATTGACCTCAATTCTAACCTTTAAATGGCTGGGTTTTTTGTCTTTTTTTTTTTTTTTGTGTTTTGCTGGTCTAAAATGCAAAATTACGGTTTATTTACATATTAAATTAAACTGAGAGGCTGAGACATGAAATATCCCTGATGTTTTCTAATGTAATTGCTATTAGATTTTGGGGTCATTTATATTTGTTAATTGCAAGATGGCTGATGCTTATTATTGGAATTATTGGTCGGTTATTAACTGCACTGTTACTGACACACTTCAGTAATACATTTTGATTAATGAAGGCATTGCTGCTCACAAATGATTTTCTCAGGTGGCTCTTCAAGCATTCTTTGGCCATCCTGGACAGTGGTTCGAGGAGAACGACCTGGACGGTGACAAGAACTCCATCTTTCATGATGTGGACGGGTCAGTAACGGGTTACAGAGACACATATGCTGGCCGAGCAGACAATTACTTGATTCAACATCCAGGTTGTGTGCAACTGCCCCTGTGGAATGGAGTGACCTGCAGTGGGCGCTACTCTCAGGTACAGAACATCTTAATACATACAACACTATTGCTGTTTTTATTTTTTCTCCCTGAACCTTAATCTTTTTCATACTCTGGTTCAGGTGTACATCCAGACACGGGGAGCTCCGAGCCTCAGTTTGTCCATCAACAGAGATGAATACCCAGATGCTCCACTGGTTCTGAGGGGGATTAACAGCCAGGGGGCGTCGTCTCAGCAGTATCAGCCTATCCTGATGATGAGCAAGAGCTACACTCTGCACTGGAATGGACCTGCACCTAGAGAAGTTGTCCTCTCTCTCATTAACTTTGACAAGTGAGTAGAAATCATGTGTGGCTATATTTGCACCCAGTAATATATAAAGTCATGGGAAATCTGAGATATCACCTACAAACAATAAATGAGGTTCAACGGTTGTTTTCGTCCATCACTTTGGTCACAGTGAAACTTCTGAGCTGACAAACTGCATCTTTCTCTCACACAGAGATGACTGGGTGCTGGTGGGACTCTGTTACCCAGCAGACACAACATTTCAGATCATGGCTGATATCAACAATAGGCAGAAAAACACCTTTGCTAATATCACAGAGTACGGCACTGTGTCATCTCTTGCACAGCTGGAGAAGAAACCGGGGGAAAGGAAGTACTTTTTTGACCAGTCTGTTGGGTGAGGGCTTTTAATTCTCACAAATGCATGAATTTGGAAAGGTTATTTTACTCTACCTGCTTCACCATTTCACATCATTTCCAGCTTATTGTGGCTCTATCTTCGGGCCCGGCATGGTCGTGACGGTCACAGCTACTGTTCAACAAATGGCTGCGAAAGGGTGAAAGTCATGGCCACAACATTATCCAAACAAACCTGTAACTGTACAGCTAAGGCCTACCCCAAGTACTCCAAGACTCCCACAGCTGTGGTGCCAATGCCAGCTCTTAATACACAGCCCTGCAAAGACTGTGGGGCTCAACAGGTTTGAAGAACTACATTTAGGATGATCACCACCTAGCCACTTAAAACACAAGCCACCACTGCTTATCACTGAGGTTTTTTTTTTTTTCCCCTCTCAGTTAGTGATTTCCAATGAGCCATGGACCTCCTACCTCCAGACACAAGTAAAGTCTCTCAGCACTAAAGAGCAGCAAAGAGGAGATAACGTCTCCTTTATCACTGTAAGCATGTTAGGCAAAAAAAACAAACTGATCCAAATATTTTATTGTTTATATGATTACAAATGTAAAGCTTTTATCAGGGTTTGTTTAGTTAGCCTAATCGTTTCCTGCCACCCACCAGGTGAATGAGGTGACCATGCCCTTCTCTCAGACTGGATTTTTCCTGGTCTCAGTGGATGCCTGTTCTGGAAAAGTCACCAAGAAAACCTCATTTGCAACAATGGATGCCAAAATGAAACTGCACCTAGAAGCTGAAATTCCAAAGCAGTAAGCCATGAAAATTTGATCATGGTGTTTAAATCCTATACTTTCACATTTGTGTTACAAGTATGAAATCTTTCATTTTTGCAAAATCCTGCTTTACATACAAAGCCATATGTTTCCAGGTCAATAGTGCTCATGGCAACCCGAGGTCAGCTAGAAGGCCTGGTTGATCTAGCGCCACATCTGGTCTCCTTTGGTTTGGCCAAGACTGCTGATCTGCACAGTAAAGGTTATGTTACATACTCTGCTGTTTTCCTGTCTTTTCCTCTCAAGTAAGTCTTTTCAAAGTTATTTTTTCTCACAGTCTCATTCCTGCCTTTCACTACAGGGAGTCTGGCTCTGTGGGGGTTCTTAGGTGGTTCTTCACCCCCTCCGTGGATTTTGCTACAAGCCGGGCAAGCAGATGATATCCTGGGACTGCAGGAGCGCTACTTGCCCTTAGGTTTAGAGAGTTATGGTTGTTTGCCACCAGCAGCTCCAACACGCAAAGACCTGGAGCTTCTGAGAAAAGCCACAGGGCTACAATAACCAATGTGAACAACTTACCTACCCAAACAACTCTTGCGCACAGATACACAAACACACAGCCAGATGAATGTGAACTGCTGAACCTTTTAATTTATTAATTGTGACAGAGATTTGTAACATTTTTAGGTGGGTAGAAAGCGTATTATTATGAATGGGATGAATATTTCTTGTGTTATCTGTTTGTGTGTGTTTTTGTTAGGATGCCTTTTGGGCCATTAAGTCAATGCACTTTCTTTTTGGAGAACACAATTTGCCTTATCAGCCAAAGTTTCTTTAAAGGAGCATTACAGCAGCTCTACCAACATCACTATTTATTATGCAGGACATGAAAACAGAAAACAGATTTACTGTGACACAGCATAATGGTTGAGAGATACACAGACCTGCAGGGAATTATGAAAATAAATTGCATTTTCTCTGAAATTAGACATTTGTTTAGAGCTGAAAATGAAACAGACATCTGAGAATCTAATGCAATAAGGCAAAAAAATGAACGTGGTGCACAAAAAAACCAAACAAAAAACAGTGGGTTGGCTGTGTTTGTGAGTGGAATAGCAAAACCAAATAAGCCACATTCATACTGATATTTAGAATAATGTGCAGTTAGATTAATCAGGCTATTTTTGCTTTTCTAACAGAAGAAACGCCATTAAATATGTAAGTTAGTACCATTTAGGTTTTTCTTTCCTACTCAGCATCTGTTACTAAACTTTTTCTTGGAAAGCCTCTGATCATCGTGCAGCTGTACAACTAAAGACTTTAAGCACCTTTTTATGGATTCCTACATGAACTTACTGGATCTTTTATTTCATTTATTATTTATCTTTTCACACTGATGGTCCTGATTTCCTTTTTTCTTAAACAGAACAGAATGTTTTACCTGTTGTCTGCCTCATTTATTATCCTTTTATGTGCATTATTACCAACGCAGTATGTTGAGATTTAATAACCAGAAGGCTTTTTATGTACACAAACTGCAGTAGTGCGCAGAAAATGCATACAGATCTTATACCTGCTGAGAGATATAAAGCTTAACTTTGAGACTATATGATCTTTGATGTGTGTATGGATGTGAGCAGGGCTCCCCCACTGGGCACTGATAAGTTTCTGTTTATGACTGTGTAGGAATGACAGACCGATCATGCGACAAAGAGGGAAGACTATAAACTCGTTGCCTTTTAACCACTCTACTGTTTTTTTTAAAAAAAAGGAAAAAAGCAGAAGAATTAGCAATATCTCCATCCCTTACCTTTTGTTCAGTTGATTCTTTGAATATGCACAACCATAGTTTCTATTTTTTTTTCTTTTAGCAGTGAATTTGTAAATATAGTGTTCAAAACAATAGAGAGATAGTCTGTGTTGTATTTACTGTGTACTTTTCACAGTAATTAGTAATTTTAAAATAAATAAATAAAACTTGTTTGCCATGAAAAATTCTTAATTTGATATGAAATTGCCAGTTAAATAAATACTATGTATTATAATAAAATTTAATCTTTTTTGTGTAGATTAGCTGTTGAAAGGATTGCCTCTTCTTTCAAGTGCAAAGGGCTCCTCATGTTTTGACATGCCTGTAATAAATAGGTGGAAATTAAATTAGTCAACCATGTCCTGAATTTTTATGTTTGTGTGTGATTTATTTGTGAAAAATCAACATTGGAATCATTCGGATCTGGTTTAGCAGCACAGAGAAAGATACAGGGATAGTGCATCTTTTTAAGAAAGACAGGCGCTTTAGGTTCAGTATGTGTATTCATCAGTTACAGTAAACACCTTAACCACTTTAAATGAATGTATTTTTTTTCACCCACTCTGGAATATATTATGAGGACAAGGCTACATTTTAACTACATTATAGTCAACATGCTGTAATGAACTCTGTAGTCAATTATCTGCGTGTACAGTGGAAAGGTAGAGTATATATTTATATTTATTTTTTATTATATTTATACCTGTGAAAACAAAGAGATGAAAAGAAATATGGCGCAGTCCCTACAGTGTCAGTGCACAGCCCACCACATGGCTCAGATAGAGTGTACTTGACCCACACATTCAGTAGTTCGTAAATGACGACAGGCTGGAGTGGTACAGCTTACAAGCATAATGATGATGACGGGAGCTCTCTGACACCCAGACATCTGCCATGGGCAGGGAAAAAATCCTCACTGGCTGGTGGAGTTGGACTGTGTCTTTCCAGTTGTTTCTCACTGACTGCCTCTAAAGGCTGGTGTTTTAGTTTGCTTTGGAAACATTTAACTCTAACATTAAAACAAAATTTTCAGTGCAGGATCAGAGAATATTTCTACCAGACTTGTAACTGCCATAAAAAGCTTTGTAAGGGCTAAGGGGGGTTGATATTAGTATCTTTTTGATCTTGTTCCTATGATGCACTGATGAACTGATATTCCTTGGAGCTAAGTTTTTAATTATGCAATACCCAGGCTTTTGAACCGTGCAAATACATTTAGAGAAATGCCAAGTCTAAAAATATGTCAGAGACCTGTGTAGGCAGCAGCCTTTAGCACTATACTGTATATTGTTTTTATGAGAAGGGTATAACTATGGCAACACACACTCTGAACTGTAACACTTTTTTTAGTCTTATAGTTTTTGATAAAAGCCAAACTAAGCAGCTACTAGGGGATTTTTATGATCTCTTCTAAAGAGCAAGTGAGAAGCAAACAAAGACAAGCAAATTTGAAGTGAATTTTAATTATTTATTTTAAAGTTTGACTGATGGAGATAGACAAAAAACTTGATTGTATTCATGTATGTGTTTTAAATATTTCATTGTGTTATACATAAATATATGAAATATTCTGGTCAAAACGGATTCGGAATGGGAAAATTATTTCGGCGCTCTACTGCTTAATTTGGGCATTTTAACTTTTCTTTTTTACATTTTTCTTTTTGTGTAACATTGCCAACTACTCTTCCTTTACAAGTTCTGCTTGGCTTTAACCACCTGCCCCCTATTCTGATTAGTTCACCACATTTCATCTCCTGCTGCGCTACCTGAAAATGTTTATTTGTGCTTGTTCTCTGTCAAAATTTCTGTTATAATTTTGTTGGGAAAGCCTTTGGGGCAGGCTTCCCTTTCTACCCAGTTGTCAAATCCTAGTTCAGTTTGGATTTATGTCATATTTTAGATCGTGACCCTTGTGACCCTTTTAGTTTTTTTTATTCTTGAGTTTGTTGTCATCCTGCCAGCTTGCTAATTCCATAAACTTATTCTTGACAGTTAATAATACCTGACCAACACATTTTTTTTTAGCAAGATTAGTCTTAAAATTTTTTATGTGCAGATACTTGTATGTACATGCAATAACAGACCATAAAGCAATATATAAGCTTATCAGCGATTTATTCTAACTACAGGAAACTGGGGGCAAGGCATAGCTGCTGCTATCTCAACATCAATGAGTTTGTGGCTGCTTTTCAGCTTCTTTTAAATTTTCTGCATATCGCTATTGCATATTTTATTTATTAAAGTAAATATCAGATCTATTTCAGCTCTAAAGATTGGCAGAAAGCACAAAACCCAGCTATACTTTCTATCACCAAAGAAAAGCATGAGCATATTAGATTTATTGGCGAAGGCACACTACTAAACAGTACAGCATGTAAAAAACCTTAAAGTTCTATGTTGATCAATATTCACCTGTTGTAAAAACTGACATGACTGCTGACATTAAAACAATTACTTCCTGCTTGCCTTAGGTTATTGGATGCTGGAGTGCACGTTTGCATGGAAATCTCCCAAACAGTAAAATATATTCAAGGTAAGTTTAGCCAGATTTCCAAACTTGGTGAATGATATAATTTTTTTTCTCAATCTCACCATTCAGTCTTTTCAGTGGTTCCAGTTGATGCCCTGCTGATGTTCAGTGATGGTGGTCCTGAATAATTAAACAAGTCTGACAGCCATGTAGGGGTCTGTTTCCATAACAACCCCTCCTTCTGTATCCTGACAGCCCTGAGGAGTAATGTAAATCTCCTGTCTGCTTAATGTCACAGTAACTCCAGCAAAGTGCCACACAAAGACATGCGGGCTGGGGTCAGTGGGAGCTTTTGATTGCATGTCCGGCCTCGGCAACAGGACAGGACAGGTTCATACACTGCTACACAAACAGAAGTGGCTTTAAGGGGCATCGGGAGATGTAGCATGATCATTTTATAAGTTTGCTGGAGGGCAGCGAATATACCATGTTGTCTCTGTGAACATATAGAAATCAACCACAACTTCGGCTGATTTGTCAGTGTAGAGATGGGAGGTATCCCTCTAAGGTCACAGAGAAAATATCTTAATGATGTCCATAATCTTCTCTGGCAGTATGGTGGCATATCTATGCTTCTGAGCGTGGTAGTTCTTCCACCACACACACAACACCACTCAGACATAGGCAATTACCCTTTAACATCAAATGGTTCATCAGCTCCCTGGGCCATTAGACAGTGAATTAACCTTATCTACCTGCAGATGAAGAGGTATGGTTATGACACTTAACAGCCTTGTACTAGTCAGAGCTATTACTCAGAAATATGTTGTGCACTTTCCACACAGCGCGATACTGGCTAATCACACCCTCGGAAATTCAATAAAAAAAGGATTATGATGCAGTTATTAACTGTCAGAAGTGCTTATTCTGTACTTTAATCATCAACTAATTTCTGTTTGGCTATGTGTTGGGAATTAAATCTGGGGCTGTGTGATGTTTAAAAGCTAAAACCCAGCAGGGGACTTTTAAAGCCAAACTTAAACTCTGTGGGTCTCAGGTGATTTGATGATGTATGTAAGAGATTAAAACAAGCTTTATTTGTTTTTGTTTTCTTTTTATGTTTGATTTAATTTTGTTTCATTATTAAGGGACATTGTGGAATCTGCTGTGGCTTAAATGGGATTCTTTCAACTGGATTGCAGTTTTGAGTTATTGCTGAGGACTTTTCAAAAGCTTTTGCAACCGTTGTTTATTGGCTAAATCTGTCCTCACAAGGTCATTAAGACGTTCATGAAAGAAAGCCATCAGTGTTCAGCAGTCACTGTAATTATGACAATGAAACAGATGACTATCATGGCTACATTAATGCCTTTTAGTGTTTGCTTCAGTCTCCAGTACTCCCCCTATCAAGTCAATGGTCCATTGAAACAAATCAAGCTGAGACACAAAGTGCAGTTACCAAAGCAAGATAATCACTGTTCCCTGACCAAAGGTTATGTCTGTCTTGACCACTCAAACATTAAGTCTTTGACTCAAAGCTGTAACCCATATATCACCCATTTGCTACAAAACCAACTTATCCCCCCCCCAAGGGTGAAATATGGATACATGACCTTGTTCTACTGATACAAATGCTTACTGTTTAGCCTGCCAATCAATCACAGGTAATTACCAAAAACTGATTTTTTCAGTAATATTTTTCAACTGACTAATTTATTTTGGGTCTTTCAGATTTTGCCACTTCATGATTCATTTCCCCTGATCTGACATAATCTTAGGCTTTTGTGGGCATAATGCAAACAATTGAAATACACATTTGTAAAACCTAAATGATCAATACCCCTTCTCAGCACTCAATTTAAAATCTTTCATTGGCAACAAGAGAAATACAAGGTTTTATATTTCTCTTCAGGGATTGTTCTTTTCTGAAACAAAATTTAGGTTTGTGAGGTAGGTTTTCTTTCCATCATTCAGACTTTAGTTTCCTTTACAGATTCTTAGTTACATTCAGTTCTAGACTGTGGCTGGACAAGTACCATAATTTGATATTTCCTGAACATTTTGTGTTAGATGCTGCCTAAGGCCAAGCTCTCCTAAGTTTTTTTGTTGAAATTTTTAATGATAAGCCATGCTATTACTACCCTAAAGGCCAAGCTGTTTGAATTTAGTTTTTTTAAAGTAAGAATAAAGGTAATTTATTTTGGGGTCTGTGTTGGAGATTGAATTGTTTGCACATGGATGCATAGGCCAAAGAATACCATCCCCAGGGTCGGGCACGGTGATGGGAATTCTTTAAGTGTTTGTGTGACAGGCAAAGAAAACAATATCATTAGAACTGACTACCTAAGAATTATGTAGGAAACCATCAGGCAGTCTGCAGAAAAATCTCCCCCCCTCAAAGACCCAGACATTATCACAGTCCACAAGAGCTCCACAATCCCAGCATGCAACAAGGTTTTTCTTAGCACTTGTTTTGATATATTTAAAAAAAGAGAAAAATAAAATAAATAAATTAAAAATAAAAGAAATGGTGGTATCTCATCATTAATGTCCAGGGACTACCTGCACTGGTGAAATGAGATGGATAATTCGTCTTTCACTAAAAATAATTTCTCATCAAAGTTAAAATCCTCATCAATATGTTAACTAATTAAAAAAAGAAATCAGCTTAGTTTTACAACTTACTATCTTTAATGTGTTATTCATTCTTTCACAGTAGCACGGTTCATTATCCTTCTCTGCAAAAATCTCCTCATCATCCAGCTCTTTCTCCACAACCACTACCTCTTCTTATTTGTGCCCTGTATGCAGGATTTATAATACGTGCAAACATTTCAAAGAGAACTCCCCCACTAAATGTTACTCTACATCAGGTAATTGATTACTAATTGTGTGCTGTTATCTGGAAGTATTGTGTGGAATGCTGAGCCTTTCTTAATAGCTTTATCTTGTTTGAGCACACTTTTCTTTCAATCTGTTTATTCAAGAGTATAAAGCCTGAGGAGTCTTATGTTTGTGATGTTTGGGTATGTGTAAATGCAGCAGGTGTGCAAGGTTTTTTGATGGGAGTGGTGTGGAATTGAATGTGGGCCGATCAGAACTAGTTTGTTCCTGATGCGACAGGCCACAATTGGACTTTTTACTCAGAGTTGCATCGATGCAGGCTGGCCATGATGAGAAAAGAGACAAAGTGAAAGGCACAGGCAAGGGGATAAAGGGACAGTCTAAAAACAGATAAGGTGAAATAATTGAGATGAATAAAAGGAGAACAGATGGATACCATTGAACCAAGAGAGATGTTATGTCATTCTTATGTTTCCAGACAACAAAAAGGCATTTCAGGGCCCTAAAGTGATCATTGGCTTAACTGGGGCCCCTCACTGTTGTCTCACAGGACAACCCCTCCCCTCTGTTGCTGTGGCGTCCAAGTGATCTCTTAATTAATTCATAGTACAGCACAGAACTAAATTTGCACTTGTTAGCCACCTGCTGTTTACTTTTCTTGATTATCATTAACCCTCTTCCCTTTAAGTGTGTGTGAGTTAGTATTGTGAGGGATTTGGGGTGGGCACAATGACATCCTCACCTAGCAACCTGACTCAGTGAGATGCTCAAAGGATCTGGACCACTGGTGGTGACACACACTGAGTCTGCCACATGGCAGCCCCTCCAGAGTAAATGTGACTCAGGTGCTTTTGTTGGTGACGTGCACCAACCAGATGCTCATCAGATCCAGATAGAAATCAGATCTGCTAGAAAAAGGTCTTTCCTGACACCCTGATTTTCATTCTCCTGCATCACTGATTAGAGGAAACAAACTACAGACTGATACCCGATGAGACAGAGCAGACGAGCAGCATCACTGGAGGAAAAGGAATATGACTGCTTGATCTTTATCAACTTCAACAATTTTGCAATCATTGTGGCTCCCAAAGGAAGAGTGAAACACAAGAAAATGGCCTCTTTATCTTCATCTTCATCTTTTTTTCTGACTTCCCAGGCACTTCCCAGGCAGCATTTAAGCAAACCAGTCACGGAAGTTCATTAGATGTATGCAACAGGTGCAGTGATTATATTTAGAGGAGTGTAACAATATGATCTTGGAATCTCTCAATTCTCATCCCAGAGTTCTAATTGGACTAGCAGGTGTGTTTTAGTAGAGACTGACAGTGTCTTTCATACGCACACACAGACACACACATACACATCCATGGGCTGCGTCATGCCCTATCTTTCAACACGCCTACAGTAGCAGAAGGACATCTTGCCCACCTGTGGCTTCTAACTCCCAGAGCCAACCATCTTATCACAGCTGCCATTTCTCTCTTATTCCAATCATCTGGATCTCTTCCTCATCTGGTTGTTCTGGTCAGAAGGTAATTTAGAAGTTCAAGACGCAAGTGAAGAAAGGGCAGGAGGAAGCAACCCAGAACAGGAGCTTCAAAAACTCTCACAGTGGTAAGACATCAACCGTTTTGAATTTGAACACTCTCTTGGAGATAAAGTTTGGGCTATATAAGTATGAGAAATTAAATTAAAAGGCAGAGAATAGTGATGAGTTTAAGCAAACATGGAAAGTTTAATGAAATCACAGCTGAAGTAAAAAATAAATAAATAAATAAATGGTGGAATGAGGGAATTTGGCTGATGTTTCCTGTTGTGATCAATTTTTATTGAGTGATGATGAAAACTCCATTATATGATCTGTAGTAACAGATCAATGCTAAAAAGTGTTTGGCTGGTAGTGTGTTAAATAAATCATAGTCATGTTCTTTTTCTTTCTTGCTGTAGCCCTCCATCTGTTGGTCGTTGGACACTGAAGCAACCATATGTTCTCCATGTATAAATCATCCTCCATAGCTCACTTCTTGTTAGTAAAACAGGAGTTTAGACATTTGTCCACAATAAGCCTTTGGGGCATTCTTTGTCCCCCAAAACAACAGATCATCTGTGAACTTTTACTTGCATGAATCTAGAAATATGCTTTTTTGTGTGAGCAGAATATAATCCAACGACAATGTGTTATATGTGATATTTAGTTTTCTCTTTTACACCTCTTCAACCTCTGTCTTAATTTTTCCTTCACTTTTACCTTTATGATTCCAACCTAGATGGAAATATGTTCACGACTTGACTAGATCTGGATTGGCATATTATCGTCATTACTGTGGGAACCGGTTATTATGTGAGCATGCACACACTTTGGTCTGTTCTCCGTGATTCAGGTATTGGATGCATTTTCTCATGCTGATCTGTCCTCAGACACAAATGAGCTGTCCCTCGTTAGAGTGGTTTAGATGGAAAGTCAGCACGAGTGACTCACTGAAACCCACACAAAGGTACAAACACGAAAATTGCAAATGCATCATTTTGTGAGCATATTGAGAGGATCATGGGCTTGCTGGCTGTCATTTACACTGTTATCAAACAGCCTGGGAGATGTGTAGGAGTTTCAGCTGTAATTTGGACAGTTTTAGTGACACTTCCCAACAGGAGGCTGCGTTTGCTTTTGGCTCATCTGCTGTTAGAGCCTGACAGCTTGTTGAGACTTTCCCAACTGAATTACAGAAAGCTGCTGAAACAACATGGTTCATGTGCCTTTTTTGGGTTTGTTTCTTGTTGTCACACCTGCGTTGAAGGATGCTCACAAATGATTTCTTATCTAGTCAATATTGTGGCTGAAATGCTTATTTGTTTTGTTTCTTTCTCTTCTGGCCAGTGATACTCCACCAGTATTATCATCTGATAATGTGCTAACACACACAAGGCAAATGTAATCGAAGAAATTAAAAAATTCTGGTAAACAGAAACACACATATTGTCAGTGAATGCTGCATGTGAATTATTGATAACATCACCCTGCTTAAAAATGCATCCCCAACCTTTCTGTCGCACAGAGAGGAAACATAATTAGTGTTCGGATATGAGAGGAGACACACGCTAATGATCAGTTGAGTAAACACAGCCACCTGCATACTGTTTGCAAAATAAATGTGTTTTTAATTAATTTTTCTTTTTTTAATTTACAACAGATTCTGAAAAAAATATTTTTATTTAGAAATAATTATTAAAAGTGGAAATAATTAATTCTAATTTTCATCACATGAACCAGATGGTTAAGTTTCAAGGAAAGAAAAGGGAACCTAAATTCATTGCAAATTTTTTACATGGATTTGCTCCGTTGTGTTAAGTGGCTTTGTGCCAGGCTGAGTACAGTGCTCTCAGCTGAATAAATCACATAAACTAAGAAGATATGGGTGGGTATTAAATAGAAACTGTTGCAGTTGGCTCCCCTCTGACTGGCTGAGGTTTGCTAAGAGAAACTGACGGCCAAATCTTGTGAGGAAAATGACAGGAATGACAGTGCTGCAGACTTTCACACCTGCCCTCTCTCGTTAAAGCTCTCATTTTGTGTTTCTCCTACACAACTTTTAAAGCACACATTAGAACCTAATGTAAAAAAAAGTTAATATTTTAATGTATTCAGTAATTTTTTTTCTGTCTTCTCTACTTCAGGGAAAATATAAGTATTTGGACTGATGTGAGGTAGCTCCCTGAGCAGCTTTCTGATGGGATTTTGAAGCACTCTCCTATTTATTGCTGTTACAAGAGACAACAGAGAGTTTCACACATTTCCCCCCCTGATTTTTTTCAGAGTAAAATGACAAGAAAATCCCACACCAGAAGAGTCCTGACCCCACTGTGCACAGAAATTAAGGTAGGAAAGACACTTTTTATCACACCAATATCTAGCAAAAATAATTAAGAAAGCATGTGTCAAAAAAATCTTATCGCCTAATTCACAAGGATCATGCTTGTTTCAGTAAAAGGTACAGATGATGCTATGGTTGGTTCATCGGGGGTGTCCCATGTTTCAAGGGTGAAAGGAGGAGAATCTCTGTGGGGGTTCGGTCTCAGGATGTCAGTGAGCCAAGCCGACTTAATACCCCCCAGATGATTCCTATTTAAAAACAAGAAACAGATTAATGATATGAATGTGACAAAAAAAATAAAAAATAAAAAATGGGGTAAAGAATGAAAAATGAAGATGAAAGATGAGGGGGAGAGGAGGACATATGAAGAAGGGAGAGGAAGGACAAATGAATAGGGGAAGAAAGGTTGTTGGGATGAATGGGTGAGGGATGAGTGAATGTGGGAAGGGCAGGAAGGATGAATGGATGAGAGAGGGTGATGATGGTCAAAAAAGGATGGATGGGTGAGAATCGGGAGAGAAGATGAAAGGATGAATGAATGTAGGAGGAGGGTAATGGATGAATGGACAAAGGAGGGAAGGGAGAATAAATGGATGAGGGAGGATAAATGAGGATAGGGATAGGGAGGTTACAATTGAGAGAATGAGACAAATAGTGCCGAGGTGATGAGAGGTGTGGTTGAGATGTGGCCTTAAGAGCTTGCACCAAAAACTGACCCAAATCTTTTTGAATAAGTCATCTCTGGCCACCATGGCTGCACGTCTCCAGCCAGCGGGTGACTGCAAATTTGATCCTGCTGAGAAATCATTTTACTAGGTTATGGTTGGCCTTGATAATTTTCCAAGAAGAAAGCAGGATTTCCAGTAACATTGAAACCCTCATTCACTCTGCTTAGTGACTTTTAGCTCCCTGGCCTCATTTCTGTTGGAAATGGTTCTAAGGTTAGCTAGCTGACAACTACACTGTCAACCAGCCAGCTTTCAGCCAGCTTCACTGCTGCCACATGTTGTGGAGGCACTCTAGCATCCATCCTGCTTCTTCCTGATTTATCCAAAGCTAAACAAGCATCCAGGTGGGTTGTTGCATTGGGTCTTGTATCCAAGGTGGTCAACACCTTTTCACCAGGGGACACCAACTCCAGTCCTCCAGGGCCGCTGCCCTGCAGGTTTTCCTGTTTCCCTGATGCATTACACCTGACTCAAATTAAATGGTTCTTTAACCATTTTTTTGTTGTTAAGTTTTGCACAAGCCTATAAATGACTCATTGATTTTAATAGCAGTTGCATGCAGCGTTAGCAGAATGTTTTTGATCGTGCTGCCTTGCACATAGACATGTGCACATGACTTGCAAAGTATTCCTGAAGATAAGGCTCCCCTCAAAACTCCTGTGCAATTCGAGCCCAGGGCAGGTGCGGCCAGTCTTTGGAATTTATGGTTGAAGAAAACATTGTGAAAAGTCACATTAGAAGAGTACTTCTCAAACAAAGCATGGGAGTGGCTTGATCATGCTTTGGGTTTGAGAACCACTAGTAGCAAAAGGAACATTTCTTTGAGGAAAGAAAAGATTATTTTAATGTAAACACATTTTTAAAAAGTCTTTAAAATTGTTGGATACAGCTTTTACAATGGAATAACAATCCCCAAAAACCCTAACCCGCGGTGGTATACCTTATAAGAAGATGTGACAGTGGGCAGTTTTAAGATTTAAATGACATCATGATTTTAGTGGTACACTTTCTTTTGATAAAAAAGACTGCAGTAAAGACTTCAGATGCAGGAGTTTCACACACAGTGAAAACCCTGACTTTAAGACCCTGAACCCTGAATTTAAGCTATAGAGGAAGTTTTCATCAATTACATACATTATTATTGTTATTATTAACATCTTAGTCTCACAGTATGAACGTGTACAAGATGTCTTCAAACTTCACCTCATTCTGTAGCTGATAAATGTCAGTACTTTTATTGTATTTGCTGTGTCCTGTAAGTTTATTGTCCTTTAAAAATATTAATTAAAAATCTCAGCACTTCAGAAGGTAAACTCTAGAAAAGAGGGTTTGTGTGTCAGTGTACGTGGGAGGGAGAGAGAGAATGATACAAAAATGTTGGGAAATGTGTTTGTGCTGTGATAGAGGATTAATGAAGCGCTCATGATTTGGAATGTTAGTTTTCATGTTAGTAACCATGGCAACCGCATGACCCTGTGTAGGTGGATCTTGTATGTTAAACGAGCGAGTGAGGGAATGCTGGGGGGCTGATTGCAGTTTGGAAACACAGGCTGTAGCTGAAACTTTAACTGCTCTGAGATTAACAAAGAGCTTCTTGGTTGAAATCTTCAGTTACACACTTATTGGTAGAATATTCATTAAGTTATTCAGCTATTAATTTACAATTTGTTATTCCACCCATTTGTTTATGGTCTGCTTCTTAGTGTGGTTGATTCATAATTGTTCTATTATTTTCTATTGATAACTGGGGTCCATAGGTCTGCTAACAGCTTTTCAACTCAGTAAACTAGGTTAGGTATGTACTCAACTTTCTGACTTTAAAAATATGTGTTCCTGACTCGTTTTTAAGGCAGTGACATTTATTATTTACATTGGAGCAATTGTAAATGTGACTGAATGTTCGGTGGTGGTCGGAGAGGCTGCTGTTTTTGTTAATCGGCATCAGGGCAGCTGTAGTTACACATGTAGCTTACCATCACCAAGTATAAATGTGGTATGAATGAACAATGGATTCACTGTAAAGCATTGTGTGTGACTTGAAAAGTGCTTTTTAAATCTAGCCCATTATTATTCATTCAGTATCATTAACAAACACACTGTATCGTGCCATCTTTGTCAGCTTTGCCATTGCTCACTTTGGAAGGACATGCCCAGATGCATGAGGCTCCTCTTATTAGGAATTGCATGTGATGTTTAATAAATTAGTCTGCCTCCCTGGGTGTCAACTTCAACTATCATTCCTATGGACTGAAAACAGCGCCGTCCAAAATATTGCCTACATGCTGCCAAATTTTACTGAAGATTTCCATCAAACTGTAAAGCAGGCTGAATGCTAATTACAATGAACAGAATATATTTAAAAAACCTGTTCTAGTATTTTTACATTGACGTGTTTACCTAAAACTTAGGCTCAGGAATAGCCAGGATAGGTCTTATACAATCATCGCCTGCAGGGTTCGAATTACGGTGAAGCTGAGGGGAGATTGGCTCCCCTGAAAGGCAGAAGCGCTCCTCTAAAGAGATTCAGCTGATACTTTAAGGGGGAGCCCTAAAATCTCCCAAACGGCGCGGATGATCCGTTCTGTGTCCTTCAGCACCTTGGACAGCAGCCGTGTTTGTCCGTTGTGTGCTGTGAGCGTCCACACAACAACCACTTGATGCACTTTTTTTTTTTTTTTGTAGTTAAAGAACTCTCCGTCACTGTTTCTGATTAAACAAGCTGCATACAGCAGTTTTTTTTAAAATAGTAACCATATTTTTAACCGGGCTACGTGCACTAATATAAATGCACGTGAACGTGACTTTTGAAGTCGCGGTGCACGTGCGAAAATAAGGCTCCCCGAAAGCCCCAGTGTAATTCGGGCCCTGATTGCCTGGATTAAACATTTCCTCTAAATTTTCTACTTCTATTACACAACAAATTACACAGCACATTTGGATTTTCAGTAGAGCTGGTACATGGAGACTGGTAGCTGGTTAACTTGAGATTAGCACTGTAGAAGTGGTGAAGACCTAACCTGAGCTAAGAGGTAATACTGGGCTGACTCTTAATAAACATGAGTCAGTAATAAGTTAAAATTAAATTTAATTAAAAAAAAGACATATGTTAGTCCAATTGCAGTGGAGAATGGGTGTTCCTCCATTAGTGTCGAGACGCTACTACAAAGATCATTATGTCAGACAGCAACATACTTGATGGTCTATGACCCACTAATTACACAAGAGATGGTGGATAAAAAGCCTGCTGTCAAATCTGACATGTTTATTTATTACAAGACTAAGCTAATAATCCAGCTGATCATGTGGAAATCACTTTTGTAGCACTTTGAGAAAAAAAACAACCTGTAGAATTATCGGTTTTCTCTTTAAATTAAAAGTGGTCAAGTTTTGAAAATTAAAAAAGGTCACTAATGTAGCATTTACTGATTTTCACTTTTGTATAAAAATGTCATAATTAGAAGGTAAATGTGAGGAGGCAGGTGAACTTGACTTTGAATTTATTATAAATAAGACGTAACCATGACAAGAGCATTGCACAATAATACAGAAACTCCAACCTGAGCTCGAGAAAGCCTAAAGTGAAAACCAGGGAACAAAAACCACAAAAGCTAATTTGGGCAAACGCCAGAAGTAGACCCTTTGTCATTGTTAAGGTGGCATTTCTGTGCACATCAGTGCAAAACAGGTGAGAATTGGACCATTTTCTTTACAATGTCAAGAAAGTCTGGAAGAACTTTCACAAGCTGTTCCGACAGCATTGCTGAACTTTATTTATGGTAAAAAAATAAATAAAATTTTAAAAGTGCATGTGAAGAACACGATGTGTGTTACTTCATAAAGATTTCAGCTGTCAGTGTGACACTGAGGGGGCAGTGGTTGACACTGTCTGCTGATGGCGGTGTGTTCGCATCAGGGTGGAACACCAGACATTCAGAGACCAGAGGAGGATTGACTTGTTGAGGAAACACTGAATTTCATTCCCAACAACAAAAACATGGTTAATTTTGTGATGCAAACATGTTGTTCACCAATGCTGTGGCTGTTGGCCTGGGTCAATGCATTAAAATGCATACAACAATGACTAAATCCGGTGGAATCCGGTAAAATCCAAGAAAGGCTAAAATCACAAAATGGCAACAGTTCTAGATCAATCAAAATTTTTGAGAGTATTTTAACACCAATATTAACTTGTTAAGTATTTCCAGTTACCTAGTGGTATGGTGTTGGCAGACTGTGGGTTTAATAATAGAGAAAGTGCTGGACTGGTGTATGCTGAAGTCAAAACGCTTTCACTGGAGGATGCTGTAAGCTTGATGCCATGGATGTGGGAGAGAGCAGATGACTAGCAGACCACAGGTTGAGAGAGTGGTTGGAGTTCTACACACCAAATACACTATTTTAAGCAGCACAATGCCACATGGTTCTTGTAAAGGAGAGATCACAATGTTTCTTAATAAAAAATGGTTTGTGTATGTTGTGCACTGACCTGTCCCAGTGTTGTTTAACCACACTCCTAAAAATTTACCGGAAATGAATTTTGTGCAACATAAAATTGATTGTTGGGAAAACATAAATAAGTGAATTATTAAAATATTTATAGAAATGTTTAAATGTTAATGTTTAAAATGTTTTTTTTTATCTAGACAAAAAGAAACAAAATCAATACTAGTACTAAAATATTAAAACTTCATATTAAGTCAGTACAAACTATTGAACTCCATATTTACAAAAAGGCAATCTGACACCCGTCAGCTTCTGATGTCTGTAGTTTACTATGAGGTGCAGCTTTTCTGAAATAAACAAACAAACAAACAAAAAAAACCTCACAAAAATATTTGATAGATAACACTGAACAAATACATGGATATTTCCTTCATATACTAGAATTGCAGTTCTTTCAGACTGGTTGACAGGAACAATGTAAAGCTTTTGAAGAGTACTGGTACTGCAGGGCAGTGGACAATAAAATAAAGTGCACATACCAAAGTTATAACTGAGACCAGAGGCATTTACCCTTCTGTGTCTAAATTTGCCTGCTTACATGTGATACAGAACCAAGGCTTACTGGCTGCATGTGTCTTACTGAGCTGCACACATCCTAGATTTTTTTTTAAACCATTCCTCATACTCGAATGAGTCAAATCTGCCTGATGATTGGATTTAGTCTAGATAATGTTCCCTTGTTTTTTCAGTTTTTCTCGGTATGGAACAGCACTCTTACGTTTTTCTTCATCCATTTATTTATTTACTTTGTCTTTAATCTTAAGTGGTTCTTGTTTTACTCTGCTGTCTTAAAAAATGGCACATCCCACAATGCAGTTGCATTGACACAGTTGCCTTAACTCTATAAATTTTGTGTGTTGCTAAATTTAACCTGCACATTCACTTTGCCGACTTATTACATGTTTCAGGCTCATAGAAGTGATCTAAAACTACCATTAAGTTTCCTTCAATTAATTTAGCTATGCACATTGCATAAAGTTTATACTTAAAAGTCCCATTATGCAAAATTGACTTTCTAAGGGTTTTCTAACAGTCATTTGTTTCCTCATAGCCTGTGTATGAGGCCCCCAAATGAGAAAATTCTGTCAGAAACAGCCCGTTCTCATTAGAGCTCGCTAGAGCTACTTTGAATGGCTAAAATTAAAGACCAAGGCTAAATTTAGGGTAATACACTTTGAAAACAGTGTTGTTAGACCTCTGGCACCCATATTAAATTGTTGAAAAAATTTATAATATGGGACCTTTAATGCACAGCTTGCACACAATAGGCTGTACTGAAAGTTGTTTAGCAAGAAGTCTTAAAAATACTGTAGTTTTTCTAAATAACATGCAACAGTGCTGATTTTATTTGTCAAAACAGCAATGGATTTCACTGTAAAATGTGAGAAACGTTAGAAATTCTATTATAAGTTTTATAAACCAAAGTGATGTTCCAAATGTCCTCTTGTTTATAGTTTTTCTCAGAAAAAATTATAACCAGTGCAATTATTGGAACCACTGCAGTTTTTTTCATTTGTGCACACAGATGAGATGACTATTCTTTTTTGCTTTAGGGTTCTATTTATTTCTTTGTTGTAAATAAGACAATCTGTTTGACTGATCATGTTTAATCAAGATTGCACTTTTAAACATTTCCAAATAGCTTTTCTGGTAAAATGCATAATAATGAGCAACATTTTTAATTATGATGATGTAAGAGAAGAACAAAGCAACTGAGTGCGTTAGATGCCTCTGTGGTGGCATTCTGTGATTAAAACTGGTGTTTGTGAGCTCCCGCTGTCTTTCTGTGTCTCTAATTCTTCTGCTCTCCAACTGTCCCTTGTTCCCTCTTACCACGCTCAATCTTCAGGGGACCTCTCTCTTGCGATTTCATTGTCTCTCACTGTCTAATTCATACCCTCTCATACAGATATAGGCACATGCACACATAAGTACACACTGGAGCATACTCCCAGGTGGTGAGTGGTTGTTTGGAGAAACAAATAACATCGTCCCTGGTGTTAAGACGCATTCACCTCGCCTTCTGCTATACCCATTTTATTTCTCACCTCTCTGTCCATCTCTCACAGAATTTCTCTTATCTTCTGTTACTATAACACAATATTTAGTTTCCATTATATAGTTAGCAGCTTTTTAAAGCTTGTAATAATTTCTTATTAGTTTCTAACAACTAAACCTGAAGTAATTACTTAAATTCTTATCCACTATCAAATCCACAACCTGTCAGGTTGACTTAGTTCTGGATGCATCTGAAGATTTTGATATGTAGTGGAGGAGGAGCAAAGACCATAAATGACATAAATTTAATGTGGGCCCAACCTCTACTTGCAACAGCCACATTGCTCTGGTGGCTCAGTTTATGAACTGTAAACCAAGAAACAGGAGGAAAGAGGGAGATATGTGCTGTATTAAGGACAGAAAAGGAAGAGAGAGTGACACAGTGAATGAAAGCTTGGGGAGCAGGAGAGGGAGAAGATGGAGGTTTAGAGGCTGTGAGTATTCAGAGCACAGTTCACAGAGAGAAAGTGACTTACTGAACAGGGTATCTGTGCCTCTCAGTAAGCTTAAACTAGCTGCCTGCTACATTCAACAGGAGCCCTGCACACTAGAGACTCTTGCTTATCTGTTTGTTTTCAAGCAATGCCTTTTTGATTCCTTCCATCTGTCATTTTTCTCTTTTTAATACCATCTTCTTCTCCTTACATCTACTCTTTTAATTTTCTCATCTATTTCTTAAAGCCCCTTTCACCAAGATCTAAATATCATACTCCTCCTTGCTCCCTCCCTCCCTCCCTCCCTCTTTGCCTTGTTTCCCTATTTCTCTCTCTCTCTCCCTGCGAGGAGGGAAAACAGCATCAACGATTGAGGCACAGTAACGGCACATGCAACAGGGTGCAGACAGCACCTTCTGCTTCGCCACCTTCCTCTCTGACTCTTATTCTTCCCAGAGGAAGGCTACAAAGAAGAAAAGATTACAGAAGCGGAGCCAAGCTGGTGAAGATCTGTTGCAAAATCAGAGGAAAAGGACAAACAAGGGAAAAAGAAGAATATATTTGGAATTTCCAAATTTACTCTTTTGAAGTTATAAAGAAGACTTAGACAAAGAGGAGAAGCAAGCAGGTAGTTGAGATGGAAGTGAAGATGCCACCTGTGGCACCTGTTTGAGTCCAGAACAGCCTCTTCAGCTTCGCTTGGCTGGCCTACTTTCCACATATCTTGGCTAGATTTTAACACCAATGGCTTCCAAGAAGTGGGCAGAGCGGAGGGAGTTAAGAAGGGAGCGGCCATTCTCCACACGGGATGATTCATCTGTTGCATCCGGATCATCTGGGCCAGGGCGTCCCACCACTAGGGGGCGTTTCTCAGAGTCGTGGAAGAGGCTCAGCTCCAGAGGGGGTTCCACCAAGAGGGGGGCGCTCAACTCTCAGCAGCCACCGGTAAGATAGTTGGAAGATACACAGACCCCCACTACTTGTTCCGTTCAAAGATTAATCAATGACCTGGATGCTGGGAGGGAAATGGGACAGGAAAAGCAGCACCTCACATCTGTGAGGGATTAGGAGATATGTGGAGTAAAGCAATCGAAGATGAATTTGTTGGTTAGTTAACTAGTAAATTGATCAGCAGCTTAGCACCAGTTTACAAGGTGCAAAGGTGCTTGTCTTATTCTGTCACTGCAGCTTGTGGGGAAATTTCACTGCAATGAGCTTCTCTGCAATGTGAATCTGTTAGATTTGGGGTCCCATCCACTCTATTTTTGAAATGTAGAACTTCACTGATGTTTTTGGATCAAGGTCAGAATATCTAAAGCCGTCTGCTAGCTGGTGCTCATGGACTATCACACTTAGCCAATCTGTGAAGTGATCTTGGCAGCAATATCTGAGCTTGGGGATGAGCGAAGATAGAGATGTGCTAGGATTGAGATCCATTTCTGTTTTTCTTATTTGTGCTTCAGTAACCAGTGTATGACACACATATTACATCCTGATTCAGATATTCAGATTTCTTTCAAGCATCATGCACTAAAATGGCCATGTGTATGTGTGCATTTGTTCATTTGTGTGCTGTGCAATCCTGTGGGTGGCTGACTGAATGAGTGTGATTGAAAGTAGAGCAATGAAATTAGAAGAGAAAGTCTTATAGATACTCAGCAGGTGTTTGCTGCAGCAAGAAACATTAAAAACCTGCAGGACAGCGGCCCTCAAGGACCGACTTTGGACATCCGTTTGAGTAGTTTCCCTGCTCTGATACACCTGATTCAAATCAAATGGATCCAACAGCTGCTCAGTGGCTCATTAATTTAAATCAGGTGTGTTGAAGCAGGAAAACATCCAAAAAAATGCAGGACTGCAGTTTAGAGCTGAAGTTGCCGACCCCTGGGTTTAATGCTCACATTAGTGCCAATATACTGTATGTCATTTTGTTTCGGTACTTGAACAGAAGGTAGAGTAACCATAAATGCTAAGCTACATTTAATCTTTCATCATTTGATTTCACTGAACCATTCTGAACAATATCAGATCCCCGAAACTTCAGTGTGTAATTACCATGATTGATTACACCTGTGCTGCTGGCATGGCATCATGAAATTTCTGCAGTGATAAATACAGCATCAGTGGACAGTGATACTAGAGCAATTTCCACAAATTCCATTTTTACTGAAACTGGAAGAAAACACTGGGCTGGTTCACTAAACATCTTATGTGGTGTTGCTTTTGTATCATGAATGCATCCACTCAGCTGGATTTCACATTGTTTTAATGGAAAGCAAACATTATATAGATATATAAACACATACATATTTTTAAAAGAAAAACAAAGTTAGGATTACAGAGTTGTAGTGTTTAGCATAATCTCATATTAATATGATCAATGTTTGTATTTCGTAATTAATAACAGTTACCTCGGAGTACCAGCCATAATGGGAATTTTTTTTGTATCATTAAATAAATAAATCAGTCTTAAAACACTATTTCACAGAGTTATTATTTTAATTGACCTTATCATCACAGAAGGAAAAGTCAGACAAAGACATGTTAAAAACAATATGAATATTTATTAACTAGACTACAAACTAAATAAAACATGAATAATAAAAAGAAAAGAAAACAAAAACAAAAAAACAAACAAACAAAAAATATGTAAATTTGATTTTCATTCAAAACTCCTGTGGTATAGAGGTGCAAAATGGTAAATTAATTAAACTATGGTGTCATTTCATTCATGTTCAAGACAATGGAGAGAGGATTTCTGAATTTGAAAGAACTAAATTTCAGGGTCTGTTTAAGACATGGGGCCAGTTTAATTTCTGAGAAGGAAAATTAATTCTCTATCAACAATCTTCAAGCTCCGGAAGGTTTTTCAGGAAGGTCTGCCATCACACGTTGCGGTCTGTTGGAGTGGGTCTGCAGTGGTTTCTCCTCTCATTGCGTCTTTCACCAGAGATGCTGCTTAGGACTGGTGGTGTCATTGGATGGTGGATAGCCAAGGTCTGCTGAATTAATCACTGGAGTGATGTAAAAATAAAAAGTTGTCTTAGTTGCGAGAGTCAGAAAAATGATATGAACTCTTGATCTGATTACCAAAAATAGTTGTTAACTCTTAATAAACTTCTGCTGTTGTTAATGTGGAGCGAGGGCATGTAACTTGTTGCCAGAAATCAATAAATTCTCACCATCTCCTGCTGCGTCTTTATACTCTCCTCTCAGAACTTCTGAGTTCTTTGAGTTTTGAAACTTGGAGGCCCGCATCCATGATGAAACATGGCGATCTCTTCAACCATTCAAGAGTAGTCTCCTCCTGGAGCTTGGCAAATCTCAAATTTTTAATTTGCATATCAATGGTCTGTTAAATGTTCCAATGGTTTTTTTTATCCTCTTGTTTAGAAAATCAGATTTACATCCCTGTAAGTTGCATGTTAAAACCATTAGAAGATGCACAAGTCTTGATCAGTCATTCAGCAAGGTAAAATAAACAACTACAAAAAGTAATTACATAGCAACATTTATTAAAAGGATAAAAAAAGGAGGAAAGCTTGAAATAAACATTGTTCGAATCTTGATGATTCAATCATCCATGTATTGCATGGCTCTCCAATTCGGTCCTACGAGGGCCGCAATCCAGCAGGTTTTCCATGTATCCCTGCTTCAACACACCTGCATTCAATTAATGAGCCATTGTGCAGAACTTGATTGGCTGTTAGATCCATTTAATTTAATGCAGGTGTGTTGAAGCAGGGATACATGAAAAACCTGCTGGATTGCGGCCCTCGTAGGACCGAATTGGAGAACCCT
>JBAMHW010000012.1:20926707-20963491 GCA_037177495.1 Rhadinocentrus ornatus | reverse complement strand
CACACATTGTACATGGATATATATTAATATTTATTTGGCTTTTGAATACATGATGATTCTTTGCTAAACCCTACAGTGCTTATGGATGAATTTTATGTGCTCCCTATAAGTTTGGACTAAAAAGCGAATGACTTCTTTATCCACACAATGACCTGTCTGGCTAGTCTGTGATTAGGTAGCTAAAATGCAGTATGGGTGTCATCAGATTTAACATGACAGTTGTTTGTGTCATGACAGTGCATTGTAAATATATATTAATAAAAGCACATGGATGAATCTTGTCCAATGCAGCACATTGAGTCTAAATGCTACCATACTAAGACATTTCCTGTCATAGTTTTATAACCTTTGGCTTTGTCATTTCTGTTCACCTGCCCCTTACTACCAAATGCTCCAACCCCTCACGTCCTCACATCTGAGCTCAGAGGTGAAGAAAACAAAAGCCATAGAAAGAGAAAATAAAGAGTTGAGCACTAGAGAGCTAGTGGGTGATGAGGTGTTTCAACAGTGGAAAGAAAAGGGGAAAATCCCATTTTCAGAGAGATTCAGAAATAGAGAGACATGGAAGGTGGAACACTGTAATGAGTCGCTGAGAAAATGAAATGAAACATAAGGAGTGAAGAGGTCAGGTGTAAAGCAGAGAAAAACAGAAATGGAAGAAAAAGCAGTGTGATTAGGAATAGAGCAGGGAAGGACAGTGAATAAGGGAGTGAGGCTTGAAAATCTGTTAATAATTTGGGAGTGTGAATGACATAGGCTGCAAAGAAGAGAGAGGGAAAGACAGAGATTTCACTCTCCCTGATCCTTAGCCAGCTTTTTTTTCCTTATCAGGCTAGTCCAGACATGGGAGAAAAACATGTATGCGCAATACACTGTGGCTCTGGCCCATCTACCTCAAAACATGCCATAACCCTGTCCTATCAGCCTGGCCAGCCCTGCTAGCCCACCTCAGACCAACGGCACTTTCCCTCCAAATTCAGAAAGAAAAAAAAAAAAAAAGAAAAAAATGTTTACTGGGTTTACACAAACTCATCAGCAAAGAAATTTGATTTCTGGTCAAATTAATATCTATAAATCTGCCAAATTTTGCAGTTGATATGCGAGAGACAAACCTGAGGTCCACATAAGCATGTGATAAAAGTTTAAATTTGGTTTCATAGCATTCAACATTGGGTATATTTATGTTGAAGGAATTGGATGTTTTAATGAAAAGTGTCTTTTTTATTTTTATTATATTCATACTTAATTTCCTGAACTTGCTTTCATAGAAATGAGTATGTGTATGCACCAGTGAGTCCTGATACAGAACCTAGCTGCACTAAGTTACTACCTCTGGCAATATTGAGAGACAGCTTCTGAGTGTGCTGCCTAAATGCACACATCACTTAGTGCCACTACATTTATCACTGGGCTTGTTTAGTGACATGTAATTCTCAGTGAAATGACCCTTCTTACCTCATGTGCATTTAAAGACCAGCCAGACCTGATAGTTTTTTTGTTTATTTTAAGTCACTTCTATGAGCCACTCAAGGTGTGTATGTGTTTATTTACTACCACATTTTTTCTAGCTTTCCTAAAGTATGAGAGAAAGATTCCAAAAACCAGCTTTATTCTGATGACAAATAAGGTATTGGATGAGCTTTTGAAGCCTTTTACTTAGAGACCATGTGATGTCAGTTCAGCTCTATACGGGTGTAAACATGAACCTAAAAGCTTTTCAAATCCTTTTCCATTCTAAATTATACATTGTGCATGGTGGAGAAAGAAACAGGCAGACAGATTTATTCTGGTGTGCAAGGAATGTGGTGTCTTTAAACTCTCCATGGAAATTAAATCAAGATGAGACTGAGATGAGATTCCCCATCCGCAACCTGGAAAAAACGTAATGAAATAGTGATGAATCTCAGTAGGTAGGAGGTACAACGCGATTGCTTCTGCATTGTCATAATACATCAATAAATACATGTTTTGTTTGCTTTCCTTTACTTGTCATATTAGTGTCAGTATTTTCTTGTCAGGGCAGATGGCTTTGTGGGACTTTGTGTATTTGTGTTGAATAAGATCCCGATGTCCTGTTGTTCCCGCCAATCTGTTGCAGATTAACCTGCCTCTCCCATTCTTGCCAACCACATGTTAATGTTGCCTGTCAAGGTGTTGAATGAAGCACACCTGTTTGATAATACATACACAGATGTTATCTAACTAAAGTGAGTAAAATAAGCTTTAAAAAAGGTAAAAAAAATATGCTTTTTATTAATTTTCTTTGTGGTATTGGCTGATTTTTCTGAAAGGTTGAGTATGAATAGGCATTTTAGGTGATGTTGCATGTGTTAAATGTTAATCCATTATTGTTGTAGTAGCAATGGGTTTGCAATTTTACTAATTGAATTGAAATGGGTGAAATTGACAAATTTTTTGGGATGACATGGGAACAGATAGCTGCTTTACATATGGCAGTGGAGGTCGTGTAACTGTAATGACTTCATGCTTCTTCTTGCACACGCTTCTGAAATTAAAGTGCTTTTATTAATCTAATCAATGAGATTGTGATATAGCAATCTGAGCTTTCTTTGTGGCATTTCAGTTTTTAGTTTTTTAAACACGAAGCATTTCAGCAGCATGTTCACATAACATCAACCTAATTATCTCTGGAAAAAATGAATGTCCAATGTTATAAAGATTTAAACTGCTTCAAGCATTTGAAAATTTTAAACAATTAGTTATTCGACATGAGAAAATCCATCCTCTCACCTTCTATTCCTAATTCTTACAGTGTCAGGGGGACTGGAGGCTATCCCACCAGTTAGGCAAGAGGTAAGGTTGTTGAAAGTAAAAATACTCTATTTAAAAACAATCTGGTGTCAGTAAAAAGTATATATGTACTAAAAATTTTTGTGTATTTGTCTTATTTTTTATGACAGAAATAAGTACCTTCCTATGTATTATCACTTTAACATTAAATAGTTCTATGTCGTATCACTTCTCAATAATTATTTAATTAGTAATTTAAGAGGATTATTTCCACAAGTCTATTTAAAAAATACAAGCTCCAAATTACATACTTTGTGCCCTGAAGTGACCACACCTGCGACCTAAGTATTTTAGAAAACCCATGATCACAATGACTGCGTACCTCTAATTGCCAACCGTCCTAACTGCATGAAGATGCATGAAGAAGTTGCGTATAAAATTAGATTTTTCATCTTTGGACCTATGAGCTTAATCTATACAAATCAGCTTTAAATGGGGGACGACACTGAAGAAGCTGAAAAAAAAATTTGACTTTTCTAAAGATGAGAATCAGGAAGATTTAAAAATCAGTAATCATAAGTTATAGAACTGGTTAAAGTTCAACTAATTCGAGCTGCAGTTGCAGTTTTACTATGATGCTACCAAATAAAATATGCTACTTATGCAAATTTGTAAAAAAAAAAAAAATAAAGTAAAAGAAAGAAAGAACAGACATTAAGTATTCCAGTCATATAAAGAGCTTATCACTGATTAGTTCATGTGGTGATTAATAAAGGGTCAAGAAGGCATGATTAGCCTCTACAGATAGCATACATAAAGAATGAAAAAAAATTGCTTCCTTTTTACCACAAAAACTACAGAATTAACTTTTGCTGAAGAAAGAAAATTGGTCATATTTAGGAGAACATCCTCTTATTAGATGGGGTCCAGCAGGTTTAGCTTCCAGCTTGACCATGAGTAGCACAGTGCATGCATAGTACTGAAAAGGAAGCATGGAGATGAGTGTGTGAGTAAATGGGACTAAGTGAGCTCAAATGGTGTTGGAAATTGACATGTAGAGATGACACTACAAATGCCTTCTACATAACTAAAATACAGACAAAAAAAGAGACGTATACGTTTTTTAATAACAACATATGGCCTCCTATTCAACTTCAAAATCCTTTAGCTATTAAGAGAAGTTTAAGTAATTTCAGACAGTTGTGTACTCATTTCAGTTAGCGGCCAAGCAGGCAAGCGTTGTGGATTTACTGACCTAAAATATAAGATTGACTTGATTTATTCAGATTCAAATTGTAACACACATCTGCTTTTTGACAAACTCATAAACTTACCTTGGCATGGACAGAGGCAAAAGAATCCAATTACAAACCAGCTAAGGTGTGCACATTTATGTTTGTGTGTGTTATTAGTCGGTTTTGATTGTCTGATTATGCTGTTAATGGTGGTGTCCACTGAGACCCAGTTAGCTTGATAGCTCATTTCACTGGACTTGCTTTAGACTGATGGGATTAATCTTCGCTGATCAACATGAAATGCAGTTTAAATTCCTTGTAGCTTTTCTTGTCTAATTCTATTCATGTAAAGGGTATTAAATTGTCGATTTGTTAAGCTGTCATCCATAAAAAAAGTTAAAAAAAACAAAAAAAAACAACATTTGAATTATAGTAGCTTTCTCCCTTAAGTAAAGAAGCTCTCACTCTGATTTGAGGTTTGGACCTATCCTTTCGCATTTTAATTGCACATTTACAATACAAATGGATCTGAATGGGCTGGATAATTAACTCCATTTACTAGTTCTGCATTGTTAATGTTGCATTCCACTTTTATTATTATGTAACCCATTACATAATGCATCCCTACAATTACCTATCATAGCCTACAGGTGGATGATGGGGTGATGGAAGGGCTCAAAACAAAAACAGGCAGTGTGTAGTGCAACTTTAGTAAGCGTGAAGCAAAGAGCAGCGGAGGAAATGTGCAGCCTAAATAGACCCCAACACTGGATGAGCATGTTTGATATGTCGCATGAACATTTGAGACAGATGGATCACATGGGAAGCAGCACATCAGCTAGAGTTGTCTGCCTGAACCAGCTTGCAGGTGTTGGTTCATTAAACAGAAACAAAGTAAAAGTGCAGAAGCACTTTAAACAAACTTAACACATCCTATAGCTTGTACAACTGCCCAGCAATAGCTTGAGGTTTGTGAACCTTTATTTATGTGCAGCTTTTTCAAGGTCCCACCTCAGAAATTTAATCATTGACGTCTAGACTGGCTGGGTCATTGTAACACTGGGATTCTTTTTCTTCTGATTAGTTACAGATTTGCAATTTTCTGTAATCAGCTTCAACATTTAACCTGCTAATTGAGGCCGGTAGAATTTAAAATGTGGCTCTTGAGATTTTTGCCATTTTTCTGAGCATTGCACAGTCTGATCTTGTGATAAACTTTCAGGAATTTTAACTATTTGGAAAATTAACAAGTGTCTTGTTTCCCACCTATAAATAACCTTTATCACCGTATAACCCTTTTCAGACTGATGGCCAGCAACAATTTCTTCTCTAAAACCTTTTCTGATATCCTTCCTCTATGGTATTAGTTAATGTTCTAGACCAGGAAATGTAAAAAAAACAAAGAAACAAAAAAAGAAACAAACAAATACAAATACAAAACAAATACAAAAAGTACTGAATAATTAACCCTATTAATTCTCAGTGTATCAGTACTGGTGTACTTAGTTTTGAACACGTTTTGTTTTTTAAATTTTGACTCAGTTTTTAAATATATGACACAGTATGAAATGTAAAATAATATGTTATGTGTTTGAGGAATGTTAGCCAGAAAATTTATTTTATTTATAAAAACTTAAATGCAAATAATTGTATGTTGTTTTTTTTTTACATGAATGTAGGTAATATAAAGTATACTCAATATCAGAAATTGGAGACACAGCCAGGCCTTTGTGGAAACATTTGCAAAGGTCAATATACATTTCTAAATTTTAGGAACTGTCCTTGAATGAATTTACATTTCTTTTGTCTTTTTTCCTTTCCTCCTTGTCCTTGCCTTACTAATTAATAAGTGCTTGTTTGTTTTCAGACAAGAAGACATTTCTTTCTGGTGTAATGTTGTGTTACTCCAGGCCATTTATTGTATCACTAGCTCCCACTTTGTCTTATTAGAGGACTTGACACATATCTCTGCTGAGGAAGGACAAATAACATACAAACTAGTAGTTATTGGCAAAAACAGTCTGGCTGATTCAGACAGAGAAATCTTTATTGGAAAGACAGAAAAGTCTGTACAACATAAACCAGAAATGTGAACTCTTGATTCTGCTACAATATATCATTATTTAATAAAGGAAAATGTTTGCTTTGACAAAGTTGCTTGTTTCTTGCCCCAGATTTCTTCTAAATTTGACACATGAACAGTGTGTCTTTATAGTGTTGGAATAAATTAAATATGTCTGATATATTGCATTGTTATGTTCATTGCTGGCTGGAAAAAGAAAATAAATAACAGTATATAAAGAAAAACCAAATACTTGTGGGTTTGCTGGTCCTTGTTTGGGTTTGCACCTGCATGTGCAGACAAGTACATATCTTGTATTTAAGAAAGAGTTTACCAGCTTGTCTTTTATCAGGGTTTTTCCTCATTACCCTGTCATGTCTGTAGTTAAACTTACCTGTTCAATTAGACTTAGGCTCCCAGAGAACATCACCAAGGACTTGTGGACTGACAGTCCATTAATAGTGATAGAGATGGATGGGAAAAGATACAGGATAAGCGGAAAGATATTTGTCCTTTTTCTTTCCCTTCATAAAGTTGCTATTCAAGGTATCATTAACTAGCAAAAACTCAATTAGACATGAATCTTCAGGGAGACAAGAATATTGCCAAAAGAATTAGGCTGCCCCAGCAATTAGCACAATGTTTCATGTCTC
The DNA here is from genome assembly GCA_037177495.1 of Rhadinocentrus ornatus. Lineage (NCBI taxonomy): Eukaryota > Metazoa > Chordata > Actinopteri > Atheriniformes > Melanotaeniidae > Rhadinocentrus > Rhadinocentrus ornatus. The sequence goes on along the minus strand of JBAMHW010000012.1, from coordinate 20,956,790 downwards.
ACTTGACTGGTTTTCATGTTTGCTTAAGGTAACCAGCCTACAGGAGACATGCACACAAACAGCCAATAATGACTCATAAAGGAGCTCATGAATTCTATTTGCACTGCAATTATACTAATACTGTAGCTGCCGTGGTTACAAGGTTCAAACTAGACTGACTCCTAATTGTGGTGTCCATTTGAATGTACCACCTATTAAAATTTGTCCAATTAAATTCATGACAGGCTGCTTTGCACTATAAAATGCATGGGTAATTATCTGACAGACACTTTATTGTAGACACTTATGAAACTCATTAGTTGAATTTGAATTTTTTAAATTTTTTTATTTTAAATTCTGTATTTGTTGTTGAAATATTGGTCCAGTTCACAGGACAATAAATATAATAGTTCTGCTACTCAAGTGAGGCCCTGTGTGTGTTATCAAAATAGTGTATTAATGTGTTAAATCCACCATTAAAAAAGTTTAGGGTTGTTTCTAATTACTAAAATACTGCTTGTCTGAAGGCCTTATTGTCAGGACTTTATGTTCTTGAAACAAATGGTGAGTAGTGAATCAAAAGTAGATATATAGAAAAGTATGATGTATGGATATACATTTTTTAAGTTTCTTTTGAGCAGAGCTTTATAAAGAATTAAACTTAATGTGTATTGTTGCTTTGTTTTTGGTGCAAAATTGGGGTTTTAATAGACGAGCGGAGAAGAACTGACTGAGGGGAAATTTGTATTTCAAATAAATACTTATGAACATATTGGACACAAGAATTTTATCTAGATGACATGACAAAATTTCTTTTGTAACTCTGTTATTATTCATTAGTTGAATTCTCATTCCTTTTCTCATTTCTAAACTTATTGCATCTTTTAAACGGCTTTGTGCTCCAAATGTAGGTTGCGCAAATCATTTTAATGAGTTTTTGCTTTTCTTTTTCCTCCCACGGACTGTATTTAAGGCCAAAGTTCATCTTGATTTATCCGACAGGCTTCTGTTGTTAGTGTGTGTGGGAAAGGCCAACAACAGAGAGTGCTTCACTGATTTAAAAAGAAGAGCTAAAATTCACCTGACATTTAGGTTCATGAAGCTTCTTGGGAAAGTTTCAAGTTTAGATGTTCTTTGATGAAATATACTGTGCTTGAAAATTTGTGATCCATTTAGAATTTTCTGTATTTCTGCAAAAATTTTACCCAACATCATTTTTTCATTCAAATCTAAAATGCAGACTAAGTGAAAAAATAATATAGAGATTCACTACATAATTTCATAAGAGAAAAAGTCAAATATTTGAATTCTTTGAGTAGTAAAAACATGTTTTTTGCAGAATTAACTGCAACTAAACGTCCCAGTGAACTGTTTATTAGTGCTGTGTTTCAACCTGTAGGGCTGTGATGACTCTTGATAGTCAGTACAAGGACAGGTTTCTTGATGGATTCCTTTAGACTTAATTTTTATGATCCAGATTTTATTGTTTCATCAATAATAAATATAGCAAAGCTGTTGTTCTCTTTGTAGCCCTGAAACACATGCACACTATTGTTGTTTAGTTGTCTTCTGACAGTAAACTCATATGTAGTAAAATAGTCCAAAGTGATGCATGCATCTAGCTGTTTAGAAGTTACTCCGGGTTACTTTGTGGCTTTATGAAATATTACACACCTAGCTCTTGGACTGATGTGTGGTGATTGACCACTCAGGGAGGTTAATACTTTCCTCCATTATACAAAATCTGAATGTGGAGTTTGAACACTTTGTTTTTATAGCTTTTTCCAACCTAACAAGATCAACAGGCAAGTTTCTGATGTCCAAATACATCTATCAGACTAAAAATAAAACAAGATGACTTCTTTTACCTGATTGTCATTCTTGAAAATTAAGCGACAATTATTTCACCTTCAAATGAACTAATAATACTTTAGCCACTAAAGGAATAACTTTAGATTTTTCACTTAATAAATACATTACAAAGTTTATTGATTTTGTCTTTTTCTCTTTGCTAATCCGACTCTTACTGCTGCTTCCAAAAAACTGCTGCTGAAACACCAAATAATATACCGTAAATACAAATAATGATATGCTTGTAATAGGCTTTATGGAAAAAAACAAAAACAACTTTTTTGTGTGTTGTCAAACAAAAGTGAAACAGACAAATAGAGAATTTATAATCTAATCAAATGTGACATGTTTTACCGCAACATCTCAGAGTCAAAATGGTTGTCGGTAATAACTGATAGTATCTTTGTTCCTAAATTAAACGTGCTGCTGCTGTCAGCTAAGTCCAGGTGTGTTGCTCACCTATTCTTAAAATAAAAACCTGCTTTCCTCTTTATTTTCTCTCCCTCTCCTTTCTTCTCTTTTTTTGGTAGCTGGATTTTCCTCAGTTTGGGAAATGCATAACTTTTCCCAGCCTCCATCGCAGGCTACCCGCAGGATACGTAACTCAGTTGAAACGACCAGTGCAGGTGTGGACTAAACCATTGTGCAAGGTTTTAAAGGGGTGACAGCAGCTGCAGAGACCATCCATAATCATTATAAATGAAATTCAGAGCAAACTGGAGCTTTTATTTCCACAAAAATGTATTTTTTGAATTTACATATTAGTCTAAGATAAATGTTCTTAGTATTGTATTTAGTATTAGGTATGCTCTTGCTAATACCACTGCACTTAATTTGTTTGTAGGTGGTGTGTTAGTTGAGCAGGTGACTAAGACCAAATTATTGGGTGGTAAATTAGATAATCTATTGTCTTGGTCGGACTAGATTGATCAAATTGTTTTGAAGATGGGAAAGGGCATTGCAATTTCAAGGAAATTAAATGTTCCATCTTCTGTTATACGTGACGTTCGATCACTTGTTCTTCGCATTTCGAGTACTGCCCTGTTATTTGGTCAAGTGCTGCTGTGACACATCTTAAAAAAACTTTAAATCACACAGAATAGAGCAGCCCGATTAGATCTTCAATATTCTTTCCTGGCCAATGTAATTAAGATGCATGAACAATTATAATGGTTAACTGTTGAGGGTAAATTAAAATATTATCTTATGATGTTAATGTGATATGGAATGGTACACCACATGTTTTACATGAGTAGATAGAATTTTTAGTGTTTTGCTATGGACATAACACTTGACAAGTGCGCACAGCTTTTTTGGTGGTGCCAAAACCACAAAGAAATGTTATGATGAGGACTTCCCATTATAGAGTTTATTTGGCTTGGAATAAACTCCCATTTAATGTTAGACATACCAGTAAAAAATGATCTTTTAAAAGGTTACTTAACCACAAATTAATGAGTCCTATATAAATTAGCAGATGCAATGTAACTGTATTTATTTATAACAAATTTATGAACCTTTGATTTGATTTGTGCAATTGTTGTTTTTTTTTCTTCTAAATTTATGTATTTGAACTAATTTGGTTATTGTTTGTTTGATTTATATGCGTGTAATTTTATTTATAGTGTAATTTTGACCTTTGTATCTTATTTATTGTTGTTGCATAAGTGTGTGGAATCCAGGAAAACTAGCAAATAATTTGTTAAAGCTAATGGGGATCCTAATAAATAAATAAAAAATAATATATTATACCTAACTGATGGGTGGTTATGTCTTGTGTTAAGTCCTGAGATTATATTGTGATGAAAGAGGTCTGGCGACGCCTATGTCCTGAGGTCTAGTCAATGATTTTGTTTGATATTGGATCCAAAAGTATTTCAGTTGCTTGAGGTCAGAAACCTGCACCTACTCTCTCCAGTTCAATAGAGCTTAGCTGTCGTCTGTCTTCTCAAATAGTGTCCTAAGTCAAAGCAGCCTGTCTTCTTCTGGATTAGTGATACAGATGTGTCAAAGAGTTTACTATTACCTTGAGATGTAACAGACACAAAACTTCCTTAAAGACCAGCAATCTTCCCATGCTTGACAGCTGAGAGAACAGACTCTTCAGTTGAGACTACCTTAGGCAATTTAGCATCAGTTTTCTAAGGCATGAGCTACAGTTTGCACTGTAGAGATTTATTTCTTTAAACTCAAGTATGGTGCTGTCAAAGTTTCTCTTATGTCATCCTCATTAGACATATAAGTGGTGACACAGGTGTGAGTTGGGTCTAAAATTAGAAGCCCTGAAGGCCTGATCCTTCAACAGGCAACATGCCATTAAAAGGCAATGTTATACAACATTTAAAGAAATTAGATGAAGCTAATCACTGCACAAGATTTTCATCCAACTATTAAACAAAATAAATACCAGCAATTTTTGGTCTTCTTTTTCTAGTGGGCACTCTATTAATAGATATTGACTTAAATTATATGAGATATTGAAGAGAGCCCAGTTTAATTTATCTATTACTTTATATCATAAAGCAACTGTTTATTTTTTATTTATATGTAGATATTTCTATATATATCCATCATGTATAAAACGTATAAATCATCATCTTACTAATATTTTTTTAAATGAAGAGTCTGCATGTAGTCTGAGATTCATCCACAATATTTTCTTTCTCTCTCTGTCTCAGCCTCTTTACATTTCCATATCTGTAATAGGCCTTACAACAATCTTACCTTTACTGTCATTCACTTTTCCATTCTTTATTATCTTATTTTTGTCCCTCTAATGGTGATCATCCCATGTCAGCCTCTCCAACCTCCTCTTTTTTATGTTTGTTTATCTGGCCTATCTGCTTAACAAAAACTACCCCTAAGGGTTGTTTCTTGCTCCATGCAGAAAAAATAACTGATTGCACCTCCCAACACAGTGCTGGTCAAAGTAGTTGTTTCTCTTGACTAAGTTTCAGGCATGTAGATAAACCCCCTGCCTACAGAATGACAAATTTGATTAGGTTTCTCTTTTGCGTTGGTGAGAAGCATTTACCTCTTTTGAAACAGTGACCTTGTAGTCAAAATTAAAGTCATCACCACAACACTAATTCATCCTGAAAACATGGGCACAGTTTTCTTAACCTGTCTGCTGGTGAAACATCAAAATAACTTCCACTGCTGCACACAAACACAAGCACTGCAGTGACAACTGTGCTTTCACTGTGACAGAGAGGTTCCTCTAAGCTGCCCTGTCACTAGAGGAATGATACCGAAGATTCAGAAAGATGCACATAAACATCAAGTTATTTTAAAGAGACTGTTGTAAACTTTTCTATTGGCAGAGCCATTGTCGTGATAAATTAGATGCCTTTTCTTATATGCTGAAACAAAGATGAGTATTTCTTGTACTGTCTGATGTGAGTTATCTGGAAATAGAAATACAGATATGCACATAGGAGGCAGAAAAAACAAAACAAAACAAAAAAATAAGGGTCCTTGAAAAAAAGACAAAAAAGAAGAAAAATAAGGGTCTTTATTTGGTATGGGCAGGTCCATATTAAATAACCAAATGTTCATCTTAAATTTTTGTGCCACAGTAATTCACCATTGTAATAAAGCTATGTTCTCTGTTGTTTATAATTCATGCTGTTACAGGATGTTATACTGTAGACTGCCATGTCTGGTCTCTCTGACTGTCACACAAATATGACAAGATGCTGGGACAGAGGGTAATGCACACTTTGAGAGGCACAGATCGGAATAGGACCAAGAATTAGGTTTCAATTAGGAGCTTTGTATGAGTAGCTTTGACTGATACATTTTTGAATCTGTGTACTAACACAAAGTAGATCCAATTTACAAGGATGACTTTCTGGCTCTAAACTTTCTGCAGAGAAATTGAGACATTGTACCATTTTCTGTCTTTTCAGTCCTCTAATTAACGTGTTGTTGTAAATACACAAAGAGGTTAATTGGATGTCAATAAAACATCTGTTGAATAAGGTTTCATTCAATCTAACTTACCGTAATTAGGTTTTAGCATTTATGTATAAATTTTAATGCCTTTGTTCCCAGAAAAAAAGAAGTCAAGGTTGATAAACACATTTGCATTTTTTTTTCAATAAATTGTGGAGAAAAAAAAGAAGTTCTTCTGTCAGTCGGCAAAGCAATGAAACAGCCATGAGTAGCCAGATCAGCCAGATAGACCTATTACTGTTCTGACAGCTCAATCCTCAAGATAACAAATCACCCATCTATGCGTCTTCATGTGTCAGAAACGTCAACATATAAAAATTTGTTAAACTGGGCTGCATATATAGGCTTCCTTCATATTCACACAGACTACATAGCACACCATTTGTGGGGGACTGTGCAGCACAGGATTGCTACCAGTCCCTTACTGTACAGTTAAGCACATAAGATATTTCACAACTTTAGCAAGTTTATTGTCGATAAACTTTTGAAAGAAGAAGAAGAAAAACAAGGAGTGCATAAAAATAAACTCACACATTAGTTTTTATTTTGTTGCTGTTTTTGTTTTTACCGGTAAATGTTTAAAGCTACATGTTTTAATCATTGCCACAAACATTGTTTTAAAAATGGTGGGACATAGGATGATGAGTGTTGTCTTCACAGGCTTTCCAAACATCACCTAACATACACAATCCTATGTAATGAACTGAAAAAATGATAAAGGGAAAAGAGAATCATTGTTCCATTTCCTTCAAGCGATAGTAACTTTATTTCTGGGTAAACTGTATATCCATAAGTGGATTTGTCATTATCCTTTTGCATGTGTGTATGCGTGTGTGCATCTTGTAGAAATCTTGCATGACAAATGTGTGCTTCAGAGATACCGACCAAGCTTTGTCTATGTGTGCCAGGTAGTACTTATGAGTACTAGAGGTACTTCTAGTTGTTAGTATCCATGGTAACACTATCTTGCCCCACAAGCATTTGTATCAGTGGTGCTGAGATGGGCTGTTGAGGGATAGCAAAGGGGATGAATGGCTATAATTAAGAAGGAGGGAGAAATCAAAGCCAATAATGGAAAGGTGAAGGGAATACAGGACTGAAATGATATATGAAAGGAAGAGAAAAAGGCAGCATGGAGAAGAACTTGGAACTCAGATAGCCGGTTGATAAATGGACTAATAAATGACAATGCAGAAGTGAGGGATGTTGAGTCAGAAAAACTGACAAGGTTAAATTATTTCAGTGCCATAGTTCATTGCTAAATGGATTTCACATCATCTTCCACCTCTGTGCATTAGCCCCTGCATACAACATAGACAATTTACACTCTGGGTAGCAGGGCCTGCACTGCTGTTAGGCATTTTGTTTGGAGAAGATAAGCTTCTCACCAGCCTTCCTAGCTATCTGAGGGTCATTCTCAAGTCTTAATCTATCAGCTAAGCTGATGACTGAACAAAAATGACAGATAGAGGAATGAATCTGTAGTTAAAAATAGGTGTAATGATTCAATATTAAAAGAGCAAAGCATTTTATTGGTTTTAGTCAGAAGGTCTGGGTGTACGCTCAATAGATTTTTTTCTTCCTTTTTTTTTTAGTACATTGTAAAATTACACTGATGGTATGCCAGAAGAGGAACCTTGTCAGCTGTTCCCACTGTGCTGAAAACAACAGGGAGATAGACAGAGAGAAGGAACAGAAACAGATATTGTGTTTGTGAATGTGGCACTGAAATGTGTGTTTTGTGAAAATGATAAATGGATGTAGCTGTTCACTTTTGCTTCAGCTCGGTAACCAAAAAAAAACAAAACAAAAAAAAACTATTTTGATATGCTTCCTATTTAAAAAATAAATAAATAAAAAAGAGAGATCTATACTACACATTAGGAATAGATGAAAAATCTGATGTTGAATGGAAAAAATAAGTGTTTTGTTTGGATGCTTTGACATTAGCTTCCCCTTAAAAAGCTGTAATTCCTCTTCTCTTTATTCCTGACTGGAAGCTTATGATTTTCTCTTTACTGCACTCATTTATTCCAGTTCCAGTGCATGTTTTTTTTCAATGCAGAGGTCACATAATATGATAAAAATATCAGACATAGTACAGCTCTTGCTGATGAAATAGAAGAAAGTAATATGCATCTGACTGTTTATGGTAGTGTAGAAAGACACTGCAAATCTCTGACTGCTTCTTGGAGAACACCAAGTTTTCTCACAGTTTGTGAGTTAGTGTATTACTGTGAGTCTCACTAATGAAACTTTATCTAAATCGCAGTGTGACCACTGTGCCAGTTTTTTTATATTAAAAACTAATCATTTGCTGTGTTCTCTTGATCAGACGTTTACATCCATCATTAATTGATGAAATGGAGAAGATTGAATAAAAATTTGAAAGGGATGAAGTGAGATTTGAGGGAGGAGAAAAGATGAGATCAGAGCCAATCAATATGAGGCTTTTTGGCACATATTTTATCACAGCATTTTCCAGATCCTGTAGTGTGTTCCTTCCTTTTGTCTCTCTGTCTTTTTTCCTTCTTGTGCACACATTTTCAATCTCCCTGTGGGTTATAATACTGTGGTCACTGAGAGGCAATTTCACAGCTGTTGGTCTGAACCACCTCAGCTCCTGAAACTATATTGCAGTGCTCAGGATCTAGCCTTTTGTGTACGCATAGAGACATTTGACATTGTGAAGTGCAGCAGCTCTTGTTGGGCTTTAATTGTTGCACTTCATGATAAAGTTGTAGACTTGCTGAATGGCCAAACGTGACTGCCAGTAGCCAGTAAAAGACACAGCAAAAGCATTAGGTTGCAGTTTGAAGCAACAAAGTTATTTAGACCATGTACACACGTAACCGGGTTTTTGAATCAATCCACACCTAACCGCATAACCGCATTGTTAAGCACATTCATAAGCATTGCAAACCTTAAGGTGGCAACAGCGCCCCGGCCTGACCCAAAACTGGCGTCGGCGCCTTTGATGGCGAACATGCCTCGAACGTGAAATGGCCAGTGGACGATGGATGCTGCTGTAAACAAAGGTGTGGTCAGAGTATTTTTTTTTACAGAAACTGACGTTTCCAAACCTAAAACCCCGGTTATATATGACCACACGCAGACGTGCAAACGGAGCATTCACAAATCTTCACTTTGGTCGAAAGTTTTGAAAAGCACCGTTTTTAATGACATAAATCTGCGTTTTTGTGTGGATGACAGGCCAAATCGTATGAAATATCTTTGTTTTGTGAGATACCCTGCTACGTGTGGACAAGGCCTGTGTCTTGTTTGTGTATTCATTGGCAGGTGTTACTTAAAATAACTAAACAAGCTATTGAAATCATGATAGGCTAAAACCTGATGTTCTTAGACGACTCTTTCAAAGCTTTTTGGGGTTTAAAAACATGAGGATCACTGCTGATATCAATCATGTGAGTATTATACCCTGCATAATCTCAAGTTCAATAGCGTTTACATGAGCATGACTGTTAAAGTGGACACCAAATTAGACATTATTAAAGCTTTTTTCTATTGCATGGTGCTCAACAATTTGCAGACAGTGTGTGGTGACATACAGACAGGTGTGTGTAGAGTAGTCATTTAATCATGCAAGACTGCAACCAGCTCTGAGTTAAGAGCTCTCTGACATCCTCTGAGTGAGCATAACTACTATTGAGAAAACACTTATCTTTGTTTTTCTTTTTTGTAAGTCCAGATGGCAGGACTGACCAAACTGTAGTGAATAGCAAACAAAAAGTAACCACATAAATGTGTATAAGACTGGATGACTTTATAACTGCAAAGCTGTAAATAAGCATGGCATCAACAAAAATGGCATCTATGGAGTTTTAGACAATTCTGTATTTTCGTGACAATAATTTGTTGAAATCCTCCTGGCAGCTACACCCTAGTTTTAATGTTGATTGATAGGGGTGTTCCGAGGCACATTTACAGATTTACAATTATTTGTTAGAAGAAAAAATACCCCCATATGCACCAAGAAATTAGAAGCATAAACAGGAGCAAGAGAGGGCATGGTTGTATGTTCCTTTGGGTTGCAGTTGTAACAGATTAGTGGCCCGTTAAGGATTTAACCTGTGCCAAGTTAGATAGATTTCATCCTTTGTGTGTCTCCACAGCATAAAGTGGAAATAGCTGAGCGATAAATGATCTACCAACAAAACAACAAAACCCACATGGCTCCAGGAAAAATATAAAAACACTGTGAAAATTGGTTTTACACAGTATCACAATACCAAAGCATATTGATGCCATCCAAAGGTGCAACTCAAACCTTGAGCTGTGAAAAAATGTCTCTTCTGATAAAATTTCTTGAGGTATTAATAAATTGTTTGACATGCTTCAAATAGAATACCACAGAGATGCAGTAGCAGTGAAAAATTCCCTTGTCATGCCTTAGTTAACATTTGTTTATAGTTTTAAGGGGTGGAGTGAGCCACTCAACTATACTTCAAATTTTCTTCCACAGAGTGTCTCTTCTGAGATTGGTTGCAAAGGTTTCATTCATTCAGTAAGCAATATAATCTCGGAATGTCCAACTTCAGACAAACAAAAAGAAAACTGGGTCTTCTTCAGGATACAAAAGATAAATTAAGTGCTGATAGATAATTATCAGCTAATTTCTTTCTTAACTTAAGTAAACTTTAGTTGATGGGAATTTGAAAATTTTCTGTGAAAACATAAGCACACAGCAAAGCAAGAGATACGTAAGTTTCAAAATTGCTCTTTTGCGGTCAGTGACTTACAGTTTGAGGCTGTGGGTGGAGATTAAGATGGGGAGGTTGGATGTTTCCACTCACAGCTGGTAATGTTGATGTAATGGTACCTTGCAAATCTGAACATTTCACTGAATAAGACCTTTTCATAAAAAGGTAGATTTAAGTGGCACCAAAAAAGTGACAGTATTGTGTGATTTATCTTTTTCTGGAGTTTCTGGGTCGGTAGTCACTATAGATGTCCAAATATTATCTCGAGGAAAGACAAAAAAAAGTCCCCTTTAATGGAAACCCTTATGTCACCAAATCAAACTGTTTCCTTCCCACTATCTTTAAAACAAATTTACATATGTCAATCAAAGGGAGCTTAAATAGGATGATTAGTAATCATTGAACGTCTAGCTGCAGTGTTTGCCACTTCCACTGGGTTTGTTGTACCCTATGCTGTCTTCCACTGGTTCCCTCCACTTCTGGTTTCCCATTTCACCTCTTTGTGAAGTTTCTGTCCTCTTGACATAGACAAAATATATAGTGCATACAGTATAGTGCAACCCTTATTTTCTCACACACTGTCTTTCCTTCTCTTTGTGGCTTTCTATAAATCCTCAATGATTTACTCCTTTCTCTTTTTTCTCTTTTCCACTGATTCTGACTCTTTTCTTTACTCCCTCTTGTCATTCTGCTTTCTCATTTTGCATTTTTACCCTTCTCTCTCTCTCTCTCTCTCTCTCTCTCTCTCTCTCTCTCTCACACAATCTCACTCCTACAATACAATTCATGTCACATCCTACTTTTCTACTCCTTGCTCTCAAATTGTCCTCTTTGTGTTTCTCCTTTTAATGTTACCTCACACACCTTCACCTCTGCCTCACCTTATATCTCTCTCACCACCTCTTTCTTCCTCCATCGTCTCTCATCTCTAACCTCCTCATCTACTCTGTCCCCCTTCTGCCACAGACAGAATGGCCATGCCAATGTTGATTAGAGCCTGCATGACCAGATGCTCAGCTAGGCTTAGCAGAGGCCTGTGGGAAAGATAGGTGCTTATTCTAGCCTCAGGAGATGGATTGAAAACGACGTGGGCTTAAACAAGCACATATTCTCTCATTTTACTCACACATTCATCACACAATTCTCACAAGTAGAGAAGTATAATACTAAGCAGTCTATTCATGATGAAAACAGATGCATGCACTGCCATATTGTAACAGCTTAATGTTTTTTTACTTAATGAATTTCACATTTATTTCGTTTTGTAATAAAGTGACTGAAATGGTTTGATGATCACCCAGCTTTGCAAAGGATTCCCTGTAGAAGGAACAATGCAGCATAAAGTTTACATTAAAAACAACAACATTTGATTAACTTGTTCATCCTAAACAAGGTACTGGAAAAAAAAGATTTTCTTTATTCCTTTCTTTTCATTTCTGTTGAAGCACTTGCATTATGTCAGCGTTTAATATATGTCTTTCTGGGGGGGCATATTTGAATGTACCAATTTTGTTTGGGAATTGAATCAAAAGGAAGAGTCAGTGTGATCAGCTAATTTCCATGGCTAGGCGTTTTTATGTACTGTGTTTCATATAGAAGCCATTATAGCTGGTTCCATGGTATTATGGTCAGCACTCTGGACTCTAAATCCAGTGATCTGAGTTCAAATCTCAGTGGAATCTGATGTAATTATTTACTAGCATCCCTTCAATAGGGTTTCTAGCCTCTTATCTGACAGCAGCTGGAATGGTGTCCAGCAACTCCAGTTTTATAGTGCAGTTTCTCAGCCTCCGGGCGCTTCTGAGCAAGGACAGCTCCAGAAATGCACACAACAGATATCACTGTTTTAAAGTCATAATGTCAAATGTGATTTCAAATAGAATTGACATGTGACAGCTGTAGTTCCCAACCTTGGGGTCACTGACCTACCAAGGGAGTCCCCCAAAGACCACAAGCGTCCCAGAGGCTTTGATTGTTCAGAGTCAGTATGATTAAAATTAAGGCTATGCCCACACAGAGACAAGTTGAGGTGCATCTGTTTATGTTTTTTATCATTTGGATGTTTTATCTATATGTAACGAGTAATTTGGATTTTTCCTGCTAAATTTCATTCATAAGCCATGTCTGAGATATCACACAGTGTAGATGATTCATTCCTATTTAAAAAAGAAAAGGTAGTGGAAATGTGGCGCTACTGTTGGAGAGACACATAGCATAATTTATTAATGCCTGTGAACAAAATATTTAATGGCACAATGACTCACAGATTTGGAAAATGGGCTGTGAAATGGGAAAGGGTAGAAGAAAGAAATCCTTAAGAGCAACAATCCAATCCTGAGGAAGAAAAAGTTAAACTGGTTCCCTGTAGCATGAACAATACAGCAAAGAGCAACAGAGAAAAAAACATTGTCTCTGAGGAGCATAAAATCATCTCTGCAGAAATGTTTGCAACACTATTTCATCCACACTGTCGAGGGCTGAGACACTGAAAAAAAAACAACAAAACATGTCCACTGACTCTTTTCGCTTTGAGTTACCAGCAATATTTTTAGTTTAGTTAATTTACATCATTAACTATTCCACTGTTGGAGCTCCCGATTTTTTACAAGGTAATGCAAGGAGTGTACTGACAACTCTAGTTCTGCAGTTTGGTCAGAACTGATTAGATCTATGCATCACACACTTACATACATGTTGTAAATACAATCTTTCTTTAACATTTGAGCACCCTCCTCTCTTACAATTTCATTTCACTAATGTCTTATTACATTTAAATATTAACCAGTACAGAAATCCTACACCCTCGAGTCCTGGGACGTGCTTGGGGCCACGGTGGGTGGAGAATTGGTACCCGCCAGGAGTCCTGTGTTGGGTGCTGCTGGGTGTTGTTAACCCTGGGGGCGGTCCTCGGTGCCGCATCGGGGGACTGGTGAGACCCCTAGCTCACCGTCGCCCTGGGCTGCTTGGTGCCCCTGCCTCGCCGGCCCGGGGGCTCCGGTCTGGGGGCCCCTCTGCTCTGGGCTGAGTGGGGCCGCTGCTCTCTGTTTTGGCTGTTCTGGGCTCTGCTCTATAAACCTGCTGGGCCTTTGGGGCCTCGGGCTCCCCCCTGTCTCCCCCTGATGCTTCAGGGTGCGGCATAGTCATGGCCCACTTGCAAGCATACATTTCATCCTTGTTGTATGGTCACACATGCACATTCACACGTGCATGCTCACAAAAGTGTTCGTTTCTAACCGCTTTCAACTAGATGTTGTTGATGTTTGTGTGTTTCTCTACAGGTACTGTACTGTTGTACTTTTTTATATCATCATTATCCTATTTTCCTTATTTATTATGTAGTACTGTGATAGTTTATTTAGTTTTTGTGAATACTGATGTGAATTAGGCAGTCTAGACAACTTCTATTTCCACATTTCAATTCTGTCCTTTTCGTTTTTTTTCTCTCTTCCTCTATCACCCTGTCAGCTTCAGCACTGACATATCAAGACTACAGAAAATAAGATTATAATAAAAATATTCCAAACATCAAGGGCAGCCATTTATATAACATGTCTCCCTTGGTAGAGCAAATCTGTCCAGCAAAATATGGCACACAGACCGCCATTCTGTATGTTAGGTTGCTGGACAGGACAGGGTAAAAAAAAAAATATATATATATATAAATAAATAAATAAATAAATAAATGTCAATTATTATTGCCTCAGGATTTCTGTTTAGTTTGTCTGATTATTTACAGAGGATTTTATTCACTGCAGTCTACCTAACAGAAATCCATTGATATGTAAAATGTATAGGATGATATTTTTTTATTATATCATTAGCTTTATATAACATGTAGCACATACAGAACTGAATGAAATATGCTGCTTGAGGGTTTTACTGTCTACCCTAGGCCTGGACATAACGAAAATGAAATCCATAAATTAAATTCCATGAATCAGAGTGCAACCTTCCATAAAGCTTTTCATCAGGATAGAAGAAATCCAATCCCAGATCTTTCCAGTGAAAAAATTCTTAGGATCAGTAAGATGTGTGGTCTCTCATAGATAACTAGTCACAGATCTGTTCATCACTGCTGTGAATGATAATAACGATCAAGTGATGTGTAAACCCTAAGACTCAGCAGGAAAGACTGTTCAAGACGGTTGTGCAAATTCATAGCAGCTGATGTAACTCTGTCTTTTATGTATCAAAGCTAAAAAAGCTGAAAATGTGTTGAAATGTATGCCTGTGGATTTGTTTGAAAGCAACCCCTCCAGAGGCAATGAGGGTCAAATTTTTGGTGTGAAATTCTTTGTTTATTTGTTTGGGCAGGTGGATAATAGAAAGACTAACAGACTTGTTATTCAGCACTGGCTGAATTTATGTATTGTGTAATTACATCAAAGTATCCCAATGGTATTTTACAAATTACAGGATTTAAATAAATGCTCTATGTTTATACTTGTTGCTTAATAATGTTTGGGATTTTCTTCCGTTTTTTTTTTTTTTTTTTTTGTCATCAATTTTGTTGCTTCATACTTCTAATTGGACAAGAACATGCATGATGAAACTGCAGGCAATTGCCTCATGAGGCACATGTCTGCACTCTTAAGTCTTTTGCTTAAATGAATAATATTTCTTTTGTTATTATGAGAAGTCAAAATATTCTCAATATCTGGTTCAAAAGTGCAGTTCATTGTATCTTTCAGAGCTCAAAGCAAAAAGAGGTGATGCAGGATAGTTGGTTGGAGCTGAATCTTGTCTCTTGACTAGTTTATTGCTGTCATCCAGCTGACTGAAGAAGTGCTGTTGAAGGAGGTGGAGGAGGATGGGTTGGGCTAAGGCTTTTATCTGATGTAAAGCTACAGGAAAAGCTCCTTGTATTAGTTATTACATCTTTTTTACAAAAGGGTGGTGTAAAGGACGGATGAAGGAAGCTTCTTCCCAGTCTGCCAGATTTCTGATCAGGAGTGTAAAATGCTGGCTTGGACTGAGGCTCAGCCTGTGCGGTTTGCTTTGTACATACATATAGATGGATTTTAGAGCTGTGTGAACCTGAACGAGTAATTAGGTCAGAATGAGAGCACATGCCTGTCCTAACCCTGGGGAAAACAAATGCATCCACACATTTCAGATGTGCTCCTGAAAATGAACTCTGAATTTTTTTTTTTTATTTTAATCGCCATTCATCTGAAAAATGGTGAAACAGGTGGAAAACTCATTTAGAGTGTGTCGGAGAATGCATGTAGTATGTATGTTGCTCATATTCTGGGAAGAAAATACAGGTGTTTGTGAGTGTGTCCAGGTTTCTAAGATTTTACATAGAGACAATGACCTAATCGTTGCAGACAGTAACTACCTGGAGCTGACATCAGTCTGAGTGGGGCTGGATCAAGCGCTCCATTACCGTTTACAGATGTATTGGCTTGCCCAAGACAGGTTACCTTGTCAGGTTTATCGTGCTTCATATTATATGTAAGATTAGTGATGGGGTATAAAAAAAATAGCTACAACCTGAATTTGCCTAATTTTTATTTCTTTTGCATGATGTGTTTATATCAAACAGCATGTTGCAATTTTTTCTGCATTTTTTTTATATTTCAGTCAATTCAGTCATGTTCTGAAGTCCATCAGTGAGTTAAAATGTCCTTTTCATTGCCTGTACTTAGTAGAAAAGAAGTGGAGAGCCAGTGACCCTCTGCTGCTCATCAGATCCACTAGATGGAGAATATGATTGGAAAGCACCCATCAGGCCCATTAAAGAGTCGTCGGAGAGAGAGTTGTTTATTTGCCTGTGAATCACTGCTTACTGCTGGCAAAATCATTGAAATGAAATATGGAACAACTCAAATAATGTGTAACATCAATTTAAAGAAAAGATAAATTTATTTGTTTTACTCTGACAAGGATGCATATTTTGAGACAGAAAAATGAGGCATGAAAGCGTAGGAGTAGGTTGAGTTGGTTTAGTTGGATTCACTTGTCTGGTTTTAGTTTAGCTAAACACATTTGGGGTGTAATTCAGTATCGTTAGATTTTCTTGCTTTAACCAGAACATAATATTTTTGCTCATTTTTGACAAGGCAGTCTTTAAAATTAGTTCAATTCAAAAGCACAGGTTACTGTAACAATGGAAGTCGTTTTTACAATTTAATTTGTGGAAAGATTTATTTCAATTTTGCAAATGGTAACAATTTATTGCAATTGTTGTTTTATCTGAAGCACCTTACCAATAATGGATTAATCTCGTTCTCAACTTAAGATAGATATTTAGGTCTCTCGTGTCTTTGAACTGAAACAACTCAACTTGTTTTAAAATATCTATAACATAAATATCATATATCATATCCTCGTTTGCCATCTCGTCATCTTCTTCGCCTTGATCCCGAGTGGGTCATCATTCCCACTAGCAGACGCATCACTCACATTAAGACTGCTGCTGCTGTGTCCACCGGGGTCTCCGCACTGTTGATCAGGAGATGCGATTTTGGCTTGTTTAGGATCCGACCGGCCAGTTTGGTGAAGTTTGAAAAACTGGCTGCCCTTAATGTTTGGGAAAATTTTTATTATTATTATTATAATCTTATTTTCTTTAGTCTTGATATGGCAGTGCCAAACCTGAGAACCCAGAGAAACCAGAGAAAGAAATAAAGTTGTTTAGGCTGCCTAAATCACGTCAGTATTCACAAAAACAAAATAAACTACCACAGTATTATATGATAAATAAAGAAAATAGGATATTGATGAAAAAGTACAACAGTCATCAAACATACCAACACACAAACATGAACAACATCTAGTTGAAAGCGGTTTGAAATGAACACGTTTGTAATGCACGTGTGAATGTGAACGTGCATGTGTGACCATGCAACAAGGATGAAATGTGTGCTTGCAACGGGGCCATGACCATGCCGCAGCCTGAAGCATCAGGGGGAGCCAGAGGCCCCAAAGGCCCGGCAGGTCCATAGAGCAGAGCCCAGGACAGCCAAAGCATAGAGAGCGGCGGCCCCACTCAGCCCAGAGCAGAGGGGCCCCCAGACCGGAGCCCCCCGGCACGACAGGGCAGGGGCACTGAGCAGCCCAGGGCGACGGTGAGCCTTACCCTCCCTCTCAACCAAAAGCCCATTCATTGCCCTCTCCTGCCACCTTTTCCCATCAACCCTATCATCATGTACACAAATGCAGGGGGAGAGAGGTCACAACGGGAGGGGATGGGGAAAGGGCCACCTTGATGGCTCCTGTCGCCCACCCACAGCCCGTGTTTCCGTCCCCACCGGGCCCTAAATGTATATTGGTGTCTAAGTTGTAAATAAAATTTAGTGGGGTAGGCAGTTGCAGGGGCCCACTGAGGGATCTCACAACTGGGGACCCCTTAGCCAAGCCCACCATCTCCGCCCGCCCTACAGTGCCCTGTGTGTCCTGTGTATGTTGTGGGGTGGCGGGGGAGGGAAGGGGCAGGCACAACCGGGAGAAAAATCTCTCTCCTGAGCGAACAACTCCTCAGCTAGCTGCTGTAGGCGCCCCCGCCTCCCCAGGACCGCCCGAGGGCAGAAGGGCAAAGGCCCAGTACGGCCAAGACTCCAAGGCAGCAGCGCCACAGACGCCCAATCATCCCTGGCAGTCCTCGCCACCACCCCAGGGGACCAGAGAGCCCAGGTTGCAGAAATATATATCCGGTCGGACCCAAGACCCAGTTCCCCCAGACACCCGGAAGCAGCCTCTGGTGACAGGGGGAGAGAGCGAGAGAGAGAAGAGAGGAGACTCCTCCAGTTCCACCCCCATGAGCCCCAATCCCCCCTCGGCGCTCCCCACCAGGCGATTTGTTTTTGCATTTTTGACACAGCAGGTAGCGGATCCAATAAAAAAGGTTCCGGTCCAACGTCGGAGGTGCCGGAACAGGTTCCGGCTGGATCCGGCTCAAATTAGACCTTAGTACAGGTACACCTTATATATGCTCTAAACCTGAACTATCGGAAGGGCTTGAAGCATAATTTTAAAGTAGTTCAAATTGTGTTTATTAATCTTTACCCACTGCTCAGCCAGGTTTTAAGCTCTAAAACAACAGTGATATAATTGAATGTGGCTGTAAAATAGTCTGTAGTTGCCTTTCCATTACAGTATTTTGAAAAATAAAAGTGATACTACTAAAATTTACAAAATACAATTGCGATTTGCAAGTGTTTCCGTTGAATGCTGTTTAGCACATTAACCATTATTTTTGTATAATCCCGTCCCGCAAGACTCCACTTTGAGGAAGAAGGAGATTTCTAATTCTTTGTAAAAACTCTTGCATTTTGCTGTTGTTTGCTCTCAAGGATGGCAGTTAAAATCCACCTCATGAGAGCATAAAAACCTTTTAGCAATTTTTGAGATGTTCCATTACTTTTTTTTTTTTTTTTTTTTTTCAATATTTAGGTTTCGCGCAATTCTAGGGGTAATAGAAACGCACCTTATGATGATGTTGCCATGGAACTGTTTAATTGTGCTTAATAAACAAGATGATTTTAAGGGGTATTTCAATTCTTTAATACAGACTCTCTGGGCTACACAGTGGTGTGTTTGTTAGCACTGTTCCCTCACAGTGTGTGAATGATGTTTGTTTCTCTGTGATGGACTGGCATCCTGTCCAGGGTGTACCCTGCCTAGTGGCTGGTGGGATGCTGCAATGGAGTACCTAGAATTGAAAATGGTTGAAATACAGACTTCCTGACCAAATGAATGAGTTGTTGAGTGAAAGGAAAAAAAGTAAGGCAACCAACTGCAAAGCATTTTTGAGTAATCTCAATTGAAAAAAAATAAATTGTTTTGTATGCCTACATTAAGAGCGCAAATCAAAATCAAAATATTACCTTAAACAAACTACTGTTTAGATTTACTTACGCAGTTAAGTTGAGGCAACTTGTGAACATTTGTTGGCGCATCCTTTTCAGATATTTTCACCTTCACAACACGAATTGTTTCAACTCAAAGACACAAGTAGACCTTAATAGCTATCCTAACTTTGTTAAATATTAGATTTTACTACGAATTACCTCCTTACTTTAGGTTCAACACCAGAACACCTTAGTTGAGTTTACTACAGTGTAACTGTAAAAAGAAAAATGCTGCTTTACATACAAATGATGGAGTGTAAGTATTTTAGTGAACATTTGTCAGTAATAATGGACTTTAACAGAATTTATGCAAATGCATGACTTCACACTTCCTTACCTCTACATGTGCTCTGTCATTTAAGCAGATTCAGCATAAGACCTTAATCTTGTTCCTTACTTGTAAGTCACTTTGGTTTAAAGCATCTAATAAATGACTTCGATTAACTAGAAGCAAGTGTGTTGGTAATGTTAATGTTTGCTTAGGTTTGTTCATTTTACCAAGCAAAGACAAATTTAATATTTTAATGTACTTTCACAGTTCAATAATGAGATCCTGTAAGTCATAAACTGAAATGGTAACATTGGTATACAGGTAATGCTACATGTTAGCTAATGTGTGTATATGAGTGTGTATCGATCCCTGGTACAAATTAAATGAGAATGTGTCAGTGTATAGTTTATGCAAATCTCTTTCTCACTAAATGTGAAATAATGAGGTTTTGTCATATCCAGTTATATCAGGAAATGCTGCCTCATAAATGACTCCATGGTAGGAGAAAGAATGTGTTACAGAAAATAATTTATTTTAAATTCATGAATTCAGTTCTTGTTTGACATTTAGCTATTTATTTTCACACAAAACTCAGTTACATGTTTAGTTTTATTGTTTGGCTAGGTTTTGGTATTAAAACTTCTTGGTAGTATAAATGACAAGTTTAAATAACTAGAATATTTCCTAGTGAAGCTTAATGTACACCCTATTATCAGAATGAACACTGAAAAAGTAAAAATTATGTGTTGTGTATTACAAACGTAGATTAAAAGACAGCACTCTATCCAAAGTACCCTCTCCAGTCTTGCTGTGTTTGGACTCAGGTTTACTTCTTGGAGCATTCTGAATCTGTTATGACACTGAAAGCTTGCGGATATCATTAAACACAGATCTGTTGAAACAGACTATTTATATTCATTTTTAAACATTTCCAGTATGTTGTGGCAGTGAAATTTTACATTAGCTTTGATTTTGGATTTTTTTTTTCTAACTGTGCTCTTGTTCACTGCTTATTGTTAGATTTGGTTCAAATTATAATCTTATGTTTCGCATTTTCCCTGCAGGCTCTGGTAATTAAAAATGTTCAGTGTTTTCTGCCGGTTTGGTAATGTGCTCTGTAAAAACAGAAGGGAAACAACTTCCGTACAGCAATATAAACTGCAAGTGCGATGGGAAAATTGTGTCCAAAGATGTGTGTGTGTTTGTGTGTAAAAGGGAGAAAATAAGGACAGTGAGCTGGCAAGACAAATGTCATCTTGCTCCACCTAATAGGTCTTCTTGACATTCAGAATCCGCCGTCATTCGTGATCTCTGACAGAAATGCAGATGAAGATGGCACACACACATTAACAGAGTTTCCTTATATTGTTAATTTAAAGCTAAATCAGGTGCGGGAACACCATTAAATCATACAGTTTCTGCTAATGGGTACAGACTTTTGAATATTTGGAAGGGTCACGCTCCTAATTAGCATCAAGTAAAGATAATTAAACATCATCTATAGTGTGAAATTTGAATTTTAGTTTTTATCCTTTTTTTTTTTTAACTTGCTCATACTCAACTAGTGTCTGTGTGGGCCTGAGAGTAGGGAGGAGTCTGTGGAAGCAAGTTAAACACAATTTGAAAACAACTAAATTACCATGAATACACAAGAACATTTACATGTGCACACACACACACACATTCCCGCAGTGCTAATAGTCCCACAGTCGACAAGTTCCCTGTGAACAGAGTGGTGGTCTGATCAAGTTGTTTTAGAGCCTCATGTTGGCCAAGACTTTCATCTCAGCAATGATTATGAAGGAAAGCATACAGGAATACAGCCCGGCACATAACACAGGTGAGTCTAGAAAGAAATATATTTTTCTATTAAAAACCATGCAAATGACCTCAAGATTTTCAAGGAACCAATCTTATTTAAGATCATTATTATGATTAAGTCATCGGATATCTTCATTTGTGCAAATCCACTTTTTTCTTAATTTTCTTTGTATTTAATTCACACTTAAGAAAATCTAAAACAATTTCCCATGTTAAAGTTAAAGGAGTGTTCTGTGGCTTTAATAGCAGAATCTACTGTGGGAATATCAATGCTATGACTGCTGCATAATTTTCCTTTCATTTCAGCATTAATAGTTAAAAGTGAGGCCAAAAATAGGAACAAACTGGATCCAAATGCATTAAAACCGTCTTTCTCTTTAGCTGTTAACTTTTCATTTTAACAGTGTAGTAACTTAAAGTAATTCTAGACTGGTCTCTAGATTGGTCAAATGAGAACAGTATATTTTAATATTCTTATTTAATAATAATAATAAAAAAAATCTTGGCCAATTCTGATTCCATAATATCTAATCCCTTGGTGCATGAGATTTATCTATTTATTAGTAAAGCCTCTTTATTTCAATGTAATTCTTGACACAGGAAAAATCAAATGGAGCTTAAAGCTGAATTAGACACTTCAGAGAAGAAGCAGCTATTACTTGTTTCACTTTCACCACTGAACTGGCAGCAAACTGAATTTCATTGAGAATCGATTAAAGTGGTTTACAAAGTGTGGGAGACCAAAATTTAAAGCGCATGATAGAAACTTTTATAGCGAAATATTTGATGTCAGAACATGCACTGCATTAAATTCTGTTAGCTACTACTCGTACACTCAACTTTATGATCATATAAAAGTCAAGTCAGTCAGAAAAGATTTTTTTTAAATTGGAAGAGAGGAAAAAGGATACAAATGCCAACATTAGGACATTGATTGGATGTAGTTCTCAATTCATCTCCCTGCCAGAGCGAGTAACAAAGAGGGGAAACAATAGTATGGGAGAGGGAAGAGGGGCTGTGGAGAGGAGGGTGGAGGAGTTTGATTGTGATGGAGTCAAGACCATTAACAGGCTGTCAGATGCTGCTTACACAGTCATGCCTCACATACACACACATGCCATGCACACACTCACTCTCAAGAATCAATCCAATGTTTTGCTTGACAGCTGGTGTGTTTGTGTGTGTGTGCATATGACACTGCACCCCAGTGATAAATATTAATTACACAATGGAGTGCAGGCCATGTGCCATCTCATCATACCATGTCAAATCTCATAACTAACACTGGAGCGTAAAAGGAGTCGTCAGAGAGGGACATAGTGGTATAATACAAAAAAAGAACATTTGGGATGCAGAGAGAATAAAATCTTAAAATTAGCTGCTGGACTACATCATCTGTGGTCCCATGTTTAAGGGGGTTGCTTAAAGCATTCTTGAGTTGCATTATTACTGCTCATTTAGTCACCAGTCCTGTCTATATTCACTAAATCTAAAACCAATGGTTTCTACTGTTTAGTCGACCTATTTCATGCCAAGAGAAGCTGGCGGATGAATACACAGTTTTACCATGACAGGGAAAGAATTGAGTTGGGGGGCATTGCTGTGGCCTGCTGAGTCATCAAGGCCAGGGAGATCTGTAAAAGCAGCCCCCTCAGCCCCCCAGAGTAATGGTTAATCGTTGGAAGTCTGGTGTTAGGGTAAGTGCAGACCTAGCCTGATTGTTGATGGTTGTGGTGGGTTTTGGTGTGCCTTGGTGTGACAGGGTCAGTCAGGCGGATGGGGATTATGTTGTTGTAGCTGTGAGAGTTGGGAAAGCCCTGTACAAGCAGCTCTTAGCTTTTCTGGCTGGGAGAAGAGCTGGGGCAGCTCTCCCAGAGCAAACAGCAGAAAATAGATCTCTTTTTTTTTTGTTTGTTTTTGCTGTGGTTGTGCTTCCTCTGCTGTCTGGTCTGCATGCCCTCCTGGTTGTTGGTGAATGTGGCAATTTGACATTCGTTCCTTTTCTCGACTTTTGTTGCCACAAAACTTCACACAGACACTTCCTAGAATGGCGGTGTCAACCCACCAAGTGCTATTCTTGATCCATAAAGAGCCACTTCGAAAGAAGTACATGGGTTTTTTTCCATAATCAAAGAGACAGAACATTTACATCAAACAAAATCCAACTCCTAAGTTTTTAACAGCATTAATTTCAACAGATACCATAAAATTTCATGCCATTAGACTTATAAATAAAACAGAAAGACAGAACAGCAACCTGGAACTGACAACAGAAAAATGGGCAGGCAGATTCCACCTAAATCAGCATGGCTTTATTTTAGTTTTTGTGTGGGATTTGTAAAGCAAATGTCAGACAATTCCATTGAATTCCTTCTGACATTTCATGCAAAATGTTGACTAATTTGCTTTTTAATATTCTGAAAATCCAACATTATTATGTCTATGTCTCTATAAACTCTATTAGAGATTGTTCATTGCCCCACTTTTTTATTGCTTAATAGGCTCCCATGGTCATAAATTGTATATGCCTATGATATAGAAAAGCAGCCTTGATGGAGAACCTATTCTTATTGTCTGTAAGAGAAGGCTATTCAATACATAAGCTCAATCAAAGATTCATGCTCGTGTTGCATGCATGCAGGGGCGGATCAAGAAAAAAATAGTTATTGGGTGGAAAGAGGAAGGCAGAATTTTTTCAGAGGTGTTTGTGTCACAGATCAATAACAAAAAGGTTGAGAGAAGAATATATTTTTCCCTCAAGTATTTCTGCAGCATCAGATACAACATTTATACAAAAAAAAATGACTGTGTAAAAAATGACCAGTGAAGCTCTATGGAGTGAGCTGTACTAAGGTGAGCATTCGTTCAGAAAGCGTTCTCCTTGTTCATTCCTCAATAGATTAAATTATTGCATGTACTTTTTTAAAAAGCTGTGAGCTGTGTACACCATTTATACATACATACATGATTATGTGTCAGGTCGTCATTTTAACAGCTTAAAGACTCACCATTAACAAGGCAAGGCAAATTTATTCCGGAACCTATTTTATTGGTATATATTATATTATACCCGCTGTCACTATAAAAAAAATAGCCTAATAAAAAATATTTATAAATGTTTGTTGCGTGTTTAGAATAGTTTTCTGTTTTGTTACTGTCTATTCCCATTGAGATTACACAAAAAAATCTTGTATTTCCATAATTTAGAGGTATTCTAAGGTGAATTTTAGGCTACAGAAATGGAGGAAGGGAGAGGTTCAGGTTACACTGGCACCAGTGATTATGAGATTGCAGTTAGCTTTCACTCAGATGGAAAAACCTTATAGTACTATTGCTGTTTATAAAAAAAATGTTACAGCTTCGGCCTAGTTTTTATTTTGTTTAATCTTTTTACATTTCGCACCCAGTAAACACTGATGTGGTGGTCATTTTTTTTAATTTATTTTTTTGTCAGGCCAGCGTTTGGAAATTAAAATAAATATTGTCCTGTTATGCACACAGTAATGTTTGGATTTTCTTAAAGGGGTTAGTACCTTGGCCGTGTTTGTGTGTGTGTGCGTGTGTCTGTGTGTGTGTGTGTGTGTTCTGTTACTTCGAGCCCACCTTTTGAGTCGCCGAAACCATCCACCTCTGCGTTCTGGGACCTCCCGCTTTACAAATTAAGCACTGGGTTCATACTGGGTCAAGACGTCATAAATTACATTTTGGTCCTAAACCATTCAGACCTTTATAGACCAGCAGCAGAACTTTAAAGTCTATCCTCTGACGAACAGGCAGCCAGTGTAAAGACCTCAGAGCTGGACCGATGTGGTCCACTTTTTTGGTCTTAGTGAGGACTGAATAAGCTGCAGTTGTCTAACTGATCTTTTAGGTAGACCTGTAAAAACAACAATAATCAAGCCGACTAAAGACTCCAAGTCTTGCTAAGACATCAGATATTATACCCTTCTTAAGGTGATAGTAGGCTGACTTTGTTATTCCCTTAATGTGTTTATCAAAGTTAAGGTCTGAGTCCATCAATACATCCAGATTTCTGGCCTGGTCTATGGTTTTTAGGTGTACAGACTGAAGCTCTGTGGTGACCTTTAATTGTTTCTCTTTGGCTCCAAAGACAATCACCTCAGTTTTGTTTAACATACACTACATACACTCCTCACAAAAAGTTAGGGGTTTTGCTTTATGTCACTTTCAGGTGAAATTTAAAGAAAATGTAAAATGTTCTTCTACATTTAAGTTGAATCATGTGATGGTAGTTCCTTCATCTCAAACTATTTATTAAAACAAAATCAAATAAGTGGTGGATATACCACAACTTAAAATTTTAATGTGTCAATAACTTGTCATTTGGCAAGGTTTGTTTTAGTCTGATGATGTCTAAATGTGAACATGATGATGAAGAGGACTGTTTACATACAGATTGTCACAGAACTAGAACATTTAGTGGTTCAAATGCCCTTTTCTTTTTTTTGTAATTAATCATCTTGTTGGAGAACAGCATGTTCTGCAATAAATAGTTAAAAATTGAACATTTGTACATGTGCATTCAGAAGAGAAACTTATATTAAGTTTATAATATAGTGGATTTTAGCTTCATTCTGACATACAAAAAACACAATATTAAGGAAACTCCTCACTTGGACATGTCTAGAAGATGGAGAGGAGAACAAGCTGAAAAACTACTGAACTAATCATTCAATATAAGAACTGAAACACAATTCTGAACTGTTATGGCTGTTAACACACAGCAAATATCTTTACATTTTTACATTGTAACCTGAGCAATGCGTGTAAAATATACAAAATACTAAAACTCTCTTCCTATCTCCTCTCCCTCAAAAAAGTCTGAATTATTCAAATTAAAGCAATCATAATAGTTAGGATGAATAGAAAAATTTATTTAAAGTGGATTTGGTGATGGATCAGATATTCTTCTTTCACTGTCTGAGCCCTGCAAGCTATCCTGTCTCTCGTTTTCTCCTTCCTCACCTACAGATCATATCCCTCTTCCATCTCTTCACCACTGTGGTCTTCTACCACCACCTAGTCTTTCTGCTTTCCCTTTATAACATTGGCCTCACATCATCTCACTGCTGCGTTTCTCTTTCTCTTTATCTCCTTCATCAACCTGGTTCAGTTGTTCTAGTCGCTGATTTGCTCACTTTTCTCTGGTGAGGAAAAACTAGAGATTTTGCCTCTCCTCTATATTCATGCAAGATTTAATGCAAGTTAAGAATATATCCCTTGACAAACTTTTAATCTTATTAGCTTTTCTACCTTAGACAAACCAAACTTCAGACATTCTGTAACATTACATGCACAGGTAGTGAAATAACCTTTTTTTTTGTCGACTCAAAATCTGCATCACAACTATTAGCAACTATTAGAATCAAGCTATCATTATCATTTCATTGCTTAATATGATGTATTTATTTAGTCTTACCACTTTTCTTTCATGCTGCTGTCTTCTGTCCTTGCGACTCCCTTCTTGCTTCCCTCTTCTCAGTTTCAAAACAAAGCAGTTTTGGCTGATGCCAATGCAGTCAGATACTTGTAAATGTCAGATTGCCATAATTATTATTGCTTCAATACTTGCTGCCAGCTGGGTGGTAGCAGGGTGGCGAGGCCTTGATTTGGGATGGCAATTGCCACTCTATACCACCCCCATCTATCCACCCATGTATACATGTATTAGTTTTATTCTGCATGTGTATTCCCCTCTGGGTCATCAATGTCTCTGTGGTCATATCAGCAGCAGGATAATTGGGTCAAGTTGGTTCAGCTGTTACTTAGACCTGCAGCAGATGCAACTGCAGGGTGTCACTGTTTCACAAATACACCCTTTAACTGTCTGCATTGTGTTGTAGCTACTTACACTTAATGAAATCAGTGTTCACACATACTGGACATGGAAAGAGGAGAACACTCTTAGCTTTTCTGGCTGGGAGAAGAGCTGGGGCAGCTCTCCCAGAGCAAACAGCAGAAAATAGATCTCTTTTTTTTTTGTTTGTTTTTGCTGTGGTTGTGCTTCCTCTGCTGTCTGGTCTGCATGCCCTCCTGGTTGTTGGTGAATGTGGCAATTTGACATTCGTTCCTTTTCTCGACTTTTGTTGCCACAAAACTTCACACAGACACTTCCTAGAATGGCGGTGTCAACCCACCAAGTGCTATTCTTGATCCATAAAGAGCCACTTCGAAAGAAGTACATGGGTTTTTTTCATGCTTCATGCTTAGCTGGCTGCACTTACAAGTATCTAAGGACAAGAACTCCAATATAATTTTCTGCTTCATTGCATTTCACATCTTTTCCCAACCTTTCATATCCTCCAGTCTGATCTAAAATCACTGTATAACATAAAACTTTTTTTCTGTGTTAAATATGTGTATCTGATATTTTACACTTGCTTGTTTGTTTAAATGAGCTTTATCTGAACTGTTGTGATTTCTGTTGCTAAACCTGGTTTTAATATGAAATTGCTGCTTTTTTCTTCTAACTTGTATTTGTATGACTTCTTCACAAAACAACATATTGTAGTGTCAATGTTCTGTCTTTCGTCACCCAGAACAGATTTATTATGAACAACCACCAGCCTAACCATAATTTCTGTTGTCAGTTGGTGCTCAAGCAAAAGCATCATTATTTGACTGAATGCTTTTTTTTCCTCCAGGCACAGAAATCGTGGATAGAAAGAGCATTCAGCAAGAGAGAATGTGTTCATATCATAGCGAGCGCCAAAGACCCCCATAGGTGAGTAGAGATACATGTGAAAATACTGTACATTCATGTCTTACTGCAAGAAAAACATATAGGGAAAAAATGTGCTTATTAATTGCAAGATGCTTAAAGCTACCAGTCCCATTATCCACCACTGCAACCATAGTTAAGAGCTGCCACATTACTATGGACATCAGTAAAAGGTGTTGAATGCTAAGTTGAGGGGCAAATGCTTTCTTTTTTAAATCCACTACCAAAATTGCTGCCAATATTTGGAATATTCTTTCTTCAAATAATGGACAAAATTAGGTCTATGTGATCAAACATGTCTGTCTAGCTATTAAAGCCATCAGAATGGATAATGACCCTACACACTGTGAATCAAATATTCATTGCATATAAAAACGTGTGTGCCCTTTCCAATGTGAGATTTACAATGATGGAAAACACCTCTTTGAATGATATTTGAGGAGTGTTGGTTGCTATTTCAATAATAGCAGATCATGAATAAATCAACACACTGACAGACTTAATTGATGGATGGCTCGTGGCAGTTTAAAAGGTTTGTCTATAAAAGTCACTGAAGTTCTCTGCTTATAAAATAAAAGGGACACTTAAATAACACATTTTGGATTTTGATTAATCAAATTTTTCAGTTGAAAATCTTTAGTCATTACAAATTGCAATGTGTTTAGAACAAAATAACATAGGAACAGTCAATGGAAAGCAAAATCATTAACCCATGGAGGTCTGGATTCAGAATTATACTAAAAATAAACGTGGAAAGATCTGATCACAGGCGGACCCATCTTCTGTGGAAATTCCTCAAGACAATTCAAAATGAAGTTCAGTAGTGTGTGTGGTTTCCACATGCCTGTATGCATTCCCAGTGTCTGGGCATGCTCCTGATGAGACGATGGATGTTCTCCTGAGGGATCTCTTCCTAGACCTGGATCAGGGCATCAGTCAAGCCCTGGACAGTCTGTGGTGCGGCATGGCAGCAGTAAATGGAACAAGACATCATGTTCCAGAGGTCTTAGATTAGATTCAGGTCTTGTGAACAAGCAGCCAGTCCACAGCATCAATGCCTTTGTCATGCAGGAACTGCTGACACACTCCAGCCACTTAAGCCCGAGCATTGTCATCCATCAGAAGGAACCCCCACTGCAGTAGCATAATGGTCTGACAATGGGTCTGAGAATCTCATCCCAGTACCTCTAGCCAGCCAAGTATTTCATCTATCCATCCATCCATTATCTATAGGGTCGCTGGAGCCTAACCCAGGATTTAGAGGCAGGGTACACCCTGTGCAGGTTACCAATCCATCACTGGACCAACACAGAGAGACAAACAACTCACACTGCACATGTCACCAATTAACAGTGATGGAGTTTTGGAGGGTGGGAGGAAGCCGGAGTACCCAGAGAAAACCTTCACATACACGAGGAGAACATGCAAACTCTGCACAGAAAGGCCACTGTTCGAACCTTGCTGTGAGGCTTACCACCACACCACCATGCAACCCAAGTCGGATATTTCATCTATCCGATTGAAATCAATTTGATCGGAGATTCCTACTGACATGCTAACATGGGCACTAGATAAAGTGATTCAATCAGTTGAATATACATGACAGACAGATTTAATACGACTAACGCTTTGACATTATTATTTTTAACAAAACATCGGATCTACCACAGACCTGTTTTGTTTTGCTTGTTCAGGTCTTGTCTTCCCAGAAACTTATTACATCATGTAACCCCCACGTAGCTCAAGCATGTGCAGAAACAACATACACGACAAAAAATGAATGTATACCTGGTTGATTTTTCCTAATGATCCAATCGTGGCCAATAATTTTATTGTCATTTAGTATTATTTATTTGTAAGATTCACTTGTTAATGAGACTGCATGT
>JBAMHW010000012.1:20910612-20926404 GCA_037177495.1 Rhadinocentrus ornatus | reverse complement strand
TATATATATGTATGTATATATGTATGTTTAATTGGAAAAATATTTAGTTTTTTTTGTCAAATTATGCTGCAATTGTGCACACTTACACTTTCCAAAGAAAAGCAAAACTCCATTTTTCTTTGTCAAACAATAAGATTTGGAGGCTGTTACATTTAGATTGATGGAGAGTTTTTTTTCATTAATCGTGACCAATTCAATTTCCCAAATAATTTGGCATGTATTTATTTAAGTATCTTAGATCATTTGCTCTAAAAGCTGCAAAACATCCTTATGATGATTTTTCCGTGCATAGAGCAAATGAAAAGCTACATTTAGTTAAAAAATGTGTGTAAAAAACAAAACAAAACTTCCCAAGAAGTCTCGCGTATAATCCTGACATTACACTGGACGTTTATACCACCACAATAGTGAGTTTAGCTGCTGTAAAATCAGCACTGAAATCCAGGTCAAAACTTACTTATGAGGACAACATGATGTCCCACTACCTTTTCAAATTAAATGAATATATGCAACACAGAAATCTACTACTTATCAATACAGCATAGTGGATTGTTAGAACAGCAGCTCTTCAGTAAGTCAATGCTCTCTCATCCTGCTCTGCAAAGTCAGTGTCACAATGATGTGATCTCGATTTTTATTACAGCTGCAGCTGCTTCTTTGGTAAAAAAAATAAATAAATAAAAAAAGAAAGAAGGAAACAACAAAAATAAAAAAAATCTAGGATAGTTTAGTTGAATTTATTCAGTATTTGCCATCATATTCAGTGAAACACCTTGTGTTTGTAAAGGAGGGTAAATGGAAGCTAGGAGCAGGAAGAAGCTGGAAAACTATTTTCCTGAATATATTCCTTGTCAAAACCACTTGTATTTGTGCTAAAGGCAAAGAGTGGAAAAGTAGGTTTGGTAAGAGATGATGGAAACATGATGTGACAATCAAAGTTTCCCAACTCCCTTCCTTTAAGGATTCCCGCTCCACCCTGTTGGGTTACAACCGAATATGAAAGATGTATTTGTCTGAGTAAGCATGTTCTCATGTAGAAATAGTACAATTCATGACTGTCACTCTGCCAAGTCTTGTCATGGTTGAGAATGAGAAGAGGACAAGAGAGAATTCAGACAGATGTTTGAAAAGGTGAAAACAAAAAGAAACACATCTGGTAAAATATTACGCAGGCATACAAATCCTGCCTCTCCTCTCCTCCCAGTGAGAAGATGAAATTCAGCTGACAAGCTGCCACTTCAGCCTTGCTCACTTCTTACACAAAATTATGGCAGCTTTCACATTCTTTTCTCTTTCACTCTCATTCACACACAGACTATTACTCGCTTCTTTTTTCTCTTTATTGCTAAACTCGCTTTGCTAAGGGCTCAGACTTCTCAACGTTTCAATTACTCTCTGTAACGGTAACATTTTCTTCTCTTCTTATTCAGGTGCTGTTGTGGTCGTCTCATAGGTCAGCATGTGGGTTTGCCGCCTGGCATATCATCCAGTCAGAATGATAAGGCAGAGCGTTTGGCAAAGAATGACAGCCTGTCGGAGAAATGGTCAATCAGCAAGCACACACAGCTCAGCCCCACTGATGCCTTTGGCACCATTGAGTTCCAGGGAGGAGGACACTCCAACAAAGCCATGGTGATTCTATTCACACATTTAATGAGCTCTATTTTGGCATTTTCCACCTCAAGATAAGTCTGAAAAAGGAGAGTGCACTGATACAAACAGCAACGTCTAGCCCAGTTGGTACAGTGTAAATGAAAAAAAAAAAAAAAAAAATGCGCTGGTTCATCTTTAAGATAACTTGAAACATATTTTTCAAAAACACAGTGAAAGATTTGTTCAACAACTGAGTTGTAAGCAAACAAGGTATTTCATGTTTATTATTTATTATTTCATGTAGTTCAGGAGGATAAACTGTTGCTTGTTGTGCTAAAAAAAAGAAGCCGAGAATACTAACACAGTCAGTCTTAGAGGAAGTCCAGAAACTTCTTTTCACAAAGAAGAGCTGATAAAGTCCAACAAAATCATCATGGATCTGGTCAGTGCAAATGTTAGGAACAGAAGTAAACCCACATGAACGGGGTCGGCATTCTCCTTTCATTTCATGCTGCAGTGGCCCTTTGTACAGCTCATGCATTAAGAAGTTTTTAGTGACGCTCAAATTTCTGTTCTTGTCTACAAGCAAGTTTCAGGTCGTGGTCAGCTTACCAAACCAAACGAGAAAAGTGCAACCTCAGGGATTTCCATAGTGGAAAAGAGCAACCATTAGGCCTTTAACACTTACTTCCAACCTCTGATGGAAGTGCTTTCTAGTGCAAATAAAAAATTATTATTGTCATTTGTTCATGGTGTTACATAAGACTGAATGATCCTCGCTGGATAATAAGGAAAAATAAGTTTTTAAACATGTTTAAATAGTAAAATGTGAATGTTTGCATTTAATTTAAAGATGTTTTCTAATTTCCCTTCTCAGAAATGATGGTTTGTTTTTACATATTGTTTGTCCTCTAGTATGGCATGTGTCTATCTATAGTAAATATTCTGCTCCTTTTGGCAGTATGTGCGAGTGTCTTATGACACCAAGCCTGACCTGCTGCTCCACTTGATGACCAAGGAGTGGCAGCTGGATCTGCCTAAGCTGCTCATATCTGTCCACGGGGGCCTGCAGAACTTTGAATTACAGCCTAAACTCAAGCAAGTCTTTGGCAAAGGGCTCATCAAGGCTGCCATGACAACAGGAGCCTGGATATTCACTGGAGGAGTTAACACAGGTAAATTATTAATAATCTTTTTTGTCTCATATTTAAGAAAATGTAAATATTTACTTGTCATGTAAAACATTTTTATGTCATTTTACTCCAGTGGGCTTTTTTTCATTTTAAATTTTTAGAGGCACTTCCAGTAGAAGATTAATGAGTGTGTTATTTGGTTTTAAATTACCCTTTGTCAAGACAGTCTGTGCTTTAAATTTGTTAAACCACTAGATTTGTGAAATAGTTCTTTGACTTATGAGCACTCAATTCCACTTACAGGCACTTAAAGTCAGAACAGATGCATGAAGCGATAGCTCTTAATAATCATCACATTTTGAGTTGAAATAGTGTCAAGCAGTCTAGACTGCTTCTTTTTATGGCAGAAATTGAATGAAAATGTGCCACGTTTACATCATGTTTTGTTTAGAATGCTTGATAGCATGATACAAGTTAACATTCAATAAAAATAATAAAAAATAATGGGTCAGACTAATATAGCACTTTTCAAAACACCCCTCCAAAGCCTTTATAAACTCACAATATTCTTCTCTAAACTTACTCAGAAAATGAGGTGAAACTTTGTCTTTATTGGGCTAAAGCTATGTACATACAACTGTTTTTAAAAAGTTAGGATACTTAATAAAATGTTAATTAAAAAAAAGAATACAACAATTTATAAACACTAGAAACTCTTCTTTTAATTGACAATTAACTCAAAGCTCACTCAAAGCATTTTTATTAAGAGGAGGGGGGGTCTAAACAAACAAACAAAAAACAGGGGGCACTGCACTGTTAAGCAGCTATATATTTCTATATTAAATCAGAAAGGGAAACATTTCAATTGTCTTCAGTTCCCAAATGCTTACAGCAAGTTTAAAAAAAAAACCAAGGTGACGCAACACAGTGGTAAACAAACTCTTTCCCACCTGTTCTGAAATGTGTAATTGGCTCCACAATTACAAAAAAAAAAAAAAGGTCCTCTGTGTCAACATGTCATTGTGGTCTTTAAGTGATGAGTGATGAGTTGTATGACTGGATGAATTTGGCCTGGAACCTGGTATGTGAGGAGTGGATCTTGATGGTAGGAGCTGAAGGGCA
This sequence comes from Rhadinocentrus ornatus, assembly GCA_037177495.1. Classification (NCBI taxonomy): domain Eukaryota; kingdom Metazoa; phylum Chordata; class Actinopteri; order Atheriniformes; family Melanotaeniidae; genus Rhadinocentrus; species Rhadinocentrus ornatus. Next base: position 20,922,556 of record JBAMHW010000012.1, on the reverse strand, counting down.
GAAAATGTAAAAATGGTTAAAGTGAAACAGGTTTGAAACAGTTTTAAAGTTTGGCTGCAGCAAGATGGTTAGCTACAGGTTTTTATGATAAATATTGTTCTGGAAAATTGAAAAGTTAGCAGACAGATTATTAAAAATCGATTCATCATGCATGTGGGACGTTTGGGTATGAGCACTGACAGTAAGGTAAGATAGAGCTATCTTTGGCTGCTTTCTTTTTGTTTTGTGTAATTGATGTAATTTTTATTGTAACACAACATTTTAAGATATAAATATAATGTTATTTCACATAGAGAATCGTTGCTGCACTTTACCTTTTAAACATGAAATGCACTCTTTAGATTGCAGTTCTTATCATTACTGCCTCACTTTGTCTTCACCCAATAGAGTTCATTGTATCTTCTGTTCTTTTATTGTTTCTAGGTCACAACAAAGACAAGTATTTTTAGGAACTCAGAATTATTTTAACAGACACAAAGAAAGAACAGAGGTGGGGCAGTAATATTCGATAAAAAGATAAAAACAGATGGAAAGAAATGATACCATGTTGGATGTTGTATTGTGTCAACACTTGAATACAGAAAGGAACAGAGTAAGATTTAGTGACAGAATGAGTACAGAAGCAAGAAAGAGGCAGAGAGAGGTGTAAATTATGTATGGATGGTTGGATTGGAGGGATAGTGGGTGGAGGTGGAGAAAGAATGAATGTCAGCTGGATAAATGTGATAAGATGGCCTCCAGGTTTGACTGCTGATCCCCTGAGGACAACAACAAGAAGCCTGGAAATCTACATGTGTGTGTGTCCATTCTTTTGGTTACCATGTTTCAACCTTTTGCACTTAATAAATGCTGTTTGAATATGACACAATAGATCACTTTCTGACATAAAGCTTTTTACTGATTGTGCCAAAAACATACAAACGAATTATCTCTTTGTCCGTCTAAAACATAGGGGTGATTCGCCATGTGGGAGATGCATTGAAAGACCATGCTTCCAAATCAAGGGGAAAGATTTGCACCATTGGCATTGCTCCATGGGGCATCGTAGAAAATCAAGAGGATCTTGTTGGCAAAGACGTGAGTCTTAAAAGTGAATCAACCAAATCTTAAGTTGGCCATTTGAATGCTTTAGCTTGTGTTTGTATCTGTTTGATCTAAATGAAAAACAACTGTTACATGCACTAAGCAATTTCCATAACCCACATATTAAATTTTTTAATTATTTTATTTGCACCCCCACTACCTGATTATTCTTCTAAGGATCCAGCTTATTAAGTGAGATGCAGAGCTAGCTGTCAGTGACTTGGAAAGTTGATGAAACGTCATGAGTGCACAAGAGCTCTTGCTGACTCATTAAAATTTGGTGTTTGTGCAATGTTGTGTTTAAAATTTCATCAGATCCGCCACACTCTGTCCCACCAATCAAGTCAGGCAGAGCCGATTAATGTCAGTGGCTGAAATGAGATGATTAAGCACTGATGTATTTTTTCTTGCACAATTGGTCTTCACAGTATGCGTAATGTTGAGATGAGTTTATCTCATATTGTCAGGCTCTGTCCCAGTATGCCATAACCAAGCTTCTCAGAAATTCTCATTAAAGAATAACCATTTGTTCTCAGTACAACTCAGTGTAATGTTTAATTTCAGTGCAATAAAATGTTGCGCCATTTTGCAGCACCGCCACAACAACCTTGTGGTGGCAACCTCGTATGGTAATGTATATCTGAACTGACGACATTTAGCAGTGGCCCACAGTTACTGATAAAGATATCATATCTTTATGAGATATGAACCATGGTTTTAAGATTTGCAGGAATCAACATGGCCACTAGGTGGTACAATAGTGTCTCTTTATGTTCTAACATGTTCAAGTTGGGACTTTAATGACAGCTGCCAAATATCACGTCCTTTGGTCAACTGAGTTCTGAGTTATAGCCACTTCCTGTTTCATGGCAAAGGATTAAACCTCACTGGCATTCATTTTAATCATTATTGAGCTAGAAGTCAGTCATATTGTCAATCATGAGTTCATTAAGGATGGTATTGAAGAATTTGAATAGGTTTTTAAGGTTTTAAAGGGTAAGAAATATGTTACTTCCTGTTTCCAGAGGGCGGGGCCATGGCGTTGAGAACATCTGGACATATAGATGTGGTCATCATACATGACTATTTTCATTCAGATATGCTGTTTTTTGTGTAAGTTATATGAATTTGGTCATTTGTGGCAAAATATATCAAACTTTGAGGCCACACCCCCACCATGCACATTCTCCATTGAGAAAGATTTTGATCACACATGCCTCTGGAAGCTTCAGAGTGATTTTGAGGCCAGCATGATGAAATCTCTAAGAGGAAATAGTTTAAATGCAAGGCAAAGAAATTGGCAAAAGATTGCCTCAAAAACAAAAACTTTTTCAAAATGGCCAACTTCCTGTTAAAATTAGCCTATAGAGCCAATGATGAATTTTGTACAACCTGGCATGTTAAAACGATGTTGCGAATTTCGTGCATGTCGGTCCACGTAGTGGGCAGGGCTGGTTGATAAAAATATTGTAGGGGGTGCAATAGAGCCAATATGCAACTTTTTCAGAAAATATCAATTTGGCTCAGTTCCAGGTCAGACTGCAATCCTCCCTGCTGGGTTTGGTGGAGATCGATGGTACAATGGGTGAGCTACAAGGCCTTCCTCTTTCATGGCGTCTGACCAATATTTGCCATGGTTACTTTTGGCAATGGAACTTGAATTTTTTTATTGTGGTATCATTAAACTGTTTGATCTGTTTTGAAGCACTTTAAATGGTCTGGGGTTCATTCCTGAAGACCCCAGCATCTGAAAAATAGCACTTCCGGTTAAAAGTGGGCGGGACTTAAGCTTATACCGGAAGTGGTCATTTGGATCTGTTCGGGGCCAGACCCCAATTGATACCTGTGAGTTTGATGGTGATTGGATGAAAATTGAGGGACTTATATTGATTTATGATGTCATGGCGTCTTATTGAAGTTCGCCATGGTGCCACGGTCTTGCCCTGCAGCATAGAGCATCAGTTTTCACAGGATATTATCACCCACTTGTTTTCAGGTGTCTGATCCATTTTGACCCTGGTTGTGTTCAAAATGTCAGAGACGTGGGTCTTCGAGTAAAAAACATGACTTCCTGTACCCCCAGGGGGCGTGGTCAATTCATAATTCAATTATTGACATGTAGATGTGTTCAGGATGGGAATGGCATCATGTGTGGTCATTTTGATTCAGATAAGTTGTTTTATGCGGAAGTTACATCACTTTTGTTTTTAATAGCGAGACATCAAACTTTGAGGCCCAGTCCCCGCTATGCCCTTTCTCCTTCGAGAAAGTTTTTGATAACTTTTAAAGGCACATGCCTTTTGAACATCCTGAGCAATTTTGGTGGCAGTACGATGATATCCCTAGTAGGAGATAAATTTTAAGTGACATGAGTAAAACACCAAAATGGTGACTTTGACCCAAAATGAGTTCCTGTTGGTTTTAGGCCATTGCTCCAACAGGATTTTTTTTTTCCCGCCCAATCATATAGAATATGTGAATTTCATAAAGATTGATGACATGCAGTGGCAGGGCATCATAAATAGGTGGCGCTCTCATTCACTTTTGCCCGGACAGTCCTAAGCACCCTAAAATTAAAAAAAATGTAGGCATTCCTTTGGGGGGGTTCGCAAAATTTGGTGAGTTTTCGAGCATGTTTAGGTCCCCAAAAATGCGAATGATTTGTCAGAAGAAAAAGAATAAGGAAAAATCATTTGCAGTACAAAGTAAAAGCTTTTGCACCGCCTTCGGTGCTCGGGCCTAATAATAAACACGACTTGTTGCACCATGCAGCCACAACTGAAGCTTTACACTTCTTTTAGAGCATCCAAAAACTGCGCAAGTCCTCCCAGATTTTCTTGAAATTGTTAAGAAGTAAGCAGTAGCGTTAGGAAAATTATCCGATTACTTCTGATAGGCACTCAAGCCATTGCAAAAATGGCAAACGGTCTACTTCTGGTATTTGCCCAGATTCTGTACTGGGGGCTACAGACAAGTTTTAGGTGTGACAAAGGTTATTAATGGCAGCTGCTGAAGATGTTGCACAGACACTACAGGCATCAGGTAAATCAAAACAAGTTTATTAAAAAGATTAAATGCTGCAGGATTGTTTGTTTTTGAGGAAAATATGTTTTTGGCTTTTTCACTGACTGACTTTAGCAAGAGTTTGCGTTTGATTACCAATTTCACTGTTGATCTGATTGGTTGAATCCGTAAAGATGATTCACCCATTCATCCACCAAGTATTCATTTAAAAGAGCCCGACCCTTAAAAAATCTCAGACAGCAATTTCTTTGACAGTAACGAACTATCAGATTAACATACTTCAGTTACAATGTGTCATCAATGTTTCAGATGTTTGCACAATTTTTACGGCCTTCTCCTTGCTTAGGTGGTGCGTCCATACCAAACCATGTCCAACCCCCTGAGTAAGCTGACAGTTCTTAACAGTCTCCACTCCCACTTCATCCTGGCTGATAATGGTACCACAGGAAAATACGGTGCTGAGGTCAAACTACGACGCCAGCTCGAGAAGCACATCTCCCTGCAGAAGATCAATACACGTGAGTGGTATTTAGATATCTATAAGATGGGGTCATTGGCAAAATGACCTTTGTAACCTAAATCAGAAGCTATTTTGTTTTAGTTTTTCTTTTTAATCCTCTAAATTACGAGCTTTTTTTCTTTTATCAGTATTACCATTGAGGGGTTAATTGAGCTCAACTTTTGTTTTTTTCTTCTTTTTTTTTTTTTTTTACAGATGCAGAAACTAAAATTACCTTTATGGAGCACACACTGCCAGACAGTGTATTTTTAGAAACCTGAATATAACTCGATAAGCCTTTGAAACTGTCTCCCTTTGGGAGTTTGTTTTCTTTTCAAAGCTACCTGGTAGGTCAGGTTAACTCTGTCCTCAAATCTGCATGATAATCAATATTTTCTGTTCTGATGTACCTACAAACAGCAAACTGGCAGACATAATAGCACAAAACTCCATTATAATATTCTACATGGAAGTCATCTAAAGACTTGTTTGACCTCACAGATCTAGTACAGCTTTGTTGCTTTTTCATATATTTTGACAGATGGGTAATGGCATGGGTAATACTGGGTATAAATGGGTTGCATTTGATAACCAGGGGTGTTATTTTTTTCTGTTTTCTTCCACTTTTAATTCAGGTTTGGACCAGATACGTTTATCTCATCTGTGTATTTGTCTGCATGTTTTAATATTTGCGTTTGTTTATCCACTGCTGATTCCGTGTCTCATCTATCTGTAGTTTTCACATTAAACTAGCTAAATACTGGATGGATTTGCATGTACACAAAATGTGTTTCTCTGCAAAGTAAGAAGTCAAGGTGAAGAGATCCCTAAAATCTCTACCTTAGTCATTTTAATTAATAAGTAAATTTATTTTTTACACCTTTTGTTCTGTACGTTTAAAAATTTATTTTGCATCCCTACAGACCAAAATATATCATTATGTTCACTTTAGACTTAATTGAACCATGTTGGTTTCAGTCACAACTGGGGCCTTTCTGTGTGGCGTTTACATGTTCTACCAGTCGATTCACTGGCTCTCTCTGGGTGCTGTAGCTTCCTCCCACAGTCCAAAAACATGCATGGTTGGTTAAGATTTTTTTTTAAATGTGCGCATGCATGTTTGTCTGTCTCTGGATTGGCCCTGTGATGGACTGGCAACCTGAGTATACCCTGCCTCCTTCCTGATAACAGTTAGGATAGGCCAAAAACCAAAAAAAATAAGTCTTTCGTTTAGATTCAGAGACCAAAACCATAAATTGACTTGTACCTTTTTTATCCTACAATACAGGATCAATGGAGAGAGTGTGCGCTCTGAACAGGTTACCAGTCAAGCAAGGAGCTCACATAGAGGCTACAGTGTATACCTACATCTACAATTAAAGTGAAAGCAAGAGTCCCCAGCCTTTAATTAAACTAAGAATCTTCTTGATGTAAGGCGATAGTGCTTACTGTTACACCCCCATGCAGCCAATAACAGTTTATACAGAAAAAAAACAATAACAATGTTTCGTTTTGATTTTCTCTTATACTTAGACACAAACAAAACAAAAGCAAACACAAAAACCTATCTGACATCCTTAGATGATTTGTCAGTACCCTCTTACTGTATTGTTTAGACTTCATCAGAGCTGAGTAAGATAGATGCAGTTTGCAATATTTATTATTCCCTTTTTTTTGTTAACAAGAAGCCATTTCAGAGTTCCTTTGGGGTTGGTAGAGATCTGTTCACACACTTTAACGTGAATGCTTATTTAAGAGCTGTAGAGAACTCCCAAGTCTCAGAAAGCAGGTTTTTCCAAGCACAGTGCCTAATTCAAACCTCACCTTTGTCAACACCATTTTTGTTCTCTGTCAGAACCATCACTGATGTTTATTTATTGTGACATTATAAGGTTAAGCTCCTATGGAGGTGGATTTTTTGTGTTGCAGGTACCTCATTAATCCTAACCCTTAACTCTGAGGATTTCAGAAATGTTTCTTGTTTAAAAGGACTCATGAATGCACTTCTTTTTTCCTTTCATCATTCTATCATGTGACCTATGGGCTTCCCTTTGTCATCCTATGCCTGGACTCATATAAAAAGGGGCTGGGAAGGCAAAGGGACGCCCAGCCGTCATGCAAGCATCAAATGTATGATTACTATTTGAAATCCCCCCAGCCATTATTGTAGCATTTACTTGGATCCAAGGTAAGCATCAATATGGGGTTCTCTTAAAAGGACAAGGTAATAGGTGGTACCAGCTGCTTTCCTGTGATACATATCTCAGAGCTATCTCTTGCAGACCTTCTCTTACAGTAACCTTCAATTCAGCAGTGTCTGAGGTCACACTGATAACCAACTTCAGTGTCATAATCTTCTATTCAAGCTGGCAGCTTGCCTCCTGAGATGAAGAGCTATCAACCAAAATGGACCCCTAGCTTTATCCTAAATCATTTGAAAGTCTCTTCTTACATATTATGAAGCAATGTTGAACTTTGATCTGTGACTGATGTGGAGTCTTATCTCCATTGTGCCAAGAGTTTGAAGTGAAATGTGCAATTTAAAAATACTAAGTTGTAAATGCATTGATAGGAAGTAAAAAAGAAAAAGGGAAATAAATATTGAGCGCATTAAAGATTTTAACAGGAAAAAGTTTAATTTAAACATACGTATTTCTACAAGTTAGTACATTGCTGTTTTTCAACTACAAAAATGCACTCTTAGTAAAAAATGCTGGTGTAAATCTCTGTATGTTGTTCTTCGCTGTGCATTTGTCCTTTAAAAAAATAATAATAATAATAATTCACCCCTGTAAGGCTTGCAGACAGGAGCTATTTCTTGATTTGATTACCTTTGCATGACCAGTCGTGGACTGCATCAATTTTCCTCTCAACAGGGCTTTTGTGGGATCCCAGTAAAGCCTGAGGTGCAGTTAGGAAAATGGGTGAAAAGAGGAAACCCTAGCTGAATTGGCATGTAGGTTGTGGACCACACTTAAACGACAGTTCTTTTTTTTTTTTTTTTCATAACGTACAGTCACACACACACTGCACACTTGATGAAAGAAGTGTGGTGGATAGATATGCATAATCTCCTCCCGTGGTATATTTGTGATGTCTGGGCAATCCTGCAGCTAATCCTACAGTGCCTGTCTGTAAATTTCCAGCTCAAACAGCTATTAACATGGGACTGCCAGAAATGCTGTGGCAATCAAATTGGCTAAATCATATGTGACAAATCTACAGCTGATTTGCTTCTTACTACACCTAGGAAGTAGCCAGTATCCTAATAAATCTTCTAAGTTATAATATTACTGAAACATTGCTTCAATTTAATATATCATTACCATGTGATACTTCTGGTCTTTTAGTATATTGAATATTTTCAGCAGAAGTTCTGCCTGCACTTTCAGTACCATCAGAACACATCATTGGAGCATAATTGTGCAATTCCTAAACCTTTTAACACCACCTTTGGAAACAGAACTTGTTTTCCATCAACATACTGAGTTAGTACCCTCCTCACTGGAAAGTCAATACAAATATCACGGGAGGTGCTCGAAGTGCAAACGAAACATTTTTCTTAAGAGAAAAATTGTTGGTCGAAAGGCTGGTGAATGGAGCCAACACATTTATGCCAGATTAAAAGCTCAGCGATGTGTGCTGCTCTATATTCATTGTCCTCTCGAGCAAGATCTGCTCTACAGAAGCTTGATACAAAGGAACTGGATTCCAGCACATGGCACAAATATAATGGCTGATTTCTTTAAGTACTTGGCATACACTCTGGTCTTTACTAATTCATTAACCTATTTCTTAATCCTTCCTCACTTTTCTACAAAGTATAAGATGACCAGATCCTGTTAATTCAGGGATGTGGAAAAAAATCAATAAAACGATTGGGGCCATTTAACACATCTCCAAGTTGTGGCTGTGTTATGTTTTAATCGCCTACTTGCCTCACAGAGATGAGAACAGAAAGACTGAAAGAGAAGAGTGAGAAAGTGATGATAGAGAAGACACTAAGGGTGGGAAGTGATAGGAGAGAATTTTATCATGTGCAAAATGCAAGTAAGAAATGACTGAAAAAATGCAGGCATTGAGATAAGGCTTAACCTTAAGATGCCCTCACTAAAAACACAAAATGAAAAGTGAAAGCATTGATGGCAAAATAATACAATTGTCCTCATCCATTAATGCTTTCTTATTAAACCAAACATGTAAAAAAGAAGAAAATGCATATTCATGGTCTTTTTTGGCTAAAAAAATAAATAAATAAGTAAAAAATAAATAAATACATACGCCTGGGCCAAACAGGAATGACAGCTAATAATGTGTGCAAGTTCAGATAAAGCCTGATGGAATGAAAAAATCACCTTGACTTTGTCCTTTTCCTTGTTAGCTAAATTACATGAAATAATAAAATGGCAGCATAAGCAAATTGGGTTGTGTGGTCACCCGTCTACACAGACATGCATCTGCATCCGTGTAACCTTCACTGACCCCTTCTATATAGCTGCGGTTTCATAAATCATAGCATACATAAAAAAAAGAAGCCAAGGTAATTGAATAAAAAATCCATAAGGTCTTGCATTGTAGATTAGCCATGAAATGGTGACCTCCTCTATGGAGCAGCACATACAAGAGAAATAATAGCTAAGCTGTTATACATAGGAAGTAAACAAGGTTTTACTAGTCCTGTCTATAAGCACTGGCTTAATTCCTAGGATTACTTGATTACTGGATTAAATAGAGAAGTAATAACTGGAAAGAGTTAAGTAGCAAAGCATATGATTTCTAATTAAATATTAATATCTAAAGATCATTAAGATAATAATAAGTTGATTTAAAACTTTGTAATTTATTACTGTTAGTCTTCAACAGTCCCTCGTTTTTTTTCCTTTTAGTAGCAATGCAGCATTAATGGCTGTTTTTATTCATGAGGCAAAATTTGCACCGAGTTATGGATCATCCCATAAAATACTTGAAGGCCAGTGAGAGTAAGCAAACATAAAACAGTTTGGGGACCATTTCAGTCATTTGGTAGCAAGGTGCATTTAGCAAAATATGGATACAAAAACATGTCAAAATAATAAACATCAGCTACCAAAGTATTCAACCCTGTGGTGGAGAGATAACAGCCAGTAGTTGGTTGGATACATAACTTGCTCTTGGTATGGTTACAGGTTGAGGATGTACATGAGTGAGAACATGTTATGTGGTGTGGAAAGAATTTAGGAACATGAGCATCAGTGTGAAATGTGGTAAATGTCTTTAGGACATCCATCCCTCACTTTTCTGCATCTGCTTAATCCAATTGAGGATCACAATGGAGTTGGAGCCTATTCCAGCTGAATCCGGAAAGAGGCAGAGGACACCCATTGCCAGTACATTATCGGGCCTTTGGAGCAGCAGGGGGGAAAAAAAACATCAAAAAACAATCAGCTGTGTAAAGGCTTTAATTATTGATATACCAGTTTGGATGAAAAGCATGTTGTTCTCTTTTCATAATGAACATTTTATATGTGCCATAACTGTCACTTACTGACTTTAAATGTGTTAGAAACCTTACAGGATGTATGTTTAAAAGACAACTTCCAAAATTTTAGCATTTCCATTAATTCACTAGTTGATTGGTGTAGGAAGAACCATTTAGATCTTAATAACCTTTGTAAATGTTTTACAGTACATTGTTAAAATATATTCTTTTTTATTAAAAATAATTAGGTTTTTGCAAATGGACAAAGCAAGTTAGCTTTGTTTTTTTAGATAAATGCCAATATTACAGATCCAAACATTATGATTTTCTTCAAGGGAAAACAACCATTTTTCAACTATTTAAATTAATTCAAGAACAAGTTGCAGTCAAAGCGGATCTACTTCTATTGCTGGGCTTCCTATCACCGTTTGTGCAAAAGACTGCACACACACCAGATCCTCAACCACAAGATTTTCACTCAATAAATGTCCAAGTAATCTGTGACTTCCAGATCCACCTGCTGAATGTGGTCTTTAAATATGAATTTTTTTTAATTACAGTTATCTTTATTAAGAAATCCAGGTTATTTCCTGGTTAATAACACCTATCAGACTCACCTGGAGGATTTACCAGATGCACCACTCGCTCTGTAGATGAACTGCATCCGTCCAAGTTCAGATATGATTAATTATCCGTATGTTTGTAAAGCCGATTTTATCATTTTTTAACCACATCATGTGATTATTTATGATCAAGTAAATTATGCTTCATTGCACATGTTTAACCAATATAAAAGGTAATTTCCATTGGGTGCCGTGTGCGGCACATACTGGCTGCTCCGCGGTTCCGTTATGAGATCCGTGGCAGGTCACTTCACACTAGTGATGGGATGTTCGGTTCTTTTCAGAGAGCTTCAGAAGCCTCATCTTGGATGGGCTGATACGATTTGTCCTCTGTGTGAGTAGGGTTTGATGACTCACTCATGTACTCTCCTCACAGCTGTCTGCTGTCTCACACAATGTAGTGCCATCTACCCCCAACCCCACCACCACCACCACCTGTTTATTTCCACATAACGGTATGATCATATATCCTCACATGTGATTGGCCACCTCTCCATGCGGGCCAATCCAAACAAAGCAGTGCTATGGGCAGAGCTGGGGCTGAGCACTGAGAGACAAGCAAGCAGTAAAAGAAAAAAAAAAAAATGGGAGCCGGCTCTCACTCGATGGGAGTGTTACTGTTGCATAGATGGATCATTTAAAGCAAATGGAGAGCAGAGATGCATACATTGTATGTTGTCAGTCACTAATTTGATTTCAGATGAGCTGTACATTCAAAATTTATGTTTTGTCATGAATTAAATGAAGGTTGTAAACTAAAAAATTATTCTTGGCATTTCATGCAGCATCTATCAGATTACATTATGAGATTTAATACATTTTCCTTTGCACATACCCATATTCAAGAGTCTCATGAGTGTTGGCTAGATCATAATTTTCAGTGCATTTTTATTTTGGATTTACCAGGCCATGTGCAGATCAGTGACAGTGCACACATTTTTATTTATCAGCCTAAGCTGCCCATACAGCTTGGTGAACCTTGGGAGGAAGTCGTTATCTTTCTTTTGTTTCCTCAGCTTCTTTAATAAGACAGACAAAACAACTAAGTTCTGTACAATTTTAACAACAATTTACACAGTGTACACTCCCTGTGAGTAGTTATTTGCAAAGGTAGCTGATTGACACAGACATATAGGTGTGTTTCACTAGTTTCCAGTTTCACTAGGGACCAAGATGCAAGATGTTTATTATTATTATTATTATTATTATTATTATTATTATTATTATTATTATTATTATTATTATTATTATTATTAT
>JBAMHW010000012.1:20895413-20906976 GCA_037177495.1 Rhadinocentrus ornatus | reverse complement strand
GGGATATGAATAAAGGGCTTTTGGAATTAAAAACTTCCTTTACTACAAAGCAGGATCATCATACCCGGGATATCTCTCCGTAACCTTGGTTGACTTACCCAGACATTTGCAATCCTAATAAGCGGTACTATGAAGCTGGTTATCAACTCAGTAACCCAAGAACCCAGTGTTTTCTGTGTGCGCTCACATAAAAGGGGTGGTGCTTGCAGTGTCTGACCAATTGCAATCATACAGAAACCATGCAGAGCAGCCTACTTTACTATGGAGGAGCAATTGTGGTGTGATGACCCCTATGGTGTGATATAGTTGTTTCGTAATTCCAAGCGATTAAGAGTAGGTGACTTCATTACCAGGTAGTTGGCATTCCAGTTGCACCAACTGGAAAAAATGGAAACCTCCAAAATAGCCAATTTGTGAGCAAATACAAATGCCATATAAAACTAGAAAATCACAAACCCATTTTAAATATGTGCACCATGAGAACATTAGCTAAGTTTGGTGATAATGATTAATAAACCACATACTGACCCAATTTTTCATAAACAAGCCCGATGAAACAATGTCATTATCAATAACAACAACTTGCTGCTGTCTACACTAGAAACATAACAAACACATATACTGGGCACAACCATATTTAATCTGGAGTCTCTGGGTTTTCTCTGGGTCTTCTAAAACATACGCAGACAAAAATGAGCAAACAAATTTAATTAATAAATATAATAATAATAATAAAATTAAAAAATACTTCAATATAATTTAGTAGTGTCTTTTTTGTTGTTTTTTCATGAGAAATAATTGTCAGTCAGAATAAAAGCATTCATTTTAGTTCTTTTTGTGGATAGTGGTGACCGACCTCCTGCACCTTCGTTTCTACCTCTGAACACACTGTGTTTTTTCCTCACATGTGACATGTAGAGTGTATGAAGATTTGTCTATTATCTTCAGGAGCTTGTGCCATATTCTTCCCTGGTAATCAGCTCCAGAAGCTCCAGAGTTATACCCAGCACAGAACCAGTCTTCTTAATCTGTTCAATTTCTTTAAGTCTCTTATGTTGCTGCCCTGACTTATGACTAAATAGTAGATTGCCTTTTCTGCCACAGACCTATAGAAGATATGTAAGATCTTCATACAGACATTGAAGGATCTCCATCCATTCTTGTAGATTACCTCTGTCTTGCATTTCCAGTCTACTCTGTTGTCTATTTGACCTCCCAGGTATTTGTAGTCCACCAACTCCAACTTCCCCCAGGATGTAAAATAGTGCTATTCTTACTGCTATTTCTCCTAAAACCAGCAATCATCTGCCTGGTTTATGTTCATGATAAAAATGAAATGATTGTTTCCACACCATCCTACAAAGTGACTAATGAGTTCTCTGTACTCAGCTTCTTTTCCAACACTGATACATGCCACAACTGCAGAGTCTCAGTATGACAGGACTCAAAAGTTGTGTTGGAAGTCTGAAGTGTACAGTGTTAGGAGAAACGGTGAGAGCACAGTCTCTTGTGGTGCTCCTATGCTGCTGACCACCATCTCAGACACAACCTTTTAGTCATGTTACATCAGGATCAATGTGATGTTGATCCTAATATGACAATATACTGCCAAACATTTTTACATCTGTTTTGTCTTGCTCTTGTCCACTTATTGACCTGTGTGTGTTATCAGACAATAGAACAAAAAATATGTAATGATGACTGAATAGCAGCCCATTTACGGTCCGGTGTGTAGGATGTACATTAAAGATGATAACCAACTGAATACCCCCACCTCAAACAACCTTGTTATGATTTAGTTTATATTGAAAAATTAAAAAAAAAAAAAAAAAAGACAAGTAAAATGATCACCTAATAGTTTCTTTTTTCTTTCTTTAAACTATTCCAACAAATCACAAAGCTTATTGGAAGTGAGGCTGCATGGTGCATGAAAGAGGGGAGATGCATGTTTTTACATACAAAACATGACATATAAAACTATGAACTGCGTAATATAATTGTTTCAATTCCTGTATCATTTTAAAAATTGTTTGCAATTAAAAAATTAATACTTATAAAAGTAAAATTAAACTTTTTGGTTTAGATTTATTTTATGTTTTGTAAAACAAAAACATTGCATTGCAGTACAAAGACCTTGTTCCATCAATGAAACAATCAAGTGGGCTAAATTTCCACCAATCTGATGAACACAGCTGATCAGTGGTTACCAGCAACGTTTAGCAGCAATTATTTTGCATTGCAAGGAGGCCATACCATACACCAGGAGCAAAGGTTTAATTGTTGGGACATTACATTATGTCTAAAATTGTATTTAAAAATTTTAAATAAATAAAAAAAGTTTTGTTGAAAAGAAAAATGTTTTGTATATTACCATACATCGATGTGTATAGTTTGATCATTGATAGAAACTTTAAGTAATTTTAGTGGGAAATATGGGTCATATAAATGTACAAATGTAAGCACACAGACACTGTGTCTCTCCTCTGGAATAGAGCACAAAGTTCAAAGAAGAATATATGGTACAAGTGTCTTTTCACCACGGCAGGAGAGTCATGTAACATCACAGGTGTCAAATTTACATCTTGCTGCTCACAAATTCAAAGCAGTTTTTCTATTTATGAATCCAGTATAGCTGATGTTGTCCTTTCTCTCTTCCATCTTTGCATTTGTCTTTTTTTTCTGTATTTTTATTGGTTCCACTCTGTAATCAGGCCTCACCTCCTGTTTCTCCCACTTCCACTTCTTGTGCAGGTATTGGCCAGGGCGTGCCAGTGGTGGCTCTTATCGTAGAGGGGGGCCCTAATGTGATCTCCATAGTGCTGGAGTACCTCAGGGACACTCCCCCAGTCCCAGTGGTGGTGTGTGATGGCAGTGGTAGAGCCTCAGACATCTTGGCCTTCGGACATAAATACTCAGAGGAAGGAGGGTATGTGCAAACATGTACAATAGTCCAAGTTCAAATAGTCATAATTGTACATTTTGATTTGGAAAATCTGCTAGAACGAAACCTTTAATGGATTATTTGTTATCATAAAATCTGACAATAATTATGTTTTTTTAATTAATCAAGAATTTATACAATGTTAAATGCTACTTCCTTTCCTTTTTATGGATAAAATGTCATAGTACAACTTAGAAAATATTATATTGCAGTATTTATCAAAGAAATTAATCAGTTTTTATAGACTATATATCTAATTTATTGCTCATCAAGGATTTTGAGATTGTGAAAGTCTCAGTTAACATTGTTTTAAATTAATGACAAATAAATAATAATTTCTAGTTTCCCTTTAATCTTCTATCTGATCCCTTCTTGACTTTCCTTTTTTTACCCTTTCTCACACCTCTTTGGCCCTGCAGCATCATTAATGAGTCTCTAAGAGATCAGTTGCTGGTGACCATCCAGAAGACGTTCACATACAGCCGCACACAAGCCCAGCATCTGTTCATTATTCTCATGGAGTGCATGAAGAAGAAAGAACTGGTCAGTCATTGTCTTTCACAGACACTTTATACATGAGCACATACAGGTACTTTACACTAAATGATTGAATAGTAAAGCACAGGCAAACTCAAAAACATATAGCTCTCATTCAACCTTAAATAAAACCACTCACTCAAATAGTGCTTTATCTTTAAAAAAAATGAGGGGGAACAGAATTTTATATTTAAAGCTTTCCCGTGATGAAACTAAGTGAAGCAGATATGATTCCATCTTTTATGTATGACATGTAATGTTAAGTAGATGAAAATGTTGATGACATCTGGGACCAACTGCCCTCTACTTTGTACCCCTTTGAAAGTGTTTAACCCTCTAGGTGCCAGCATTTTAAAGGTTTCTAAGGGAAGCTGTAAATGAAAATGTTAAATATTAACCAGAGTTTATGATGGCAGTAAAATTACTCATCTAATTTCATCTTGTGGCATCACAGGTTGACATAACTTTCCATAACTTTCACTATGAACTATGATTTATATTGTTTGTGACCGCGGCCAGTCGTTGATGGCGGCGCCAGATTGTTGACAGCCGTTTCACTTCTTCCATATAGCGATGGAAAGCTCTCTTTATGGAGACATGGCCTGGTAGTTGTCATTATTTTGCGACTTTGGAGCAGAAGTTGTGTTAAACAGAATAGTCAGAGAGGTCCCTCATGTGTGAAGGAAATTTTGTCCCTCTAAACCAGCTGCTTGGTAAGGTTGTTTGTATAGTACATGTTTTTTTTCTGTGTGTGTATGTCTGTGGGATTATCAATGTTTAGAGGACCTAAATCTGTTATCTCAGTTACATTTTGGAGATGTGTCTTCCTTTTGAGAAAGAAAACAAAAATATTACGTTTTAAGGTAAAAACACATTTAACAGTTGTGGTCAAGTTGTGTTATGCAAGTGTTGCACTAGCACAAAGAATAAGCGACCAGGTGGAAAGATAGACTTTCCATTATTTACACCTTACTTGTGCATTCGATGAGAATACAAGATACTGGTTTTAAGAAAAACATTGTGGGTGTAAGAATCATTTGGGTTTCTCTCTGTAATACACTGCCTGGCTGAAAAAAAACTTGCCACCCATAAAAAAATAGGTCACACTAATATTTCATTGGACCACCTTCAGCTTTGATTACAGCAGCATTTGCTATGGCATTGTTTCGACAAGCTTCTGCAATGTCACAAGATTTATTTCATCCAGTGTTGAAATCCCAAAGATTTTCTTTGGGGTTCAGGTCTGGATACTGTGGTGGCCAATCCATGTGTGAAAATGATGTTTCCTGCTCCATGAACTAGTCTTTCACAGTCTGAGCCTGTTAAATCCTGACAGTCATCTTGAAATGTACCCTTTTCACCAGGGAAGAAAAAAATTCATTGATGGAATAAACTGGTCATTCGGTATATTCAGGTAGTTAGCTGACCACATCCTTTGGACACATAATTTTGCTGAACCTAGACTTTACCAACTGCAGCAACCCCAGATGATAGCAATACCCCACAGGCTTGTACTGTAGATATGAGGTATGATGGGTGCATCACTTTACTTTGTCTCTCTTCTTTTCCTAAAGTGCCGATCACTCTGGAACAGGGTAAATCTGGACTCATCAGACCAAATGACCTTCTTCCATTGCTCCAGAGTCCAATCTTTATGCTCCCTAGAAAATTAAAGTTTTTTTTTTTTTTTGCTAATTAGCTTCTCTAATTGGTGGTTTCCTTATGGCTATACAGCTGTTCAGTCCCAGTCCCTTGAGTTCCCTTCACATTGTGCATGTGAAAATGTTCTTACGTTTAATAATAAACATAGGACCTGAGTTTGACTGTTGCTTTTCTTCAATTTGATTTCACCTGGGGCAGCATGGCTCAGTGGGTAGAGTGGTCGTCTTGTAGCCTGAGGGTTGCCGGTTTGATCCTCGCCTGGAGAGCTCATGTCCCTGAGCAAGACACCAAACCAGAGAACCAGAGGTCACTAACAAGTGGCCCGTAGTCCGGATCCGGACCCAGAACCTGTTCCATATGAACAGGGCCGGCCCTAGGCTGGCAGGTGCCCTAGGCAAAACGGAAGTTTCAAAATGCTTACCGAAACTGAAGCTACATAACTCAGTCACACACATTTTGTAACTAATGTAGAAATTCTTGTCTCTTTGTTAACAAACGAAACAAAGTCACACTGAAACACTATAAATTAAACCTCTACAAAAATGATAAATAGCACAAAAAAAATAACATT
This sequence comes from Rhadinocentrus ornatus, assembly GCA_037177495.1. NCBI lineage: Eukaryota > Metazoa > Chordata > Actinopteri > Atheriniformes > Melanotaeniidae > Rhadinocentrus > Rhadinocentrus ornatus. The sequence continues at coordinate 20,901,265 of JBAMHW010000012.1, read as the reverse complement.
TAGTGCAAAAGTCCAGGGCAAGTAATGGCACAAGTTCAAATCCTTAAACAATGTAAAACGGTGCAATCAAAAAAACCAACCAAAAAAATAAATAAAAAATAATAATTAAACTATAAAAAGTGCTACAATTATGATGAACAAAACAAAATATTGCCACTGTGTAAAACAAAAAAATCTATCGGTTAAATAAATTTTTGAAGCATGTTTCATATGTAAGTTGTAACACAAAGTTGGTTAGTTGAGATAATTCCCTCATGCCCTTCCAGCCACCAGGCCCACCACTCAGAGAAACACAGACTTCAATCATCTTTATGACATCTCTGCATTGTGCATTCAATGTTATTCATTTGGATCTGCTTGCCACAGATCCAAATATTATTTATTGATTGTTAGATTAAAAAAAAATGTAATATAGTCATTATTCTTTGTTGAATTAATTTATATTCTTTACTGAGAGCCTCTGGTGAAGACAATGAGGCTGAGGCCTCCTCTCTAGTAGCTTCTACAGGGGCCCTTTTGTGGCTGCAAAAATTTGGACAAATACAAATTTAACACAACACTTTAAAATTTCTAGCAATAACATTAAATTGCAGTAGCGTACCCTTGCAATACACAGACAGTTGCATAAATACTGCACTGCAAATACAATTAGAAAATTCTGATGTTGTATTTAACCTGTACTTTGTCATTTTGACATGCATGCTTTTTATTGCATGAAATAAGTGGTACTTTAATTATGTTGTTCAGATATTGTTGTCATGGTACAATAGCATCTATGTTATCTATGTTATATCTAAAGTTAGCCCTCTGTCGATGTCAAAATTAAGTCTTAACACACGCTGCCTTAATCTTCAGTAACTCAGAGATACCTCTAATATATATATATATATATATATATATATATATATATATGTATATATATATACATATGTATATTTTTATATATAAACACACACACACACACACACACACACACATCAGTTGCCATTAATGTACTTTTTCATAACAGTATTGACTTTAAATGTTAAAGAAAGGAAATCTATATTAAGTGCCTTTTCTACTTTGTTCTTCTTCTGGTAAAACAACTAGAAATATAAATGCTCATTTGACAAGCTTAAATCTCCTTTAAACTCCAAGTACCTTTAGCACAAATTATTTTGTACATTATGCTATAACAGTTTAATCAACATTTTTGTGCAAAAAGTGCCTATTTCTTTGCTTGTTTTCCAGTGTCATATAGCTATTGAATTTGGCTCAAAATAGTCTTTCTGCACAGCATTTGAAAGTTGGATTGCATGACTGTAGCACATTTTCCAACCCCTTAACTTCTACCACTAGAAGTGGTCTACAGTCCAGAACAGTTCATTTTGTGAGTGAATTTGTGAGTTTGCCCGATGTTGTTTTATTTTGATCGATTTGATCGAGTTTGGGCTGACACTTTCCCATTTTCCATTGTAGGTGAATAAATTTATTTTAAAGTTCTGTTTTCCTGATAATCATAACACACGTCCCAAAAAACAAAGATGTTGTATACATACACAGAAGTACACACAGAATTTGGTGGGCAGCCCAGCATTCGTCATGGAGCAGCGTGTAAATGGATTGATTTCACCCTCTGTGGGATCCGAGGGACTAACTGATGCTCCCTCTGATGTAGCTTTTAAACATCATACAAGAGAACAGTAGAACAATTGGGTGTGAGTCATTCAGCATGAGCAGCTGAAAAGCTCAGATAATCTGATGCTGCCTTTCTCTGATTTTACCAAAGTGTTACTGCTATCATATTGAAACTTCAAAATGACAGCTTGCCTTCACTGTATTATCAGTCCCCAACAATGTCACAACCTTACATAAACATGTCAGTACAGGCTAAAGCATCTTTTCATGTTTTTGTGAAGGAACTGATTTTCAAAACTGCAAATGTTACCCATTAAAGAATTTAACTTTGTTTTTATTTTTGTAGTACAGTCTTTCTAATCCTGATCTTCAACTATTTAATGTTCAGAAGTGCATACATCTCTGCACAAATTTAAGATCTACTATAACACAAGCCATTTATAGGACTTGTTTTCTTATCCCTCTGGGATTCATAAAGTATTCTGATTCTGAATCTGATTACTTAAAATGTACAGATTTATGATATAAAGACTCTTCTCAATTATTCTCAACAAGAATGATACTATAGTTTTCTAGAAATGTGGTGTAATCGCCACCTTTCCCTTTAGAATAACCTGCTATTTCTATTAGATTTGGTGACATACTTAGTCAAGTCATAGCTCTAACACTTTACTTTTTTTTCTATTTTGCATTGTTACCTAGCTGGAAAATTCCTCCCATGCCAAACATGTGGAGACAAGTGTCATGTGCCAAACATTTTTTGAACTTATGCAGCCTCTTTAACACCCACCTTCTTGCTTTACAGTCAAAAACTGAGAATGTTCATATGTATGTAAGTCATCTTATAACGGTGCAGTCATACTGAAATCATAGGTGTTGTTGCGTAATTTCCATGATTACTTCTTCTTTAACTTGTGTGTGAGGAATCACATGTATATTCACTGTTTCTACTTAAGAAAAAAAATAATTATAATTATATATATATATATATATATGTATATATATATATTGTTTTTATATTTTGATTGTTCAGAAGAGATCGAAGTCCAGCTGTCAACACAAAAATAATGCAATTGTTAAGAAATAGGACAGCTTATAACAATATAAATGATATGATGATGTAGTACTGGGGTATTTCTATTATACGCTGAAATAATGAATAATGTATTTAGACATGTAAAACTAATACTGTATAATTGTATGATGTTAAGGAGAGTATTTATTGGTATATCCAGAGTATTTGGTGTTTTTCTCCAAAATTAATATCTAGGATATCAAGAACTGTGTATGTGTATGACAGTGAAAAATACATTTTTAACTGTCTTTTTTGCATCACAACTACAATTGGAATGGACAAAATTAACCTATTCATGCTACAGTTGCCTCCACTATCGGTGAAAACTCCAACAGAAACAGCTGCTAAACTCTCCGCTTCCACACCGAGGTCCGGAGGTGGAGGAGAAGTGATTCCAACTGGGTAAAACTACAGCTAGCTTTAGGGTCAACTCCCTTCACTTAACCCAGTAGCTAGCAGCAGCCAGCTTCAGGCTTTGTTCCCTTTACTTGACCCAGTAGCTAGCAGCAGCTTGCTTCAGGCTTAACTCCCTTCACTTTACCCAGCAGTGGTAAAGCAGACATAGGACTAGAAGAGCTTTGTGGTGCTCATTCCTAAAGCTTGCAGCAAAAACATTCACTACTAAACAGACAGTTTCACACAGCAATTTTTTTCTGCTCAGATGCCCCCCAAACATAATCTATATGTGACCCAGTAAAAGACAGGACACAGAAAAATTCTTTTGTGGGAAGCACAGTAAAAATTGTAAAGTTTTGCGTTAGAGTTTAGAATGACTTAACAGCTTCACAGGCACATGGTGGGCTACTGACCCAACACAAGCTGTAGCTATAATAACCCTGTCACAAACACAGCCTAATATATGTAAAACATGCAAACAACAAGTGCATCTGCTCAGTATTAACAACCTTATTTTAACAGCAGTAAACCCAGTCAATATAAACAACGGTAGTAACTTAAAGTGTGCGACCTGCATGCCAGGACACACTCACTCACAGGATTCAACACAGCAAGATATCTCCCCTACCAACCCGCTCTTTAGTGTTGCTTACAGCGTGGTCAGCCCTTATACACACACGTTACCTATTCAGCAATCATGTGTTTAATCAGCCACACATACATCTGCAGTCAATAGTTCTTCAGTACTCCTGCTTGCAGCACGCAGTGTGTGAGGAAACCTAGTGCTTGCATGCTCCAACTTGGAGCTGCTCTTAAAGGGGCAGCATTGCAAAAATACCCCAGTCATAGTGATTACAACACTAGCTTTACAAACGGATCTTATGTGAACAGGTAACAGTTTAAAACACACTAAGTTCCATTTCCCACTGACAAGTGTTTAATTTTAGTTCACTTGGCTACATATATAAACAGGTTTTAACTAGATCAAGTGATCAATTTTTAAGAAATCAGACAATATAACATGAACTCAACATAACAAAAACAGACCTATCTGCTGCCAAAATCTCTCTTCAACTTCTTCAGGGAACTCGGAAAAATTTTGAATACAGTCTTAATGCTTCTGTTAATGAGAGGAATTTTTTCTTTGTTTATGTTTGGTTTATTTTGGTAAGGAAAATGTTTGCAAGCTTCAGGTTGGCTACAGGCACTGTGGCATAGAACAGTACAAATTGGATTACAGTACACAGATGGGCACAATAAACCCTTTCTCTTCCAAGGGTGCCATCTCTGCAGTATGTCCATCTATTGAAATATATATTTATAATTCAATATACAATAATATATATATATAAATTTTCAAATGCTAACAATTTTGTAAAACAGAGAAAATACGTTTCCTTTTCAGCACTAGCCTACACTATTTTACACCTGTAGAGTCAAGGATTTTAGGCTGTGTTCTGACTTCCCACAAAAGCAAGTGAGCTACAACATGTGTAAGGCGGATGCATACAGAGCACCTCAGTTTCTGATATTCTTGTCCATGTTGAACACTACATGAGAAAGCTATGTTTGCAAAATGCATGTGTGTGAGATGTATGTTAATGTGTGTGGAAACATGATATCCCCGGGGAAGAATAAAGATGGAACATGTGTGAGAGAGACAGACATGGAGAGAAAACTGACTCTTTGTGGTGTGTAATACATGATATGCAAACTGTGTAAACTAATGTGTGTGTAACTTTGGTTTGTTTACGACATGGTTTGTAAACTGTATAAACCATGTTGAGCATAACTGTGTTTACTTGCAAATGCATTTTTAAATGGACACACAAATATCTAGAAAATACACAAAAAAAAAAAATTCACACATGCACAAATGGCAAAAATGCCCAAACATTAATAATACACACATATGTTATATCATAAGCCACATAAATTTAATAGTTTAGTTTTCAAAGCTGAGGCTCTCAGAAGCATGAAGAGTCTCGGAACCCCTTGAGCACTTGTAAACTGATCTGTGCATGAATACAGTTTTGTACATGCATACCAGGTGATTTGTGCACACATATTTAATGATAAAAAGTTGATTTTCTTTACATATCCTTGACCCTGTAAGAATGAGAAGCCTTTTGATTAAGGTAAATTTAATGAAAGCGGTCAGTGAAATTTCCATGTTCTATAGCTCACATTTTTTCATAATAGATTATTTTCTGACCAGTACGTGGGTCGCTACCTCTCTCTTGGTTTTTTAGGCCCACATAGTCTTTAGCCGAATATCTGTATGTGATCTTCTGTGTTGAACTGTTGAACATACATCACAACTTACTTGAGCTGGCATTTATGTTAACAACCAGGTCAGAAGCTGGGTCACGAAACCAGGCTGAATGACATGTTGATTCTTTACTGGCAGCAAATGGAGCATTATTTGTTGTTAGTGTATTAGTCTAAAAGGGTGCCAGTCAGCCAGTGCCTCCATTTCTTATTTATTTATTTTTTCTATTTTGGTGACTTTATGGAAGAATTGCCAAAAAGTAAGAAGAAAAGAAATGTAAATGTGAATGTAAGGGTGATTTAGATTGTAGGAAATTAGAAATCAAAGAGAATGGTCTAAAATAGAATGGTCCTTATATCTAGAAAAAAACTTACTAGGAACTTCAGCGCGTGCTCTTTGGTAAGCAGGAAAAGCCGTAATGAGAGGGAAAATAATTTCCTTCTCTTCCCATAAGAAAAAGAAGGAAACTTTGAGAATTTCAGAGTTAGAACT
>JBAMHW010000012.1:20869635-20895313 GCA_037177495.1 Rhadinocentrus ornatus | reverse complement strand
TGGGAATTTCTAAAAATAACCAAGTCTTCACTTTTTCTATGTAAGCTTACACCCATCTGGAACAACCCTGACATCCTCCAAAAGAAAAAGATGATTAACTTCACTCAATGGAAAAATAAACGAGTAAAACAGAACATATAATAAAAAAATGGTAACTTCTTGTCATTTAAGATTCTCACTTCACAATATGAAATCAGCAACACAAAATTTTTAGAATACCACCAGCTTAAATCTATTATATGTAAATAAAAATTTACCATTAATCAATTAAACTTGCAACTACCTATCAGGGTGGAAGAACCTCCATACCCCAAAGCTATTATCGAAAACGTATAGACTATTATCTAAACTAGAAAACTTAATCTCTCTTCCAACTTCAAAATGGGAGGCTGACTTATCCAGTGACTTTAATCAAAATGAATAGTTACAAATATGTTTAAACACCTTTAAAATTACTAAGAATTCAAATATGCAACTAATACAATTCAAAATTCTGCATAGAACTTATTATACAGGACAAAGGATGTTCAGGATGGGTCTGTCACAATCAAACATCTGCTTACACTGTTTCCATGCCTTGTGGTCCTGCACACCCATTCACAGGTTTTGGCTCCTGGTTTGTGAAGACATGTCAACATGGTTTAAATGTAATATTCCTGCAAACCCCACAATGTGTCTACTAGGTGACTTGGGTGACATTAATATAGTAATTAACTCTGCACACATGATACGCATTACATTTTGCATCGCAAAGAAAACTATCCTTGTTAACTGAAAAACTAAAAACAATCTGTGTATTGATCAGTTTAGGAATCTCTTAGTAGACCCCATCAGTAGTGAGACAATATCTCCCTCCCCCTCAAACAACCAGTTAGCTGAATCTCATTCCCTCTGGTCCCCTGTGATTGGCTTTTGATTGGCCATGGATCTGGGCGCACCTGCTATTCTGCTCTCGCTTTTCTCCTTCCCCCCTGGGTGTGTGGGTGCATCCTGGGGTCGGCGGCATCTTATTGGCTGCGGTCGCTCCATGGTCCGGTCATGAGAGGGCAGTTGCTCCTGGCCTGTCTTGCTCTGGAGGGCTTTCCAGGGAACAGGGGTGCCTAGTGCTGCTAGCAGCTTACCATCCAGGGGTAAGTTCACTTCCCTCTGGACTTACATCCCCAGACCTCTCTCCTTCCCCGCTCTCTCATGAGATGATGGCTGAGCAGTCACACAGCCGGAGAGGGAGAGAGAGCGGAAACAAGTGTTATCGAGGGAAGCAAAGTTTGCCACGAATAAGCGATTAGCAGGTTTGCTTTTGCAGCTCGCCACTCGGGATTGGTGCTGTTCCAGGCGGTTGTTTTGGGGGGCCCAGTCATCCTTGGCATGGTGCAGGCCCTCTAACTTTTGTGGGGGGCATGTCCCTGGGCTCCTGGGGCCCTGGACTCTTATCTTAGGCCGCTCTGGATGGCCGGTCCCTGGTGGGCCAGCGGCTGCCTTTCTTGGCCCACTGGGGCCTGTGCCCCAAAACCGCGGGGGGCTCTGGCTGGGGCTCTCCTCTGGGGCTGGGGCCGTCTTCAGGGTGAGGTAGCTTGGGTTCGTGTTCCATGGTTGCTGCCGACAGCCCGGGTCTCTGGGCTGCTCTAGTCTGCTTCTAGCCTCCGTAGAGGCAGACCTCATCCTCTGCATGCTGACACAGTCACTGAATTGTCCAGTGGGTTTATACACTAAGAGATCATTTTTCTCTTTATTTCTGTGAGCTTGTATCTGGTCAGTGTTGTGATACGTTTGTGATATGTCTTTTTGATTTGGTCATTATTTAAAAATTCTTAATCACTGGCAGCTCTTTTTTTCTGTAAAAGCTGTAGGAAATTTTCTGGTGTTTTTATGTACAAATGTAGCAGTTTGTTGTCTGGTATTAGTGTGGATTGAAGGGTTGTTGTCATCTGTCGGTGGTGTTTTTGTCTCCTTTTTCTTTCTGCTTTGCCTTTAGCTTCTTTTTACTGTCTTCTTTCTTTTTCTGTCCCCTCCGGTCAGGTCCAGCAAGATTACATAGATTCCATGATTCAAAGTAAATAAATAATAGTAAATAAATAAATAAAAGAATCAGACTATCAAGAGGAGCCTTATACCCATAAGCCTCCCCTTGGCAAAGCAAATTTGTTCGGAACAATACAGCAACCAGACTATCATTCTGCTTGCTATGATGCTGGACAGGACAAAAAAAAAAGATAACGAGAGGCTTGTTGCAGCCATAAACAATTTTCTGTTGTTTGCCCTAATGATTTGCTCATTTGCAGGGTGTAGGCATATTTCTGTTCTAGTAGCTGATAGATTGTTTTAAGGACGACAGCAAGGGAATTACTGCAAAGCTTGTCAAAGGCTAAGGCACAAGCTCCTAATTTTTACACATAGGATAGTTGTGTGAAGAACCATGATGTAATATGCAAGTTATGTGAAAGATAATGCTAAAGAAGCATTTTTTCCAGTTTGTCTGGATGATAATGGTAATTATCTCCTTTGTAGATTCACATGTTTATTTTAGATCCTTTACACAAAGGTAGAACAAGCTAACAGGCTGTGTGAAAATCGCTACCTTTCAATGTAAACACAGCCTGCTGTCACTACCGAAAATGTCAGCAAACAATTCTTTTCCCAATTTTTCAACTGCTCTTCCTCTTTGAAGGTTGAAGGGGTGGGGGTGGCTGTCTTGGCAACGAAGAGCTCGGTATGAATAATTGAATATAGAATCACACTTATATCTTTAATTTGAATTAAATATTGAGGAGGAACCACCAGCCAACAGTGTTCCTCCGCCTTCCTGACAAGAGGAACTAAGAAGGTGTAGGAGAAAGATAAGAAAAAAGAAAGTTTGACTTAAATGGCTTTGAGAGGGAAGGAGTGTGAGGAAAGGAGAGCAAATAAAAAAAAAGAAAGTATGGAAGAGAGCCGAAGTGAAAAATAGATGAGAGAGACCGTTCATTATCAGTTGGGAAGTTTATGAATTGAAAATTTAATTTTAAAAAACACAAACTTATTTCTCACATTTTTCTTCTCTGGTTATACTGACAATCCTATTATTGACAATCCTATTATTATGATTTATTTCAAAACCAGAGTTTCTGTCAGATCCAAGCTCTTTACAGTTGTTAAAGTATTGACAACAGAAGATCCTTCAGAAACCTCATTTAACTTCCCCAGTGAGGAAGTGCTTCAATAGTGTCTGCCATTTGTCTTCTATAAATACCAACGAAGCAAGGTATAAGGTATTTCTGCCTATTAAATGAAGATTAAGATTTAGCAATGGCCTTAATCAACTGGAATCTAAAGTGGATGTTTTATGTTAATCTGAATGTCTGACTTAATGCCTCAAAAGATGCAGGAACATTTTAGAGAATAGCTCTATGTTTTCATCAAAATTTTCCTACAGCCATCATCAGTTCATCAACACTAAATCTCCTTATTTTTTTTTTTTTAAAACCTTTTTTGTGCCTGTAGTTCTTTCCCAGTGCCTGATGTCAATCCACCTATTTTTTGGTCTTCTTATCTCCCACTTATAGCACTCAAACATAATTCTTTCTGTCCTTTATTCTCACTAAATGCAGCTAGAATATACACTGGATAGGTGAATGTATCTCTTAAGTTAACCCATGCAGTGTACATCTGCAGTAACCTTAAGCATGAAAGTGAAGGAAGTAAAGAGGGACAAATAAAAAAAAGCATGCCAAGGATAAGAGGCTGGTAGTGCTCCTATGGGAGGTGCTATAAGATTAGTGGTTGAAAAAGATGGAGTAAGAAAGGGAGGGTAGGTGATGCCTGAATTGAGAGGAAAAACTTAAAACAAATGTGAACATCTATGATCTTTTAGGTATTTTGCACCATAATCCATCTTAGCCAAGAATCCTGTGTGCATGTAAGTGCAAAGGAAAATGAAAGTGTGTGTGTGTGTGTGTGTGTGGAGGGGGGGGGGACCTGCTATTTTGCTATAATGACTGCTGAGCAATGGGCAAATGGCCAGAAAAGACATCTGTACTAATTGGGTGAAAATACATGTGAAATTTTCCTCAAGCATTTTTAGAAAGCATTCTATTTTTGTTTGTCCATCTAAACTTGTAAGATCCCAGCTTTGCATCTGACCTTTTGACTTACAATGAGAGATTTTAAAAGTAAACTGACTCTTAGAAAGACTGTCTCTTAAGACTCTTAGATTGTGTTGAGCAGATAGCCTTCTAAATGGGTTGTTAATGTCTATTGCATTAAAGGAAAAGATGCAATGTATCAAAAGATTACCTTGCCTCTGGCCATACTATTAAAATACACAAAGTCACATACAGTAATGCAACATAACTCAGAAAAGTAAATTGAATTCCACACTGCACCAACAACTCTTTAGCGTCCCTGCGCAAGAGGATCACCATCAGTTCCTTTACATCTTATTGCACTCCTATTTCACCTGGAGAAAGGTCCTCTGGTTAGTCTGGCACACAAATACAAATATGCTTAAAGCCTGCCCTTATATCTTACAATTTCAATGTAACACAGCCTTTAGGTTGCATGACATTTCACTACTCACATTTCCCCAAAAGAGGAGACAATATGTCATCATCATATGTTGTGCAGTGATGAATATGCCAGCTTAACGAACACTGTAAAACATCATTGTGATTTACATTGCTGTAATGGATTTAGATTTTTTTTTTTTATTGATAGTTTGGGGGGGGCTCAAACACTGCAGCATTGCTGCAGCATTGCTCAGGGGAAGCCACAGCATAAGCAAAGCCTGCTGATTTCTGGAGTTCCACAAAATGCAGCCATTTAGAGGAAGGGGGAGATGGGCTGCAGGGGCGGAGGTGGGAGGAGATGGATGAGTAGATGTAAGGATTAGAGGAATAGCTCATCAAGCATTCAGAACACACATTCTTCCATACACAGCTCCAACAAGGTGCCCTTCACAGATGCACATGTATGATGAACACGTGTGCCCACACGTGAGCACCTGTATGATATTTGTACGCAGGCTTACTACTGTAAATATGACTTAAAAAATCCAGAGAATCTGCCTCAGATTTTCCTCTCAGCTGACTTTATCATTTATTGCATCATCCATTTACAACACAAGCCCAATCCCAAAACAGCATTAATGTCAGCCAAAGAAAGGGTTTATGGTAATCATGTGCATGAGTAGTTTATATACATTCAATCTTCTCATTTGTATGGTTGTATTTATGTATTCTCTGTTTATTTGTCAGCAAATTCCCTCGTTCCCTTTTCCCTCCTCTCAGTTAACAAGCTGTTTAAGAGTTTTGTGGTGTCCACTGTCCTGGGGACAACAGAGGGCAGGAAAGTCCAGCGAAGGGATATAGTTCAGTTCTTTAGAGAAATTTCTCTTTTCTCCTCGTTATAGTAAAGCAGTTTAATCCAGCAAATAAAAGCGGTGCTACTCAGTATGTGACTGAATTTCTTTGTGCAACATATCCTCACAAAAACAGTGGAATGAAAGAAAAGAAAAGGCACTTTAAGGAAGTTCTGCTTGTGTGGAAAACAGAAACACTCACTCATGTTTCATTCTGTCTTTCATTCTCTTTATGTTTATCTTTTTCTTATTGTCTCTCAGATAACAGTTTTCCGGATGGGCTCAGAGGGTCATCAAGACATTGACCTTGCCATCCTCACTGCGTTACTGAAAGGTGGGTGTTTGCATGTATGTCTGTGTGCTGTAGAGCATGACTGACCTGTGGTCCTCAATCAGTAACAACACAGATTCGTTGTTTTTGTTCATAGAGTTTTGCACTGCGAAGTAGGATTAACATACCCAGGATATCTTTAATGTCTGGGTAGACTTACCGCCCTAGTATTAATGGCAATTTTAATTTATCTTACAATATAAACAGACAGTATGCTTACAATAAAATTTCAAGTTATTACAGCACAGACGTTTTGGACAGAACACTTCCTTAGTGTCCTACCTTTCCTTTACATTTTTCATTGAGCTTTTTTGAGGCTTAGCACCTCCATTTGTGCACGTTTTGTGTTGGAATATGAATTCTGCACCGTGACAGGTGCAGGAATAAAGGTTTTAAGGAAAAGAACTGACTGACTTACAAAGTCCAACAGTGACAAATCAACAATGATATTTCGGGTGATACAGAGCCACTAACTAGCCCACTAACAGGGAAAGGGTGAGACAAATGAGCAAATTAGACCAGGTATTCTGTCTACTGCACGTGCAAGACTCTGCACTAAGTAACAGATAGCTAAACACTTGTTTTGGAGTTGAAAAAGAGAAAAGGATGACTCAGATGTGGAAGAAAACTGAGACTTTACTGTTTGTCTTCATCACTTGCTTTACAAAGCCAGACTTTCTTACTTGTGAAACTGAAATATGAATACAGAAATATGTATTGTATAGATGAAATGGTAAATCGCAGTGTTAGCTCAAAATATAAGCTACATGCTAATACATACAATAAATGAGACATTTACCATAAGCTAAATGGTATAAAATAAGGAACCAATATCCACAACTATAAACAGTACAAATGTATAAACTCACAAAGCTTCTCCAGGGTCAACGGTGGTACATGGACCAGATTAAAGACAGACGCTCTGGAGCACATGTCCCATAATGAAAGATAGCCGGTCTGACCTGTGACCTTGCCCATGTGACTTTAACAAGCAATAGAAAGCCGAGGAGTTTATAAAAAAAGAACATCTTCAAATTAAAGGAACATTTTTCATCACACCAGGTGTATTGATAAACAGGAAGTGAAGCAAACAAAATAAACAAGGGGAAAACTTACTCTAACAAGGGCAACAACTAAAACAAACCCAAACCAAAAACCCACGGATCATGATACATAACCTGCTTGGGAGGTCACCATTGTGAGCTAACTTGGTAATAAGTGAACCTGCATTGTAGCGTGGAAAACCTAGGATTAACCCTGATGTTACCTTGAAAAGAGAAAAAATCCAGCTTCGTAGTACATGCCTCAGGAATGTAACATTACTTGCTCTAAAAAATTACTTTTCATCATCACAGAATTGGAAAACTTAAAAGCTAATCCAATCATTTACTGTGCAATTTAATTTCAAAGGCATTGTTTCCTGCATGTCTGGTGCTTGTTTGATCTAAGATATCTAACTGCTTTCCCTTAAGTGTTAGATTATATATTCCTACATCACCTTTTGTGTTAATAAAAGAAAAAAGACAATACATTTGTAATTTATAAGTATTACAGTTGCATTTGTTACTTTTGAACACAGTCGATGCCAAATGCATGTTATAGACAAACTGATCTATTACTGAAGTAAGTTGTACATTTCTCAGGACAGCAAACTTTCCAAGAAATTGCAAGGAAACACCATCACTATACTGGCAACTTTTGAGGGTGCATGTGTGCATGTGTGTGTGTGTGTTTAGGTTTTTTTTGACTATGTGATATTTTATATAATATTTACTGATCCGCAGGTCTAATTGTTGAACTATTTTGTTAAATTTACAGCGGTTATAGCCCTAGTATTAATGGCATTTTAGGAAAGGCTGTGAGTTTAGGGTTTTAGCTTGGTATGAGATAAAAGTAACTCCTGTTGCATCATCAATTAGATCAAACACAGCTGCTCATTAATTCTGCAGCAAGAGACAAATAAGTACAGGAAGACCCTTATAACCTTCAATAGATTATGAAAGCACCATCTTTTGCACCATCTCCTTTGAAAAATAAATTTGGTCAGAAGGTAGTTTGTTAAAGGGGTGAATCATCTAAGCTTATGTACGTAAGGGTCTCTCTACCCTAGCTTGTTGTTTCATGCACTGTGGCTTTTACCACACAAACCTAATAAAACACATTATATATTCAGAGGTTAAATTTCTCATGTTTAAAAGCCATTCAAAGGAACTGCAGTACAAAAAACAAAATGTACTTTATATCTTTGCATGTTTCCTTTACATAAAATTCTCTCTTAACATGGCAGCAGTATAACACAGTTTATATGGTAGACAGTGAATCTTAAAACACTGCTGGTTTGTCCCTCTTCAGACAGCCACTGGAAGGTACTCATCCCTATTGCCTAGGAATTCCTTGAGCTATCCCTATTGTCTAGCCAAAACTCTTTGGCTCTTGCCAAAAATGATTGGCTCTAAACATATGAAGTGTCCATGCATTCAACACTTTGTGATTGATCATAATGCCTTGGCTAATTGGCATTCTGGAAAAGACTGTGATCTATATGCTGTAACAAATTTAATGAATTTACCAATAAAAGGAAATGAAGGAAAATCAAATATCTAACAGAATTCAACTAAACCTCTAATCTTCCCTATACTCCACACAGTTTCCCACTTCACTGCTTTCTGTGCCCACCCATGTACAAACACACACTGATGGATCCATATTTATGATTGTTGTTTAGTAGCTCGCATCGACCATGGCTTCTCTTGCCTCTTTGGGCAACGTGGCCCACTCCCTCTCCACAAACATCTATACACATGAGAACAGACTGCACAAACTTACGCATAAAGAAGCAGCAAGTCCTGTGGGGCTGCTTATTAATTCAGAGCTTATGATTGATAATCTGAGGAATTGCTTCACAGAGAAACATTTCAGTCTGAACGGGAAGAAGAGACAAAGTACAATTTGGAGAGGGAACAGAAATGTGTTAAAAAATGTATAACTAGCCATGATGGTGCATGATGTACTGTATTTGGCCAGTGTATCACCCCCTGATCTTTATCTTCATCTCAGATATTCTTGTTCTTTTGCTTTATGTATGTAAACATATTTCACTTATGTATTGTCTTGGCTATCTGTTGGCTAGATGAATATCTGGCATCTATTAATCTATCCCTTATCTCTGGTCTCTTTGTATCCCTTTTTATTAATTTCTGTACATGACGTGACAGGAATGCCATTCAGATAAATAAGTGAAGGAGGAACAAGGAAGAAAAGACAGGGCAATAATAAGAAATAAATTATAGAAATTAAAAAGAAAAGAGAAAAACAAAGGAAAGAAGGATAAAAAAAAACCCTAATGATCAGCTTGATGGTCATTTTCCATGCAATTGTCATTTTGTGTTATAAGAGTCAGTGAGATGTGTTAAGGTTCCTAGTGTAAAATTAAATCAGTCACATGCTGCCTGAGAGCATTTTTAAAACACTGGATTAGATTTTTTTCCCCCCAAAGAACTAAGCTGCTGCCTGAAGCTCAACAAAACACAGCTCAGTCAGAAATATGCAGTGTGGAGGGAACAGAGCACGACCAGGAAAAATGAAAAAAAAGCAGTGTGAGCTGTGTGAGAGAAACAAAGACAGATTAAGACAAGTGGGAAAAGACAGAGCAGGGGGGAAGCAGCAGTGTAAGTGAGGGGAGTTGGGAGTAATTGATGGTCTGCTGTCTGAGTTAGTCAATATCCTGAGGATTGGATACATAAAGTTAGATAGCTGCAGCTCAATCAACCCTGCAGGCCGACAAAATGAAGTTATGGGCTGCTGATAAAGCACTTCAGCCATCCTGGTTTTTAATATACATATATCTGCTCTCAAGCTCTTATTAGTGGGTGCTGCATGTTATTAGTGGGGCTCTGTCTGAACGCTTACTGCTAAGCTCCAGTAATTCTCTGGAGACCTTTAAGCCAAAAAGAGCAGGTTATAATATTGTGTGCTTATTAAAAATTACACTTTCATGTCGACATACAAAGAATTATTATGGTACTTGGGATTTTTTTTTTTTTTTAGGTTAATAAGATAAATTAGTTCCTCATCTTAATCATTATCCTCCCCGTGTACAGGTATATTATCCATGTGATTTTCTGTTAGATTCCTAAAGTTGGCAGTAATTTAAGTGTGGCACAACTATTTATTGAGTGTTTCCTGAAAACATTTTTATCTAAAGTTATTGGAAATGCAATGAAAAGATTAATGTTTTCTCTCATTTGGCCACTTGTACACAGATATACACAGATGTTTTTTGTTAAGGATCTCTTAAAACTTGTTGAAGTTGTAAATACTTCAATAAATCAAAATCTGTCAATCTATAATTTACCCAACTATTGTGCAGCAAAAAATACCAAAAGTTACTTGTGTTTACTGATGCATCCATTACTTTTCTTTTTCTTCACTGTTAGTGTTTTCCTCACAAAAATGTCTGTATATTTTAAATTAAATTTCCAAATGTTAATATATATTTCTGTCTTTGTGTTTATATTGGTAAAGTAGCATGAAATGATTTGGACACGCTGGTCAAAATATATGTTTCAACTGAGTGGAAAATTATACTACTTGATCTCTAGATGGTTTTAATGGAAACGCTTTAACAAATTCAGCATCTTATTTCCGTTTTTCAATACATTTAATTTGTAGAAATAAAAGGTCAGAAGCTTTGTTAAAAAATTTGGGCATATGTCACAGCTTGTTACAGCTAATGTGTTCACAATCATCATAAGAAAAAGCCACAAGTTGCAAATTTCAAAGCTTTATAAATAGTCTGATTCACTTGCCAAAAGTCAACAGTCCCTCTAAACAGCTGCCGAGTACTCTGAAAAATAAATAACTGATGACCACAAAGCAGGAGAAGACTGTCAAAGGACAGCAAAGCTTTTCAAGGGATCTGTTTTTCAGTGTGTAATGTAAATATGAAGTGGCAGGAAAAGCCAATTTCAAGTTTAAGTCTGGAAAATCTGGATACCTGAAGCAATTTTTCTTAGGATTTAAAAAAAAAAAAACTGGTGTTGTTAATAGCCTTTCCCTGGCCATAAATGATCTTAAGAAAATTGGTCAGTCTATGGAGTGGTGCAATGCATTCTTCCTCAAATCAGAAACACCAGTTCAAAAACCTTTCCTCTGTCTTCACATGAAATTGGTTATGAAAATGTAATGAAGCCAGCTGCCGTTTCAAAATAGGTCTTATTGATTTGTGAGGATAATATTGAGGTTTTCTTTGTTACAATGAGCAAAGGTATGTCAGTAAAAAAATTAGCAGAACTTCAAGAATCTCAAACACCTCCCAATTAATGAGCATGGATGTGGAACAGTCACTTCATTACAACATCGGTTTTTGTGTTGTTGTTTTTTTTTTTCTTTTTTTTATTAAAAAAGTGCACAAAACAATATTGACTGTAAATGCTCTTCTGAAGAAACAATACACAACCTCATGAGGAGCCAGCTTAGATTTTGCTGCACATTATTTAAAATCAAAATACAGAATTTTAAGGAGCAGTAAATACAAGTTGTACTCAAAATGTATCAAAGCTAGGAAGATTATACAGGAAAAATGGGGGTAAATCCCCCCAAACAATAACTGAAACATTATTATGTGATTATTGAAATCATTTCACTTTCCACAGGGACTATTCCTTAGTTACTTTGTACTTTTGGTGCCAACGCGAGTAGCAGCCCATCTAGCAGCTCTGTGTCATAGTATTATTCTCGATATTCTTGTGTAGTATTATTCTATCCTATAGATGTGGATTTTTTAACGCCAAGACTCGTTTATTTGAATAATTTTCTACACACTCTGAAAGCAAAGTTCCACATCGGCGAGGTTTCGTGTTTACCTGTTGACGTAAGGAAGTTGTATGAGGGTTGTAGAGCCAGCGCTTTGCCAAAGCTAAACGGCTAGCAAAGGAAATTCAAGCCTCCGGTACCTTTGATGATCATGGGAAACTTGAACTCACTTCTGAGTAAGACTGACAAACTGGCTGCGCTGACAAAGAACCAAAAGACCTTCAGGGAGAGCAGTTTACTGTACCTTACTGAAATGTGGCTAACAGCTAGCATTCCAGAGTCTAACGTGGAGCTACTGGACTTCAGCACAGTCAGAGCGGACAGAGACACAAAAGCCTGTGGGAAGCACAAAGGATGACTCGCACTGTATGTGAACATACGGTGGTGCGATCCTGGGCATGTGAACATCAAAATCTCCACCTGCTGCAGGGATATAACTCATGGATGTAAGTCTACATCCCTATAACTTGCCCAAGGAGTCAGCATTGTTCTTTTGTTTACATTCCCCCACTTGCAGACACGGAGGCTGCATGTGATATCATCCACAGCGCTGTGGCTAAATTACAAACACAGCATCCTAAGGCTCTCGTACTAATCTCTGGAGACTTGTAACTCTAGACAACACACTGACTGATTTTCACCAGTGTGTGACACCAGGGGGAACACCAGGGGGAACACCAGGGGGAAGAGGACTATAGACCTGATGTATGCAAAGGTGAAGAATGCATACAGAGCCACCCCCTGCCTGCACTGGGGAAAGCAGATCTCAATCTGGTCCTGCTCAAACCTCACTACACGCCAAGAGTGAGGAGAATTCTAACAATCACACACTTATTCAGGAAGAGGTCCCCTGAAGCCGAGCAGGTTCTTAAAGACTGCTTCGAGACTACGGACTGGGAAGCATCGCAGGTGTCTCAAAACAGGATCATGGAAGAGATGGATGACTGCACCACAGACTATATTAACTTCTGTATGGATGCTGTTTTTACAGTAATATCTATAATTCCAGTCCCTAAGAAACAACACCCTGGGACCTGAACGACTTCAGGCCGGTCACCCTGATGTTGTACGTGATGAAAACCATGAAATGGCTGCTGCTTTATCACCTGAGGCCACAGACCCACCATGCTCTTGACCCTCTGCAGTTTGTTTACCGGGAGAAGGTGAAAGTGGAGGATGCATCTTCTTGCTCCACCGATCTCTCTCTCACCTGTACAGAAGCAGTGGTGCTGTGAGGATTACATTTTTGGACTTCTCCAGTACCTTTAACACCTCTCCTCGGGGACAAACCGACAGTGATGGGAGTAGAATCATACCTGGTGGCATGGATCACAGACTACCTGACTGGCAGTCGTCAGTACATGAGGCTGGGGTCAGCAGTGCAGGAGCACCGATGGGAACTGCACTCTGTCCAGTCCTGTTCACCCTGTACACGTCCGACTTTTAGCACAACTCAGAGCTCTGCCATGTACAAACGTTCACGGACAACACAACCATTGTGGGTTGTATCAGGAGTGGGAAGGAGGATGAGTACAGAGAACTGATCCAGGAGGACGCAGCACACCTGGACAAACTGGTGAGGAAGGCAGGCTCTGTCGTTGGCACAGAGCTGGACAGCCTGACATCTGTGGCAGGGCGACGGATGCTAACCAGGCTCCTGTCTATTACTGACAATCCAAATCATCCACTGCACCATCGCTGGGCAGAGGAGCAGCTTCACTAACAGACTGTTGTGACTTTCCTGCTCCATGGACAGACTGAGGAGGTCTTTCTGCCCGCACACCATACAGGACTCACTTCACACTCACACCACACAACTCAGACACAAACCCGTTTTCACACACACACATACATGCATCTATATGTTGTAATCAAGTGTGTACACACTAACTGTTGCACAACTGTATGTCACACACTGTCGTTTTGCACAAACTGCACCTTAGAACCAGAACGGCAATATTTTACATTTTGTATTCTTTTTTGTTTTTATATTTTAGTATAGCTGTTGCTTTTTATTGCATGCCCTCAAGTGTCCACCTTTCAAGCTGCTGGAACTGTGAATTTGTCTTGGAGATTAAAAAAGTATCCATCCATCCAACCAATGGCCATGTAATGAGTTCAAACTGTATTTGAGGCCATTTATCTTTGTTACTATTTTGAAACTGTTAGAGGCAAATATTTAAGAAAGTAAACATATTTAAAATGTTTGTATTATGTGATCTTTATTATGTACCATATACAGTAATCAGTAAGACTGTAGTTTTTATTTATATTCTATCAAAGTTGCAATATGTTGATATTCCTAGAGGACTACAGTACTGCAAACGATTTACACAAAGACACTTAAAGTAACTTTGACAAAGTAGAGTGTAATATTAAGTGATACATCAGAGAACAAAGAGCAAACCATTGTTCCCCAGTGCAATGGCATTCTTTTCTCTACAGACACTCATTACAGTCACAGCTAAAGGCAGGAACAAAGTAGACATGGTGTCAGCAATGAGCTATTAAGCCTGAAGTAAGAGGAAGCAGCTTAACAGCCATTTAATAACTTGCCATTATTATTTTGTGCAGTTCCATTTAGTTCAAATAAGCAAAAACTGTTTATTGATAACAGATCTGTGACAATTGTGATGAGCAATAATATTATAGCTACAACCAAAACACCATCTTTTTTTTTCTTCAGTAAACATAGAATACATCAGGCTCTTTCTTAGTACCACAGAAGTGACTACAGAGATGAATACAATGAAGCAGCTTTCTCTGTGTTAAAACTTTATCATATTTCTGGATTCATACCAGGTGCCAATGCTTCAGCCCCTGACCAGCTGAGTTTGGCTCTTGCATGGAACAGAGTGGACATCGCACGCAGTCAGATCTTCATCTATGGGCAGCAGTGGCCTGTAAGAAGCAGAAAATACAAGAATATGCTCTTTTATGCTGTATTATGGAATAATTAAAATAGTCTTTTAGCACATAAATAATTTGACATTGTACCTTTGTTTTGAATTGTGCTTGTCTCTTCTGATTATGATTGATTTAACGAGTTAACATAAAGGAAAAATGATTACACAGTTCTCCTGTACAGGTTGAATAATATGTTCTTTATTCTTTTTTATTAGGTTGGTTCCCTGGAACAGGCGATGCTGGATGCCTTAGTGTTGGACAGAGTAGACTTTGTCAAGTTGTTGATTGAAAATGGAGTCAGCATGCACCGCTTCCTCACACTTTCCAGACTGGAGGAGCTCTACAACACGGTAATAATGATCACACACATGGTAGTGACAGCATAGTCTTTTCTAAATACATGTTGCATCATGTTTTCCCTCCTTTTCTTTAACAGCGACATGGACCATCAAACACGCTGTACCACCTTGTCAGAGATGTCAAAAAGGTATGACTATCACTGCCGTCTCAGTAGCTCTGTAGCTGCTCAGGCACAACAGATGGGAATGTTGTATATTAAAGAGGACTTGTTTCACCACATAGAGTTTCAGTTGCTTATTTTTTTGTGGTGTGCGTGTGTGTATGTTACTCTGTTTGCATCTGTTGTCTGTGTGTGTACATGTTAGTGGCTCTAGTAGCTGTTTACTGAAAATAGAGGCCAGCTTTTCTTTTTCAGCCAGAGTTGCGGGCTGCGGTGGCTGTGTAGAGCTTTGCACGACTCATTCTTCTCATGACTTCCAAATATACTTTCTCTGATGTATTAAATACAAATGTACTAACAAAACTTGAAAATCAGGTTTATCAGGCTACAGTGAAGCAGCTGTGAGACTTATGAGGATAACTCAGTGGCATCATGATTTTATTTGTTTTCATATTAAATAACAATTTCACAGAGTAGACTTTTTTCTGTTCTGATTCCTTTAGTGTGATTTTGCACAATATCTAGAACACAATTTATTTATTTTTTTATTTAATTTTATTTATTTTTTGTAAAGAAGTTAAACTAGTGGGATCGTATCCCTAAATGTACCTTTTGGCTAGCAAAAACTGTAAACACAATGCTAGTTTTACTTTGCCTCATATCTCAAATAGCACTTTGATAATTATAGGCGACACAAAACAGCTACCCACGTTTTACATTAAACACGTATCTGTGTGCCTGCTGTTACTAATCCCAAAGTTCTCCTAATGAGAAGACAGAGATGTCAGCAACACCATCATTATCATTTAAAGGTATTTGTTAAATAACATGTTACCACATTCATGCTGCACTCTCCTCTGAGGGTGGATAAAGATGCTTCCTGCATTTAAACGTGACTTTAATAGTGGTGTAGAAAAACTTAAACTCATTTGATCATTTCATGTTGTGTTTTTATTAACATGAAAAACAAAACTTGTCATTGCATGGTGTGACATAATTTCCTCTTTCTGCGGAGCTGTGTGTAACTGCAGTAGTGTAGTTAAGTGTCTGTGTTACTGTTGTATCATAATTTTAACACTATCCCTCTGGTGGAATCTCCAGAACATCGCCGTCTCTTTTCTCATTATTCCCTGAGAATTGTCGCATTGTACTCTCAACAAATGTCATTTTTGACTAAATGTTAGTGGAGAGGGTCAATGTATGCAGGCTTTAGGGTTAATCTGGTCTATTTAATTAAAATGTTTTATCAAGAAGTTAAATAAATAAATAAATAAACAATCAGGAGAATCACAGATTTTTGCTCATTGACAACAACTGCCAAAGCTGCAACTGAATTGTAGATTTATGACCAGGGCTTAGTATATCTTGCTAAGCGAGTCTCGGATGTCAGGAAGGGTGTGGATTAAATTCCACTGTAACTGTGAGCTTATAATTGGGTTTGCTTTAATAACTATCAATCTTAAGGAATATTTGTGCGTTGATTATTTCTGTACATGTAATAGATTAGCAACATGAACTTATATTGATGTCCTGTTGTGATAAATGTGCATTACATTGCACAGTACACATTAATAAATCCTAAATCCTGATCATCTTACAGATTTACAAAGTTATAACAATAATTACTATAACATCATTACAATTACACTAAATAAAAAAGCAACTTTTCTGAACTGCAGTTGAATTAATGAAAGAAAAAAAATGAATGCAAGAGCCGTCCAGTGCACTAGTCTCCTTATTAGCAACGCAGCCAGGACCAGTATAGTTACTGCACTGGAAAATGAAAAACTAGAATAATTCATTCAATTGTCATGACAACTAAGAGTCCAGTTTTTTAAGACTTTAATACCAGCTCATCAGCCCAAGATCTGTGTACTGTAAAAAAAGATAACAATAAATTATTAACAAAACAATTTTGGTAGTGTTCTTCAAGCGTTATCTTTGTTAACAGACATTGTTTCAAAGTGGATCATATGTTTTTTAAGTATATACAGACATAGCCAAAATTGTTGGCTCCCCTCTGTTAATGAAAGAAAAGCTCACAATGGTTACTGAAATAACTTGAAACTGACTAAATTAATAACAAATAATAATTGACTGAAAATAAACAAAAAAAAATATCAGATATTACTGCTTCAACTGAAACAGCAAACTAATGAAACAGGCCTGGACAAAAGTGATGGGACCTCTAAAAAATATACAATGAAATTTCAAAACTATCAAGGCTTCCTGGAGCAAAATGTGATTCCTAGTGTCTGAAAACTTCACTTCAGTCGCAGGTCATCAGTCTTCCAACAGGAAAATGACCCTGTTGACAGGTGCAGAGTCTCATCGACAGTTTAATTGCTCTTTTTTTGTTGTTCTATTCTATTCTATTCTATTCTATTCTATTCTATTCTACAGTCATTTGGCAGACGCTTTTATCCAAAGCGACTTACATTTGAGAATAAGAACAACACAAGCAAGAATTCAAATAGGGTGCGACATCGTAATTAAGAAGTAGTCAGACTGCTGTGAGTCCAGTGATTTGAGTGATTGTCTAAAGATAAAGGTTCTGCAACATAATATTGAGTTAAGGGTATCATTAAATGTGTCCAGACCTGTTTCATTAGATCATTTTTTTGTTTGTTTATCTTTTATATAATTCTGTTCTACAGCAATGCAACATTTTTATTGACTTCAATTTGTTACTTTTGTCAGTTACAAGTTCTTTTGGTTTCCATTGTGCATTTTCTTTCATTAACAGAGCGGTGCCAACAATTTCCTTAAATGTAGTTTGTCACTATCCCGTAGGGCACCAGCTAAAATAGTGTCATGTAAGACAGATTTCTAGGAGCTCTCATCTGACTGAAGATGAGAAGAAATGAAGTCATGGGTTGTGTTAAGATACATCAGGTAACTGGTGTATCTCAGAGGAACAGTAAGGTCCAGAATAATGAGTGCAAGCAAGGAGGTTGAGGGCAAGAGGGGGGCAACGAGCATTGATATACTTCTCATTAAAAACGTCTTTTTCGATAATGACTCTCTTTTATCCCATCAATAGCTGTCTGTCTGTCACTCCACGCTACTGCTGCTCTCTTCCAGGCTAATGAGTCATTTCCACTTCTCTCTTCCCCTCTTCAAGACTGCATTGAACCTTACTGGGAAGATCTCATTATTCCCTAACTTAAAATGATGACACTCGTTCAGTTCTTCACATCCTTTGTAACCTTTAGACTACCCCTCGAAGTTGAGATTGAATTATTTCCTCATCTTTAGCTCCTCTATTGAATTTAAGCAACACTGGTATTTTTTTATTGCATTTTGCAAAACTTTAACATTTTGTACCTGAAACATTTTTTTTCCTGAAAGTTTCATCATTCAGACAAATTTAAAGTAAAAATAGACCAACTAAGGTACAATCTGTTTGAAAAACTATTTCTAAGAGACTGGAAGAGAGATCTTGCCTGAGAGTTTCTGTGTACCTCTTTCCCCTGCTCTTGCTTATCGTGCAGTTTACTCACTGACATTGTGTGTTCTTTCCAAGCGAGAATATCCAGGGTTCAGTTGGATCTACTTCAAGGTGAATCCGATAATCACGTTTTCTTTTGTAGCCAAAAACAGTTTGATATGGATTTAGTGACTAGAGTGTGTAAGACTGTGGTTGATTTTGTACTCTTATGGTCCTTCCTTTGTTAATCAGTTTGTTTGGTTGTTGGCTATTAACACTGTCTGGTTTCCAGGGAAACCTGCCCCCAGACTACCGCATCAGCCTAATCGACATTGGACTGGTCATTGAGTACCTCATGGGGGGCGCATATCGGTGTAACTACACAAGGAAGAGATTCAGAACTCTATACCATAACTTGTTTGGACCCAAAAGGGTGAGTAAATTATTCTTACCCCTTATTAGCATCTAGCTATTTAATTAGTTTCAGCACTAATGTCATTAATAGGAGGAACTCCTTAGTCTAATGAGACTTATGATAAAATTTGCCTTGTAAGGCCAAAATGCACAAATTACATTTTAGTGAGTGTGGCCTTAGTTAGGGGTTGTGCTCTCAATGTTAAACTTCGTTTTGCTGATATATGTAGTAAATCTGCATGAGCATGTGCATTTTGAATATGTTGACATAACTATAGGAAAGATGTGACAAATTTAGTGCTTAAAAAAGATTAATTGTACAGTTAAATTGTATAAAAATAAATTGCTAGAGAATGAATAGGGCCAATTACACTGAACAAAACACACACAAAAAAAACTAAAAGCAAGCTTATTCTATTAATGTTCATCTTCAGAATGCTGCTACTAGGTGGCATTTAACAAAGAAACATGATATAAGTTATGGGCACATTCATACTGGCACTGTTTCCTTGGATAGTCAGGTCTGTTTGGAGTATTGTGAACATGAATTTTGACTCGGGTGCAGATCAAAGAAGCGAACTCTGGTCTATTTCAAAACTGGGGGTCTTAGTCCACTTGCAAGTGAACTCTGGTCAGGTGCAATGCTATGAGCAAACATGCCACCCAGCGGACCAAAGGGAGAAGGTGAAATATGACATGATGTACCATAACATGTCGTAAATATCACTGCCTTTCCTGCTGCTTATACTGGATGGATTCTTATGAAAAGTGTCTTAGGTTGTAACACCAAAAGTAAAACCAGAAACCCCAAGACTGAAAAAATGTAATGTTGCTTCAGTGTTTCTTTGCAGTAAACAAGCTGATTTTGATACTGGCCAGTAAATGAGCCAATCAGTGGTCGTTTCTACCTTCCCCAGAGAGCAGTTGTAACTGCATGACATGGCTGAGGCAAGAGTAATTTACATTTTCTGCATCTGTTTGGCTCCAAACCTTGTGCGACAAAAATTTTGCATCCTCACCAGCATATAGTGGTTTATGGGTTCTCTCACAGCTGAGCACGTGCAGCACAAATATTTGAAAGCAGATGGACTGAGAGCACATATGACGTTGATGAGTTATGGATAATTAAAACGTTCATTTTGTGTAGAGACTTTGTGAGAGAATCACTGTTCTCTACATCTCTATAATGTACTTCAGACCCATTTCATGCCCAAGCTTGGACAACTGCAGCATAGCTGACTCAAAAAGACCATCTGTGCAGTAGCTTTACAATACTTACCTTTATGAACCAGAGAAAGCACTCACTTTATTACAGCCTTGAAAGAAAACTCTTTGCATTGATGAGTATGTTTCAAGTGAAGTGGAGGAAGTGATAACTGAAATCGAGTGTTTGGTGGTAGTCTTTGCACCCCACACAATACACATTACATTTACCTTGTTCTGCCTCAGTAACTCACAAACTGCCACAGGTGTAATGATAATATAACTATACACAGGTGTTACTGCTACTACTAATTTCTGCAACGGTGCACTCAAGCGTTCGTATGTTTGAGTGTGTGTTTGTGAGTGTATGTATGTGTGTAGAGTCTTGTGATAAAAGGAAAGGAAGATTTTGGATAAAATATTAAATAATACTCTGTGGCACATTTAAGGATGCTTAGCTAAACGAGTTGACTTGTAATTAGTTAAGTTGCAAAAAAGAAAGGACTTAGTGACTTTGAAAAAAGCCACTAAAAAAGCCACACAGATGGTAAAAACCATCACTCACAAAGCATAGCTGGCTAGTGGTTCAGTACAGTGACTAAAGGGACAGCTTTATTTGTGGTTTTGGGAAAGACATCAGTAAATAGAGCTAAACATTATGATAGATGGTGCACAGTATTGCACATGTAAATAAGTATGATAAATAAGGACAAAAGGAGGAGCAACTCTTTCTCAGATGACTGTGAAGGTCACTGCAGCATGTTAAGACTGGGAGCAGTTGGTCAACAGTACAGGTGTTGTGAGACATGCACTGCTCATCACATAGATGAGTGCACATTGGACAGTTTAGCGTTGCAAAAATCATATGCCCTGGTCTACAAGGACAGACGTGATATGGTCAGACAAGTCATCCATCACTACATTTTTGACAGCTGGATGAGGGCTTGTACATGAAGAAAACTGTACAAGCCTGATTCTTTGATCTATAGTTATGGGATACAGTAGCTCTGTTATGAAATTTGCTGGCATGGTTCGCGTCCACTTGTCTATTTAGAGCAGAGGTGTCCAGCTCCGGTCCTGGAGGGCTGTAAAGAGTTTTCAATGTTTCCCTGCTCCACCACACCTGACTCAAATTAATAAGTCATTGTGGAGAACTTCGCTGGCTGTCGGCTCCATTTAATTTGAGTCAGGTGTGTTGAAGCAGGGAAACATTTAAAACCTGCAGGACAGCAGCCCTAGAGGACCAACTTTGGATACCAACTTCATCAAAAACCTGTTTTTTGAAAGAATGGTGCTCCATCCATCTAGTGGAAATCCAGATGCATAGTTGATCAGTACCAAAGCATCCTGAAACTCATATGGCAATATGTGGTGGCCCAAAATTTCACTAGGATTCTTTAGATTGTTTATTCTTTAGCACACATCTTTATGGATGCAAGTCTTGATGGGTTTGTTTGTATGTTATTTTTTTTTTTATTATTTTGTTTTACACAAAAGCAACAAAAGGCTGGAGAGACAGGTAATGCAGGCACAGAGAAACAGAAGAGAGACTTTGCAAAGAGGATAAATTAAACAGACTCTGTTCTGTTTTCACTGTGATTTTCTAGATGAACTGAAAGCGTGATCACACAGTCATGTGCATGCACACACAAACACATGTTAAATAACAACAAAGCCTTGAAATAGATGTAGATATCTAATTCCCACAGGAAACCTGGGCTATTTTTACCAGCTCAGATGATGGCTCATGAATGCATAATTCACACATGCCCTGCTTTTTTAAACAGACACACATCACTGTACCAAATGCACTTTACTTTAATACATCAAACTAAGAGATTATTGCACATATAGTAAACTGTCAATCACACAAACACATAATGTATACTCCTCTGTAAAATTTCTCTTGAAAGAAATCCAAAAGATTAAAACAAAATCATTCCTAATATAAAAAAATATTTATGGACTGATGTGAGCTGACCTGCCCATCCGTAAGTCTGTTCTGATTTTTGCTAATAGAGTAAATTGCACTAAAAAATACATTAATAGAAGGTCTTGTTTTTGTTTTTGTTTTTTTTGTTTTAGCCCAAAGCCCTGAAACTATTGGGAATGGAGGTGAGTTTTGATCCTATCAAGGTTGTTATTTATTTCTTCACTGTTTCTCTCCATCATCACTCAGTTCTTCTCTGTTGAATCTTGTGTTGGTTGTATAATCTGTGTTCAGCAAAAATGTCTTATAGTGTGTGTTGTGTTAATGTGTGTTGTGTGCTTTGCAGTTTTTGAAAGAAAGACCTTGAAGCTTCTTTACTTTATTTTGATGGCTTTGAATTCAGTTCAGAACCAGATAAAAGTTTGTTGTTAAATAGGCAGTCAAGAAAATGTAAAGGCATCTCATGAAAAGTCTAACACTCCTGACGTGTGATTTATTATATTTGAAAATATTTTTAATAGTCAGATCAGTTACATTTAACTCAATGTAAAATGACTGCCTTAAAATTATATGATAAATGTATTAATTTTCTTCATTGAATATACAAGGTGTGTACACAAGGAGGACTCCATATGATAAACATTTTATCTTAGCATATGTTCCTATGTTAGTTTTTCAATGTCACTATGATTAGCGTTTAAAATGCAGCCACTGACTGCATTTGTTTTTTCTACATTATTTATTGGGGACTATGTACAATTTCAAATTTACATCCACTGTCCCCTGGTAGGGCAATAAGAAATATTCTCTTTTCCCCACCTCACTGACTTATTATTGATCTCTGTCAGGATGACATGCCAATCCGCAGAGGTCGCCAGAAGACAACACGTAAACGAGAAGAAGAGGTGGACATTGATTTGGATGACCCAGAAATTAACCACTTCCCTTTCCCCTTCCATGAGCTGATGGTGTGGGCTGTGCTTATGAAACGTCAGAAAATGGCGCTGTTCTTTTGGCAGCATGGTGAGGAGGCCATGGCCAAAGCTTTGGTGGCATGTAAGCTCTGTAAGGCCATGGCACACGAAGCATCTGAGAACGATATGGTGGATGATATCTCTCAAGAGCTGAACCACAACTCCAGGTGGGTGGCGTGAATAATATATGCACAGGGAAACCCAAACCACACTGTCTTTCTTCCCTTGCCTGTGTCATCAGCAGGATACTCCTTTAAGATGTACCAATACCTAAAAAGCTGCCCAGGAAGGGTTCAAGGAGCACAGAAAATGGTCCAGGTTGTAGATACAGAAATTATATCTCCTCAGTCCTCATGCACACAATATTTGTGATATGTATTGCAACATCCCATATCCACAAAGACTGTTTTACAACCAAAAGGATTCCAACAATAATATGCCAGCATCCTGCTGCCAAACACTCTGATCTCCCTGTCGTGCCAGCTGCCAGTATGGGGTTATGGTGCAAAGCAATCACCCCTCACATCAGGGGTGTGAGGCTTTCATATTATGGTCTATGACTCACACATGGTGTGCTGTGAAATGGTAAACAGTCTGTATTTACATAGCGCTTTACATCATACATCACATTCACATGATGCAATTAGGGGTTTGATGTCTTGCCCAAGGACACCTTGACATGGCCGAGAATTGAACCGGCAACCCACAGGTTACAAGACGACAGCTCTACCTTGCTGAGCCACGCCACCCCACGCTGTATATTGCACAAACACATTCTTGCATTAAATAATTAATGCAAAGTTGAGTTGGGAGTCTAGACAGGAATGCCTGCCCCTGCACTCTAGTAAAGATAGACAGCTGCACACACACTCTGTCGTGCCATCATCCCCTGCAAACTGCCCTGTTTCAGACTACTGTATGCTCCCACGGGATGTAGGTGACATACATACAGAAACATGCATCATCGTTAGTTTAGATTAAGGTAATGCTTAAGTTGAAAATGTTGGCTTTGGAAATCACTGTTAATTAGGATAAAAAAAAATTGAGATATTACAAACAAAGCACAGCCACATTAAAGCAAACTCCCCCAGCACACACATGCACAGTCTCAAAGAATCGCCTCAGAGCTGGCATATTTTCAGTTCACTTTCCACAGAGAATTTGGTTGGCTTCCTTCAAAGAGCTCATTTAAGTACATTCATTTTTATATCTCAAGTTCTTTACTTAATTTAAGAGCATTTGTGAAGTGTGTGTGTGTTTCTGTATGTGTTTGTACAGACACATGATTATGTCATATTTAGGATATCATCTGTGGATACTTGCTGTGTTAAATTCTGCTGGGAATTCTTTCTATTTAAGGCATTTTCAAACAAGCTGTGTAAGGAATGTTGCAATATTTGCTTAAATGTATGGTAGTAAGTTATATAAGTTATCTTAAAAGTACTCCAAAGAAACAGGAAGTTGTTCATCTGTTCACACAACACCGCTAAACTGTGTCATGTTGCATGTGACATTGTGAAACCTTGTTTCAAAAATTCCCAAAGTCACAGCAGTGTTTGTCTATGCATTTGTGTCTGTGTAGGTAAAAAGCTTTTCATAGAATGAAAGTAGGGCAAAACTTGAATTGAGAGTTGATTAATTTATAGTGTGAATCTTGCTAAGATAGTCAGTAATGTCTTTTTATTCATTTATTTTACATTTTGGACAAAGTATATTCTCATTGCTTTTATTTGACTGAGTACCATACATTTTCACATATGTTTTTACAGGGAGTTTGGGCAGCTGGCAGTAGAGCTCCTAGATCAGTCCTATAAACAGGATGAGCAGATGGCCATGAAGCTGCTGACATATGAGCTGAAAAACTGGAGCAACGCCACCTGCCTGCAGCTGGCAGTAGCAGCCAAACACAGAGATTTCATTGCTCACACCTGCAGTCAGATGCTGCTGACTGACATGTGGATGGGACGTCTGCGTATGCGCAAGAACTCAGGCCTGAAGGTATAACAATTGGAAAAGATGTTTGGAATAACCTGTGGATGAAGATGAGTAAGCCTTCATGAGGTAAAATGTCTATGCACGTCACAGTGACTGCAAGCTTTTGTGTTACATCAGCTGGTTGTATAGGATTGCTTTCATCTACACACATTATTTGAGAAAGACTGAAAGAGTAATTAGAAAACCTCTTACCTCCATGGAAAACTACTCTAGAGATTTCCAAATCACCCCTGCAGATCTGCTGAGTGGACATGTTTAAAGCGCCTCTGATGTGAGAAAATGTAGGAAAGTAGTGGGGAGAAGTGTAACTTAGCTTTTTGTTGAACACCACTGACAAAAAAAGTGAAGCATGGCTAATACAAGCCACGATCAATATTTTTCCATAAATATCACCAAAAATATCATCAGATATTCACCTGTCCTAAAAGTAGATTTAGAGAACGCTATTGAAAAATTAAACACCACTTGAGGAAAATACCATTATAGCACTAATACTGTTTTTATCATTTGTTAATCTTTATTTGCAGTATCTGGTATGAGTCCTTTGAGTAACAATAACTGCAGATAAGCATTTCCAGTAACCGTTGATCCATCCCAACAACTTGGATGGAATTGAGGCCATTTCTCCAGACAGAACAATTTTAAACTGGGATGTTGGTGGGTTTCCTCACACGAGCTACTTCCTTCAGGTCCTTCTACAACCCCTCTACTGGATTAATGACAGGACATGGGCATGGACATGGCATTTTCTTTGGGGCTTCATTATTTTAATTCATACTGCTTTGCACAGAGATGGTTCAAATGCACACCAAATCATCAATCTTACAAATATTAACTTATTTGTTTCTTTGGGAGGATTTTTTTTTCTCTCGTTAACAATAAACCCCC
>JBAMHW010000012.1:20830253-20869535 GCA_037177495.1 Rhadinocentrus ornatus | reverse complement strand
TGACTGCCATTAGGTACCGAGATTAGATCCTCAGACCCCTTGTGAGACCATATGCTGGTGCGGTTGGCCCTGGGTTCTTAATGCAAGACAATGCTGGACCTCATGTGGCTGGAGTGTGTCAGCAGTTCCTATATATAAAAGCTGAACATTATTCCCATCCAGAGAAAAGAGGTAAAGATGATGGGGTACTAGAGATCACTGGGTGTTACCCTGAACCATTGGCTGGACTGGAAAATGCATCACTGAGGACACCTACAAGAGGGAAAAAAGCAGACTTTATTTATGATGAAAACTTTTGTCCTTGAATTTTGTCATTCTTAAAGTTTGTTGCAAAGAGTGGAAAAAAATATATGTTTTTGTAATACGTTGGGACAGAATCAGAGGTTGTGACTCAAATAAACTGAACACATTGATTGATAAGATTGACTCTGTGTTGGGGAATGCTGCACAAGCTGCTAAACATAATGGACAAAGCTGCACACTGTCTACAACACTGATTTAACCACAGTATCTTCAGTGAGAGGCATTATTATTTTATATTGGTGCTTGTGTGGTAATCATACCTCAAGGTAAGTCAAGAGGAAAGCTTCCATTTAGGAGTACTGTGTTCTAAGCAATATTTGCTCATGTCTGTTTCCCAGATGTATGGTGGTTGGGTGATAGAGGGCAGCTGCTCAAACCAGACTTATTTATAATGAAAAGTCGCCCTTAGAATTGCTGGAGGTCAGGTTCACAGTGAAGTGGTATGATGGTTAGCTGTTATGTTGTTGTTTTTTTTGGGGGGGGGTCTAGTAAGACACTCTCTAGAGCAGAAAGACAGAGAGGAAACCACAAGTGGAACAAACAAGATTCAGTGCCACCAGGAGTTCCTGTTAAAACAACCATGTCAAAATCTTGTTAAAGCAGCATGTCTGCAGTTTTTGTAGTCATGATAACTGCAAAGGAAGGTTATGTTCAACCTTCTTGCTCTCTAATTAATATGGTTACAGGAAGCTGCAAATGAACTGAATTCTTGACAACCTTTGTGTCTTTGCCTTCTATCCCTTCAGAGAAGAAAGGCTAAATACATCACTTTCTATGCTATGGTTATTATTACATTCTTCACTACCTTAATTACTTCAATGTAAAACTATCATTTTCCCTACATCTGCTCATTTGCTCATCCAACTATGCCAGTACACAATCATCTGATTACTGCACTTTTTTTTTCTGTGATCAAACCAGGACCAGTAAGGAATCAATTCAAGCCTAAATTAATAAACTTTCAGTTCACATTAACACCTGACATCAATTCAATGCTAAACAATAAGCTGCTTACAAAGATAAAATGACATATGACTACTCTGTTCTTCATATGCCTATTTTTTCCCATATTACTCACTTTCCCCCTGGGATGAACCCACTCTTACTTCATACTTTCTTCTCTTGTTTGTCTCTTATATATCTGAAGTGTTTATAGCATTTGAGTGCCTGCTTTATCTGCTCTGTGTGTTGCTCTCATCCAGTGTATCCGCGGGAGTATCCTTGCTACCTGTCTGAAGTAATGATTTTATAATTGACTTCCGCATGAGAACCCTTGTCTGAGCTGTATCAGTTTTACAGCTTTCGCATTCATCTGTACACTAGCTGGAGCAAGTTGCAGAGGTGTTCACAGGGTACATTTCTTTTATGAGTTTGCCATGTGTGTATTGCAACTATTCATGAAGGATATTTTGTTCCAGATTCTCTGTGTTCTGATTTCCATAATGCTGTTGAAGACTGAACATCTGTGTCCTGTCTGTGATTTGCCACATCTTCCTTCTAACTTTTCTCCACCTCTGCAATTCCTTGTTAACCAGGTGATTTTGGGCCTTCTTCTTCCACCATCCATCCTGAGTCTCGAGTTCAAGAACAAGGATGAGATGTCCTACATGCCCCAGGATCAAGAGGCCTATCTGCAGGAGAAGGAGGAGGAGCCAGAGAAACCAGTCAAGGAGAAGGAGGAGGAAGACATGGAGTTCACAGTAAGATCTTACTGTGAGACGCAGTACAACTCCGTGGTGAGAGAACCCACCTCAGCCCTGCATCTCAGAATCTATACACATATGCAAACAAGACAATACACACATGCTTTGATGATTCTAAAACTGATCACTGACCTCATTGCCCAGATTCTGTTTCCTTTGTAAATATCTCTTGTGGACTAATTTGAGGCAATGTTCTGGCTGCCCCCAATGAGATATGCACACACATATGTACACAGTCCGCCCCACACAAACACGTTTCTCTATTCTGGCCAGCTGGACTCTTTCAGTGAAGTTGGCCTTTCCTGTTTATCGTTGTCTTAGTAAAGACATGGTGTGGAGTTGTAGCGTCTCAGTCTGTCGCCGCCTGTGGGTTCCCTTGTGTATGTTTCTCCCTCTACCTCTTTCCTCCCTTGTTTCCCACTGCGCTTCACTTTCCTTCCCTTTTGTTCGCTTCTCAAATCTCTCTTTGCTTTTGATTTCTTTTGCTTTCCGTCGTTTGTTCTGTAAATTCCCCTTATCTCTCTAGCTCTTCCTCTCTTTTTTCTCCCAGCTCAGGTCTGATTGAGGTACAGTACCGTATGCCAGCCGATTGCTGCCCCTCACTTTCTCCCATCAGTGATGGCTTGCTGCAGCATACCACTCAGCATGTCAGCTGCTGAGCATGGGAGGCCCAGGCTTTTGCATTATATAACCATGTTCGCCTGTTCTTGGAAGGCTTTAATCATGCAGAGTCTGAGCACCTTCTCCCAGCTCACAGTGAAAGAGTTGGTCCATCTGCATAGACATGGATGTACAGCAGGAATACAACACGTTCTGTTTCAGTCCATTCGGTTCTGATGATAATACCAAGATCCAGTTTGTGTGTTTAAGAAGACTGGAATTTAGAAAGCAATTTCAATACCCAAACTGTATCGAGGGTTGTCTGGTGAAATGACTGAAATGAAACTGAATGCTTAAAGTGCCACTGTACATACTTTCCATCTGCATACAGTTCAGTCAGCAAGCCAGCGCAAACATTTACAAAATGGGCCCTGTTACACTGAAAGCCCTTGAGGCACTCTGGTATTAAACAAAGAACATTGTTGCCAGAGTATGCATTTGCAATAATCCCCTTACTATTGCCCTGGCTTCTGACTACACAAATGTTCTCTTGGATTCCTATGAATCCCACAAAGATTCATACAGATATACACAAACTGCTTCACCATTGAGGGAGATTGTATTGTTCTATCCTCAAACCCTTAGGATAAACCTCTATTTAAATAAGATAGCATGTATTATATCTGATTTTTAGTTACTGATTGGACAATGCACATGTCCAGTGCAGTGAAGGTCTAGTGTGATTTACACACTGGCATCTGAACCTGCTCTCTTTGAAGGCCCTGTTTGTGCCTACCTTGGACAAACCGTGTCTGTTTCAGAGATTTGGGGAAATATACATGCTCTATTACAAGTAATTACTCGGATTTCATGCAGATTTCATATAAATGGCTTTTATCACTATTTTTATTTATTTTTTTGGTCTTGGGACCAACTTCTCATGAAATATTTAAAATATTTAGACTGGCTCTCAAATGTGTATCTTTGCCCAGGTTGGTGATACCTCTTGACTTACAATACAATATCATAAATAAACTCTCTCAGAGATCTGGTGTTGCTTTGACATTAAGACCATGACCCATTAAAAATGGTGGGCTTTGAACCCTCTCTCATGGATTAGGGCATGTGTCACAGATATAAATGGGATATCTATGTCTTATCTTTTTCCTTTTGTTTTTCTGTCCTTTATCTGTCTTTATCTCATGGTCTATCTTCTGCCTCCTTAATGTTGTCTGAGACACAATCCATGAGTGTCTGTGTCTGCGTCATACTGTTACAATACCAGTCAAATTCCACCTCAAACACACATTTCACATTTTGGAATGATGGCATTGCGTGTGCTTGCTTTCTTGAATATGATATAAACTGTTGTTCATAATTTAACCCACTCCCTTTTTTCTTTATTTATTTTATCTGACCCTTCCCATCCCACCCCCTCCTTTCCAAATTCTTGTCTTCATCTCCATCCACATCTCTACTATTTCCTCCTCCCCTGCATTTCTATCAATCACTCATCCCTCTTCCCACACTCTGTTCTTTTTTCTTTTCTTTAAATCTTCACACCCTTCACTGCCTCCTCCTTTTGCTCCATGTGGGGGGGGTCACTTTCACCCAGGCAATGCTGGGTAAGGTAACCACAGAGACATCCAGAAAGAAGGATGTTGAGGAGGTTCAGAACCGCCACCGCCTTATCCCCATGGGACGCAAGATATACGAGTTCTACAATGCTCCAATTGTCAAGTTCTGGTTCCATACGGTTAGTGTTGGTTTCAGCAACACCTCCTACATTCTTTTGTGGGCACTGTTTTTTCACTGTTCTTCTGCAGCAGCATCATCTGCAGTATCCCTACCATTAGCTTCTACTTTTGCACAGCTTCCATTGTCATTAGGCTCATGTTCCACCCTGTCATTATACGGCCTTCCTGGGGTGGGAAAGTTAAATGTAAGAGGGAGAACAGTAGAGGCAGCATGGTGAGAGGAGTACAGGGTAATGAGGTGGGAAGTAAATAGAGGCAAGAATCCTGTACAGGTTTTGTATTACCATTGCAAATATACACTAAAACCTCTTAGTTTTGGTACATTACTTCAGTCAGTTCATACATGAAGTAAATATTAGATTTAAAGTTTATGCTTGGATTTTATGATCAGTAGGGAAAAGTGAGCATCCACAACCTTGTGTTTTAACCTCTGTTATTTTTGCTCCATTTGAATGGCTTACTGTTGGTGCAATTTCTGCCTGTGAGCACATGTCTAATGTTGGATAGAAGCTGATCTTTTGCTTTCAACGTTTGGACATCTTCAACTTTTTACCCCCGGGAAAGCATCTCTGTAACACGGCAGGAAATTTTACTGTTTATTTTCCTATTTATGAGGATGTTTTGACTGTTGTTGGTTTAATCCCATTTGCCTCTCTCTGCTCTCATTTTCTTTTCCTCGTATGTCTCCTTTCTACCCTTCAGGTTAAAGATAATTGCCCTACAATCTTTTTAAGTGAACACACTTGTAGCGCAGATGCTTGGTTGTGTCTGAGTCAAAATGTGGACTTCAGCTCATTACATAATTTGTAACCCTTCCCACCTGTCACCTGCTGTGGAGTGCTGCTGGTTTTTAATAATTATTGTCAAACTTATTATATAAACCAGGTGTTCATGCAGGATTTAATAAGAACATTTTCAGTCAGACATATTAAAATCATTTCACCTACTGACATCAGTGGGATACTTGACTTGTAATTGAAAAACAAATTCTTCAAACAGTTTCTTTGTTAATGCTTTAATCTAGAGTTTATATATTTTTTTAAGTGTGTTACCTTAACATTTCCCTAAGTGGAAGATAATGGAGTTACCTTTATCTTTACACCCAATGTGTATTATCAGATCATGGAAACTCCTTCAAAAAGAGGAAGGTAGGATGACTGAAGAAGAGATTTTATAATGAGCTGAACTTTATTTATGTCCAGCCTGCTATTGTGGGAGGAGTATGCGAACATGCAACTACAAATATGGCCTCTCTCCCTCTTCCTCTGCTCATGTATTTTCATGCAGATGGCATACGTGGGATACCTGATGTTGTTTAACTACATAGTCCTGGTCAAGATGGACCTGTGGCCTTCTACTCAAGAGTGGATTGTCATTGCCTACATCTTCACCAACGGCATTGAAAAGATGAGAGAGGTAAAGTATATCCTGATGGTGGTTGAACACAGATGTGCATCATGAAATGCAGAGATCCACTGAACACAAGCAATAAGTGGGGCACAAAGTGAGTTGCTGTAATGTTACCTGCAGTTTAATTCAGTTACTTTAGCAATGAATGCCAGAGGCCAGACATGTTGTCCATTTCATGAAAACGCCCATATTAACTAAGGAAAACAGTGATGGATCAGTTAACAGGAAACAAAATAACACATCAAAGTGGAAGAGAAGGGGAGCAGGAGGGTGGTGAATGCAAGCATGATATAGAAATGAGAAATCAAAGGAGAAAAAAAATAGAAAATACATTCTGGTTATGTAATAATTTCCAACCCTACTGTGGGCTTTTTTTTAACTGTAAGAGTATGAAATACATTAATCATTGTGTCACATCCTTCTCAGCTGCGCTATAATACCTCCTCTAACATCCAATTCTCTGATTGCTGAACTCATACTGCCCTCTTATGGTTGGCATAATAGAATGCATTTCTACCCCCCCATTAATCCATGTGTTTATTAACACCTCTTTCCAGCAGCATCCTCATCTTCAACTCTTGCCTCCATTATCTTCTAGATCCTAATGTCAGAGCCAGGAAAGTTGCTACAAAAAGTAAAGGTGTGGCTTCAGGAGTACTGGAATATCACAGACCTCATGGCCATCCTCATTTTCTCCGTTGGCATGGTTCTGCGTCTCCAGGAGCCCCCGCTCATGAGCTACGGGCGGGTCATCTACTGTGTCAATATTATCTATTGGTACATCCGGCTGCTTGACATCTTCGGAGTCAACAAGTACCTGGGTCCTTATGTGATGATGATTGGCAAGATGGTGAGCGGAGGCAGGAGAGGGCGGCTGTGTGGTTGTGTGTTTATGCCTGGTGTTTTTCTTGTCAGTAGTTTCTCCTTTTAGATTCTTATCCTCCTTCTATCCTCCTTTGGTATCTGTTTACCTTCTGACTTTACTTAACAGGACCTTTTCTGATTGTAGCATCACACAGAGTTGCAGAGATGTAATCTGTAAGTGGTACGCAAGCCCAATTCTGCTCAAACTCCTGTTCTGCTGAACTTGATTGTTTGATCTCAACAAGTGCAAGATCAGAGCCACTGATTAATGCAGGAAGATCCAAATCTGTCTCTGTCTAATAGTTTATTGCCTTTGACATGGACTGTGTTCCACTGGACACAAAGTCTTTGAAATGAAAATCAGTAGTTAGTTAGAGACAAGAATGAAAGAGATTTAGATTTGCACTAAGCAATTCAGTCAGCTCAATGGCAAATATGATACTGCACTAGTATAAACTGGTTTGTCAGTGCAGCTTCAGTGAAGTAAAGAAAAACAAATGCTGCTTTCTGAATAGAGAAAAAGATTCTTATGAAAAGTCCTTTCAACTGCATCCCGTACCTGACAACTGCCCCAAGGATCGCCTCTTTGTCCCTGGTCACTTGGTTATGGAGATATTATCGTTCTGCCATGGCTCTCATCTGTACTGTCACCCTGGGATTAACAAAGTAAACAAGGTTTACTTTTTATTTTAATTGTAATATGCATTTCAGAGTTTTCAAAACAACTAAGGGATATTTTTCGAATGCTAGAAACAGTGAATGAGAGTTCCAATCAAAAAGACACAGTTTCACAGAGATTATTTGCCATAAATTAAGCTGGAGGGAAGAAGCCTCTTCAGCCTTAAAACTTCTTTTATAGCAGATTAACCCAAATTTAATCAATATAGAATATTGCATTTAACTCATAAAACATCTTAGAATTTAAATGACCAACTTAGACTAAGTAACAATAAAAATTAAAAAAAGAAAATATATTTTAAAAAAGTTTATTTGGACCGTAATTCTTCTTTTTTAACTCCTTCCTTATTTTGCCTCATTATCTTCTTTCTGTAAATAATCTCACAAACTGCAACCTTTTTCTCTCTCTCTCTTCAAACCATTCATTCATCCCTTTCAGATGATCGACATGATGTATTTTGTGATCATCATGTTGGTGGTGCTGATGAGTTTTGGGGTGGCACGTCAAGCCATTCTCCACCCTAATGAAGACCCATCTTGGATGCTAGCTAGGAACATCTTCTTCATGCCTTACTGGATGATCTACGGAGAAGTGTTTGCTGACCAGATTGATCGTAAGTTCAGGGTGTAAACTGTTGAATAACGTTAGTGTTTATACGTTTATGGGAGGATAGTTTCTGAACCTAAGTAAAGGAATAGGTTTCACTACAAAATACACAATTATCTCATTGATTAAGTCTCTAGTAAACCAAAAAACGTTTTTTAAAACAAAGAGTATGCATTCTAACTGCTGTAAGTGAGAACATTTGCATCTAAAGAAGGATCTTATGTCTGGAACATCCTGACTGCATTATATTTCTCAGATGAGGACAAGTGAAGTTTTGACTCAATAAATCAAACATAGGCTGTGTGATTTGTCTGTGAGAAAATGACTTTCAGGCAGGTGTGTGTGTGTGGAGGAGGGGGGGGGGGTGCTGTCTGTCTATATGTTGTTCTGTTGTCTATCAGTTTATGATGGTTTGTACAGAATGTAAGGAGTGGCCCAAAGAGAAGAGATCTGAAATAATGTTTTTATTCTTTGTTTCAGATATGCATAGTAGGAAGTTACAGCACAGGCTGAATGAAAAACTCTGGCTGGTCGAAAATTACTTTCGAACTCACGGAACCTGGCGTAGTAATGGTCCATCCCACACTGCCCAGTGCAGTCAAAATCCCAGTAAATCTAAACATATAGACCTCAGTTTAACCACATCTACATATCCCGCCTCTCCTTTGTCATCTTTGCATTACCACTATGCCATGCCCACTCCGACCAGTAAAGGTCACTCGAGACTAAAGTATGCATGCGGCTCCACACTTGAAGGCTAAAGTTGCCCTTGTGTAGGTATCTCAGGTCAGCTACTGGATATCAGCAGCATTTTCAGTAACTAACCAGTCCAGGAAAATCTAAAGTGAATGTCAGCCTGACTCTCTGAGAATTTTGTCTTTCTTGAAATCTTTTACTGAGACAGCTAGTAGCTTGACCTTAGGCTGCACCCTGTAAGCAACTTTACTCTGACTAGTTTTGGCACAAACTGGCAAATGGTCCTATTACATGGCAGCAGCACTTTTCAAGTGTGATTTCATATTTTTATGAAACTACTTATCAAAGATTTGCTGTTCCTTTGATGATTTCTTTCTTGATTTTGTTATAAAATTGAAATTAGTTTCATTTGAAGATGTGACCCTGCCATGAAAATGTCATCTGTCATGCAAGCCATATCACCTTCCCTTTACCCCAACTCGGCCTCTCACCAGGGCAGTTTCACCATTGCTCAAATAATTCAACTAATATATTCAACATTTTACACAAATAACCAAGCACAAGCATAAATGTCACATCATACAGGCATTAAACAGGCATCTACACCAGAAAAAGGTTATAATCCACCATTGTCACCTGTAATCTGTTTTTTCACGTGGTTCAGTTGTCAGAGTTTTAAAATCCAAAATTTTTTTAAGGTAAAAAGAAACAATTACTTCAGTTCTCTGTCTTTGGGCTACATTGTGTGAGACAATTGAACACCAAGCAATGACGAGCATGACGAGAATGAATCTCAAACAAACCAAGGACAAATGCTGAATGTTCTGCAGATAAGCCACAGCAACTGAACCATCGCAGATGGAAAAAACACAGTTTCCAAAATACATCTCAAATTATTTAAAGCAATCAACCATTGTTGAATGAAGCTATTGCTCCCGTATGTGACAATATATTTTAAACATTGGTTTGAATATATTGTGAACACAAGTTGTGATGACAAATGTGGTGTTTCTGAACATGAACCCCTGCCATCATAGTGTACATTTATCCAACTCCTTCAAGAAAAGAAGCATAACAAATAGTTTATGCTTCTAATATTTTTGCTAATTGATTATTTATGCATTTTAGTTGATATTTTCAGGTTTGCTCATATCTTTGTTGTACTCATTATAGAACATACCTTTGAATGTCTATATATTTTTTTTCTTTTGCTTAAGTTTGAACTTTTTTTTTTAGTTTATGTTGTGAATCTGCATGTATGTCTTGATAATTTTGCATCTAAACATTCTATAAAAATATCACTGAAAATGGATGAAAATGTCTATCTAAGCGTACTTTCCTACTGTATTTAGGTAAACGTGTGTGTATTCATTTTGTGGCCTTGTACAGCTCCCTGTGGACAGAACATCACTACAGAAGATGGGGTTGTTGTTGCCCTCCCTCCCTGTAAAACGGGTGCTTGGATTGTCCCAGCAATCATGGCTTGCTACCTGCTGGTGGCCAACATACTGCTGGTTAACTTACTCATAGCTGTGTTCAAGTAAGTAAACTCTTCCTGAAACAAACTAAAGGCACTTTGAAGCAAACATATTTTACAGGCGCAATGGTAAAAATCATTTCTGTCCTCTAGCACTGACATGAAACAGTACCACATCACGCCATGGATGTATATAAGAAAAGGTTTAGTGAAAAGTAAACTTATAGATTAGATTTTGATAGAGGCATGTGTACTTCTTAGCTGCTGTCAGGGCGGCTGCTAATTCATATTATTAAACGCAGTTAGCAAATCGTGCTTTTTTCATAATGGCGTCATTCTAATGATCTAATGATCTGTTATTGTGTTACTGATTGTGTCATCCATGTAGCAAGAGTAATTAAGCTCTTCATCATGTCACAGTGCATTTTGATAAAAGGGAAACCATGTCCAAGAATATGAAGTAAAAATTAAGATTTAATCAATATCCCCTCGCACAACTAATTTATATTCTCAGTGTGTGAGTTCAGCTCAGCAGTGCAGCAAAGTAAAGAAGCCAGTT
The DNA here is from genome assembly GCA_037177495.1 of Rhadinocentrus ornatus. Lineage (NCBI taxonomy): Eukaryota > Metazoa > Chordata > Actinopteri > Atheriniformes > Melanotaeniidae > Rhadinocentrus > Rhadinocentrus ornatus. The sequence continues at coordinate 20,858,881 of JBAMHW010000012.1, read as the reverse complement.
CATCTACCAGGCAGTAATTATATAATCACAAGTGGTTAGAACCTGACTTAACCACTGATGATTCACTTCAGCTTATCATAAATTTTTGTGGAAGGAATCTGTCACGGCTGATCTGGTGTCTGTGTGACTTCTTGTAGCAATACTTTCTTTGAGGTGAAGTCCATCTCAAATCAGGTATGGAAGTTCCAGCGATACCAGCTCATTATGACTTTTCATGAGCGTCCAGTCCTCCCTCCTCCCCTGATCATCTTCAGTCACATAACTATGGTCCTCAAGCATCTGTGCTGCCGCTGGCGAAAGCAGGATGATGACGAGAGGGACTACGGTCTGAGTGAGTGACAGTATTTATTACCGAGCCTAAGAAAAAAAATTACTGTTGTTTTTAGAGTGTTTTATTTTTTAGCTCATGAAACATTTAGAAAGCATGCTGTTATTATACAGTCAGTTGAATATGGCATTGTAACATGCTGTCAAACTTATTTTAACCACAGAGCTTTTCATCACTGAGGATGAGCTGAAGAAAGTTCACGACTTTGAGGAGCAATGCATAGAAGAGTATTTTAGAGAGAAAGATGACAGATTCCACTCATCTAATGACGAAAGGATCAGAGTCACATCTGAGAGGTCAGTTTAATTTTACCTACATATTATTTTTATTATACTATTTTCTGTCTTTCATTTTCTGTGTGATGGCCAACACATTCATATTTGCCAAAATGAAAACACAAACTGCATTCAGAATTTCTCCAAAACATCAGAAAGAGGGGAAAAAAATAATTTTCAAAAGAAATCTAGTTGTGGAAATATTTCCATTTGCATCAGTCAACCATTGTCATCTAGGACCTGTAATGTCTTTTCTGTCCTTTTACTGTACTCCATCAGGGTGGAGAACATGGCAATGCGTTTGGAAGAAGTTAATGAGAGAGAACACTTTATGAAGGCATCACTGCAGACTGTTGATATTCGTCTGGCCCAAATGGAGGAGCTAATTGGACGAATTGCTCTCGCGCTGGAGCGCGTGACAGGTGTTGAGCGTGTGGAAATTAGCAAAGCACGTTCCCGGACTTCATCTGACTGCACAGACTCTGCGTACATACTCCGCCAAGCTGAGTGCCCAGAGGCAGCGTACATCCTCCGTCAAAGCAGCTTTAACAGCACAGAGGGGAATGCCTACCGCTTGCAGGAGGCGCTGGAAGGAACAGCTGAGGGCTCCATGTCTCCTCCTTCTCCCACAGCCATGACTACACGGGCAAGGAGTCACTCATTCTATGTTGGAGGTGGTCGTGTTAGTGAACATGCAACTAGGGCTGAAAGAGTTGAGAGCTTCTTTAAGGAGCGCTCACTTAGTCTCCACCGAGCAAACAGCTCACAATCTGTGTCCTCAGCTGCCGCCCCCAAGGAGTCTAAGCCCCTCCCACTGGCAACGCTGTCGGTTTCTCAGCAGCACCGTCCATCATCATGCATTGATATCTATGTCTCAACTTCTGAGGAGGTGGGGCCTACAGAGGTCTTTCTTGATCCTCTTCGTGTCGTCCCACCTCTGCAGAGAGACTCTTCGATGCAGTCAGATACCATGGAAACGGTGCTGCCAGGAGGCCGTGAGTTAAGCAGCACTGCCACAAGCGGTTTGGGCGACAGGCACTCGGAGGGCAGAGGAGGCAGCAGTGGAGCAACTGGAGCTGTGTATGATGACAGGGCAGCTGCTGATTTGTCATTGTGTTCAGCACACCTCTTACCAGACACAACCCTACCTCCTTGGGATATGGAACCATCCCCACCTCCCTCAGCAGGGCTGCTTGAACGCTCTAAGAGCAGCCGCTACCTCTCGACAGCAGGCACAACATTCCTGGATGAGCCTCCTTTGGTCAAGTCCCACAGCCTCATGTTCACACCAAGAGGTTGCTATGGTGGACTGGGGGCTGGAGTCCAAGTAAAGGCTGCAGAGTACACCAGCATCACTGACTGTATTGATACACGCTGTGTCTCTGCTCCATACACTCCTGCAGAAGGCTCACACTCACCAGGAGGTTCCACCTCATTCGCTTTTGATAAGCCGTCAGACATGTGCTCCTCTCACCCAGAGAGAGAGGCAGAACTTAGCCACACAGAGTCTGATCCAGAGGACCCTGAGGACATGATTCCAGCTCCTGATACCCCTCGCCTTGGGGGCTTCGGTGGGCCTAGTGGAACCCCTCTCTGTTCCCCCTTCTCTAGGCTGGAGCGAGCAAACAGCTGCTCTTCAGACGACTCCCATCCTTCCCTCACTCTGGCTCCTCCGCACCGGAAGAGCCTGTCAGTGAGTGAGAGGATGGAGAGGGGACCGGGTTTGGGAGCAGACAGGGGGCCTGGGCCTGGGGGGCGGGGTCTGGGACCTAGAAACCCCTTTCTCAGGAGCAAATCGGGAGCAAGGCCTGAAACAGCCAAGACTGACAGCCTCTCAATAAGGAAACTGGCTGCTCCGTCAGCTTTCCGCAGTTTTGATAGACAAAATTATACGTGACAAGAACAAAATGGTGCATTCACACACTGTTAGCGCCAGGGTGGTAAACAGAAATGGGAAAAGTAAAAGCAGGGTGAAGTTACCAATAAATGCTGATCTGGACCAGATACTCACTTTTTTTCACTTATGTTTTAGATTAGAAAAGTTTATTCCTTTTCAGTATTTACAGGATTGAAGGGCAGCTTGCCCTGAGCCATGAAAGGGTGGGAAAGGGGACAGAAGATTTAGAAGGTCCTATGTACACCAGTAAAAACAAAGAGCTATGAATCTAGATTAGTATATACCTCTTGTAGCTAACTATTTTTGAATGGGGTGTTATGGCAGTGGAAAGTGTATTTGTTCTGAGTGTCTTCCACCAACCAACTTTACATAAAATAGACATCTGTCACTGTGTTGTATCACATATCAGTCAGCTGACCAGACATGGTATCCTGTTATTCCTAGCTGCATTGTGTGGTAGACATTGTTAAGTCTGAGACAAAAGGAGATGAGAGAAGGAAAGAGAAGATATTCAATTGGTCATTTGTCTTGGCAATTCCACAGCGACTTTTCCCCTCTTCAAAAGCATTTCATGGTCATCATTCTAACTTTAACTTGTGTGACTCCAACTTAAACAGGCAGAAAATAGCTGACTTTTCTGGCTGTGTCAGTAAGTTTTGGGGCTTAACTACATTTAACATTGTATCTGTAACAGGACAATAGTTCAAATCTGGATTATCAAGTATGCTTTTCATATTATCAGTACAACATATATTGTTTTTTCAAGGAAATATCACTTTTGTGTTTTCATATATTTTTGCTTCAGAGAAGATAAAAAACAATAAGCTACTTATTGTCCGTGGACCACAAAAATCCTTCTTCTTATTTTTTTTTTGTTCAGCTGAAAACAGAAAGCTGCACTTGAGCTCACTTCAGTGAAGTTCTCATTTCTCTTGTATGATTGAGCCATGGCTCTGTGGTCAGGTTAGGAAATAAGTGGTAAGCCAGGGCTATGAAAGACAATAAACAAGATTGTCTCTGAAAAACTTCGAATCACAGAAGAATAGATGCTGACACCTGGTCCCAAAGAGCTTTAGGAAGTGCAGTTGCAAAATATGAAGGTGAGAGGGCGCCATGAGCCTATGTCAGTGGCCATGCTCGCCACATGAACCCAAGTTAAACCTTTCTTGCCTGCACCTGACACCAAAAATCCTTCCACTCAGTGAACTGTAACTCTGTTGCAACCCAGCTTTCCTCTTTCAGGTTTTGGCAGGGAATAATTTTGCAGTTTTACATCCAGCTACACCTGATAAATCCGTCCTTCATTTGTGCCATAACTGTTATTTATCTTTATTACTATTTTCAGTTACATTCAAAACAAACCACTGCAAAGACACTGTAAAAGAAAGAAGTCACTCAATGACTAAAACCCATTTATAAATTGTGTACAGGACATGAAGCGCTCATAAAGAAAGAGTTACTTAAATAATTTACTTTAAAAAAAGCTTATGAATAAGCTGTTAAGTATATGCATTTGAGCTGAGATTTAAGAAAGGTGTGTGTTTTAAGTGACATGAAATAGGAAAAGTGGAATTATAAAAAGATGAAAGCCAGTTCTTGTTTTAAATTTTTTTCTTTTTTGTACTGTTTTGGACAGTCTGGTGAGGAGGAAGGATGTCTTTCTCAGATAGCTTTGTAAAGGTAATATTGGTGGAATGATCTTAGTGATTTCAATGTTTTATATTTCCTCCTCACTATAACAATTCAGTTTAATCACTTTGCATTTATTTTGAGATTATAATTCTATTTATTGATATTTTCTTGCTCATTACTGATGAATAAAGAAATGCCTGTTTGAATTACAAAATTAATATTTATATCTTCTCAGTGATATTTTTGTCAAATTTTAAGTATTTTCTAATTAAGCTTTTGAATTAAATTAAAAAATGACCGTCTACATGCACTAAAAGATGATGTATAATATTTATTGAATATAAAATAGTCTGTACATTTCAACCATATTTGAAGTATTTAAAGTAGTTTTGAATGTGTGTTTTATCAAGCAGCTTAAGAGAATTTTCTAATGTTGACATGGCAATACAAAGTTGCCAGCATACCAAACTTGGGGTGCCTTTTGGGCATGGATGGAGTATGTGGGGATGTGATTCTCTCATTTTTGTTTTATTTTCTTTATCCAAAACACAGATATCAGAGACAATTTTCTCATAAACCTTTATTGTTCTCTTTGAACTTGTCCAGTGATCAGAGAGAAGAAACTGACTGTATTGTTGTGTGTATGGACATTTATTAATATTTATTTGAATTCACCAAAAATATTAAAGATGCACTGGGTATAAATGTTTATTAGATTTAAAAGAATAAGTCTGTTGTCACATAAAACTGAGATATTATGATGACATAGCCTAAATATAGAGCTGGTGCTGTTGCAGTAATTCTTTTGTCTTGCCTGAAATGATTTTTCTGACACATCTGTTTCACAGTCCATACATCCCGACTGTTAAATACCCTCAGCTGATAATGCTATAAGACATTCAGCAATCTGTGGAATGTCACCTTAACTGGGTAATCTCAATGTCACCATTCAGTTTGCTGTGTGAACACATAGTTAGTATGGATCATGCAGGTGGGACAGATTTGTCTGCATGTTATAGCCGGTTGACTCATGCAAAATATTACATCTGCAGTTTCTTCAACAAACAGGTGGATTAGATTATGGTTAAGAGATAAAAGGTTGACCCCAGGTCAGTGCTCAGGGACAATATTACCCCAGTGATGCAGAATTAAAAGTATATCATGGAGTCTTGGTGAAAATAAAAAAAAGGGAGATCTGATTTGGTTTTCCAGCAGAAGATGTCCAATATAATCACTGTGCTTTAATAGACAAATCCAGAATCTTTGAGGATCATAAAAAAAACTATATTTTGAGTTTCATGTCTTCTGAAATGGCAATAGTATATGAATGAATGTCATCATACACGAATACCTGCTCAGCTTTTTCACCTGTAATTAATAACACAAATAAAAAGGGACTTTTTCTTTTATTTTTATTTTTTGCTTTGTCTTCACCCCCCATGTTCATGAATAGTTGTGTCTTCACTGAGTAGATGTTGATCATGCACAGTTACCCCTTAACTTTTGTACCAAACCAAATGGAAACAAGCTGAGTAATGATCTGATGACATGACATATTGTCTGTGCAGCTGTGGAAGACAGGGTTAAACAGACCAAGGTTAAACTACTCAACTCAAGTTCTGCATGAAAACAGACAACTGTGTTTGACTGAGGCCCTCTGTTTGACCTGTTTTCAAATAATTTTTTTATGTAGTTTCTTTATAATTACAGTGACAAGCATACATGTCCATGACATGTATGAACTTATACATGATTCTTTAATGGTTGTGTGAGATGTTTATGTGGCTGTCGAGAAAATTGACATCAGATGTGCATGTGAGTGTATGTGTGTACACAACTTAAACTTGCGTGTGAACTCAGATGTTTAGATGACACTAATAACAGGGAGGCATGCAAACTCAACACAACACAACCTAAGAGGTCTCAGTGTAAAGTATTTTTTAGATATTTTCCTAGTTTTGAGCAATCATGAGGATTTTGTGATAATCAACAGATTTGCTTCCTTCCTATGAACCTTGTAACTTGCAAGTTAAAGGAGAGTTTCACATATTTTTTCTGCAATAATTGCTGATGTTCAACTGAAAGGGAGATATCCCTCTTCTGGTCACAGTTAATTTAATGTCCCTAAATGCATGCAGTTCTTCCACTCGGAGTGTACAGAAACGAACTGTAATGTTGACTGAGAGAAAGATAGACAGAGATTATAATATGAAATCAAAGTAGTGAGTATTTGGATGCAAAAACAAATCTGTATTCAATGTGAATAGGATCATGTCTGGCATGCATTGTTAAATAAACAATTGAATAGATTGGTACTCTGTGTTTTCCCTATTGTTACTTAGCCTAGATATTTAACCAGTAAATGACTGCTATGGGTATGAAATATGTGATAACTTACTATCATCACATGCATGTAAGTGTAATTATATTTGTTTGTGTCCAGCTATTGCAAGATGTAACACGTGCCGCCTCCCCCTGGCCATTTGTGAGATAAATTAGATGAGGGCTGTCAAGTTTAAAATATATCCTACTGCCTTGAGGTAGAAGATTTGAATTGGGGGAAAAAACAGTTCTATTCAGTACTTGACTAAATTTCAACTGCATTATGTATTTTTCCAGTGATTATTTATTCAGTTTTCTATTTTAAGATATGTATCAGCCTCCCAGGGTTGGTAACTTTACAGTCTACTGTGTTAATGTACCATGAAGCTTCACTGTCTATCATCATAAACGAACTGCGCAGACAGATGACGAACCGGACTGGGGCTTCCAGTCTGTCCGGCTGTGTACGTGTGTGTGTGTGTCTGTAGGGAAGAGTGTGTAGAGAACGGAGCCAGTAGTAATGCGTCAGCTCACACTGCGCACGTGGATGGGAACATTTTGTACCGAGATTTTGCACGTGCCCTATCCATCTCCCTGTTACATTACATGCACGCGCCTAAAGTCTCGAAAACAACATTATCTTCGCCACAATCATGTCAACACAACGATATGACCCAGAAGCGTAGTGCACTCCTGAACTCTTGCACTTTCGAGAGACTAGGGTAGAGACTGCGCCTCTTTTTCCACAGAAATGTTTACAGCTCTGCTAAGGAGGAGCAGCGGGCGCGCGCGAGGGGAAAGTCTATGCTTGCACAAGTCCAAGCATAGACCCCATTTTAAACTAGATTTTTTTTTCTAGGAAATTCGGGGTGCTGCTCCTGAGTCGAGCACAGTGGGGGAGGGAATTCTAGTGTGGGCGATCCTGGGAAAGGGAGAGAAGTCTCCGCAATGTTGATTCTGTGCTGCACAAACACGGACTTTGTATTTGTGGCTGGCTTCTTGAACTTTTCCTCTTGGACATTTTGTTTCTCACACCGTGTCAACAGGGCACATATGACTGAACTGATTTCGATTATTCTGCTTTCAAGTTGTGGCTGATTATCACAGTATATCCTCAGCTTCGTGGAGGGGGTATTTGTGAAGTTGCATCCAGAGGTGTGGCGTTTTCTACTGCCTGAAATAACACTAGTGTTTGGCAGTCGCACAATATGAAATGTACACAATACATACCAGAACTTATAGTTATATTTTGGTGGCCTTAAGTGCTATAGAAATACAAAAAACAAAACAAAAAAAAAACAAAACACTTTTGTGTGGGCCAATCTCATAACAATTACAGGGAAGTGTAGCTCCAGTTCGTGTAAAAGGAAGCTGCTCGCAAGATAAATTACTCATTCCCAGCACCCCCAAAAGCTGAGTAGGATTTTCTCAGAACTTGGCCATGTATGAAGCACCCTTTACACTGGAAGCTTTTCTTTTTAAGCTGGAATTGTTTCATTACAAGTGTACTAGCAGTTTATTTTAGTTTTCTTTGAGACTGTCATCCTTTTTAATGAGGATGATAACTTCTAAGTTACATGAATATGATCTGAAAAGGTATTGTGAACAAACTGAAAGCTTTGAGGCTGAGGAGAAAGAAAGGAAAGAAAGTGTGAGCAGAACTCGTCATTCCTGTCAAAATGGGAAAACAGATAAAGTTATGCCACTTTAAAATTAAAATAGTAAGAAAGGCATCAAGATTTTCTGGATTTGTATTTATCACGAGCCAACATAAACTCTACAAAAATAACTCAGTTTTCAGTGACAAACAAATTGCAAGACATGGCCACATAATCTGTCATAAAACTCCAAACATTTTGATGCATTAAACAGTTAGCAAAGCACTTAAAACAATTCTGTACATGGTGTTATTACATCAAGTGACAAGGATGTAACCATTTTAATGTATTTATAGAAATTGCATATAAAAACAACACATTTATTGTCACTAGTAAGGAAAATGAAGGAAAATATATACATACATATATTGGAGGACTATGTGTGTTTCATGTTAAATGAGTTTGCATGGACGGTGAAGAGTTCAAATGTAGCTGAGGACAGTAAGACTGTGCTAATTTAGGACCGGGTTGTGAAACTGGGACATAGTGAGACATGTGCTCACCTAAAGCATAATTGACTATGGTAGCTGGGCTAGTTTACATCTAATAATAAGAAAACATGTATCTCTTTTCGTGACACATATTTTGTATCATTCTTTAAATTGTTATGGTCCCTGCCAGGACAAGTTTTGAATATGTTATTGTAGGGCATGGTAAGAAATGGTGAAGTATGCCTTAGAGCAACAGATTAACCATTTGACATTTCTTTTTCTAGGCTTACACATTCCAGAATAAGAATAAAGTCCAACTTTCGTTGTTGTTTATTATTTGTGAGTTTGATAATTATTTGTATAGAATCATTAAATAGACTATGGTATCAAATTTAAACCCGTAATCACACTGAAATTAGATTTATTGTTCAGACCCATATTTTCCAGTCACGTTTAGTACCTATATCTAACTTCTGTCTAATCCTGCCCTCTTTTTACCGAAGACAGCCTGTGATTGGTCAAGTTTACTATCACTCACACCAGTAAACAGCATTTTTAAAGGACGAGTTACATTCCCTCTTAACCAATCACAGCCCGGTTTTATTATGACACCGTGGGATTCCGCGAAATTGTTTCTTAGAGTTGAGAGAAGTGCTGCTCTCAGTAAAATGGGACAAGTTGACGCATGAGTGGGAGCGCAGGGAAAGGCGAAATACACGCAGGCACAAAAGCTCAGTCGACTATCTCAATGCTTTATTGACTAAGCGTCCAGAAAAGGGAGACGAAGAACCGGGGAGTTATTCAAACTCCTATCTTTCTTGAGGCGGTGTTTATTTGTCCGCCCGGCATCCCTATCAAGAAAACGCGCAGTCTTTGCGGAATAGTCACATTGAAGACGACACGTGTGGATGATTAATCACGTTTCCTCGGTAAACTGCGGTCTGACTACTTTTGCGCCCGCTTTTTTGGTTATTTCTTTCTAGGCTATAGCTGTTTGTACCCCGCCTGTTAGAAGGGATGTCGGAGGTTGATGTCTCTACCGACTGCGCCCCCAGTCGTCCTCTGGATCGGACGGAGGACATACTAAAAGAAAACCAAGAAAATGGGACTTTACTTATGGTGGCAATGATTTTATTGGACTTGAAAAAATGCAGCCCTGACGCAATAAGCGACGGAGGCAGCAGATGTCTCGGAGGCAGCGAGGCTGGCAAGCAGGAGGAAGCGAAGGAGGAGCGGGGGAGCTGCCGTTTGAACACCGAGGACAGCTGGGGGTCGCTGGCTCTCAAACAACACCGAAACAAGTCGGCGGGGAGACAAGAGTCTCCCGAAAAGAGGCACTGCTGTCCGTTTGTTGGCTGCGAGAAGATGTACGGCAAGTCGTCTCACCTCAAAGCTCACCTCAGGGTCCATACCGGTAAGTGGAGGCTCCGCTGAGTGCTTGGATGACACGCCTACGAAACTCTCAGGCTAGCTTCTGTTAACCACAGCCAAACCGCGCTGCGTCACCTAGAAGCTATGGTTTATGTTTGTAACTCCCGTCGACGCTGTTAAACCTGTTTCTGGGCCGTCAAATGTTTAAACATTTAATTAACAACGAAATACTTTCAAATACTTTATAACTGTGTTATGACAAAGCCACCAAGAGCCCGTGTTATAAAGTAAAAATGTAGCCGGATTATAGGCCGGATTCAGTCTGTCGTGTGTAAACGTTGCTTGCGCAGAGTACGTGACCACATGTTCCAGTAAACGTACATGTTACAGAAAGATGGTCCCATGTATCGCCTGCTGGATGATACATGAGTCTGTACAGGGCCAGACACAAACGGACTGATTGGAGAGGGGAGGCGTGTGTGAGATAAAGGTGTTTTTGGACACGCAGCAGGACCGGTATCTTTTGGGAACATCACGTCCCGCGGCCTATATGCGATACGTGGGTTGTAATGAATCCCTCTGGACCATTGCACACCCCGCTGCTGTAATAATAACTGAAATTGTTTTCCTTAATCAATACCAATCTTACCAAGGATAAACCTTTAGCTTTTGCAGAGACTCGAGTACCACATTTCCAGCATGCTGGCTTATGATTCCCAGACAGGTCACTGCGACACTGTTGTTCCCACATGTTCTTGTCCGGAGGTAACCCACCCTGCACCACTGTTTCCTCATACGTCACCGGTCTCCACTCCCCTAAAACATGAGGGTTGTAAACAAGAGCAAACACGTGGTCCGCTGGAGCACGTGGAGAAGAAGTCGGGGTGTGGCTTTATGTGTGTTTTTCTCATTTACACGACTTCTGACATGACATCCTCGCTCAGCATTTTTAAAACAAAATATATTCTGGAAAAAGTAATTTCTGCCTTTTTTTCTGATTTCACCTCTCAGTTGATAAATTTAGCCAGTGTAGCTACTGTTTGTAGTGTGTTTGTTGTTGATATTGTAATAATTTATAACCGACTTCTTATCAAGCCTAATTTGTAAATGTGATGAGCGGAAGCAGAAGTCCTTCCAGCTATTATCCTTCCAAGTTTATATGCCATGGTGTCTTGACGTTGTGTTATCATTTAGTTAATAAAAACTAAGCCAAAGACACAATCTTGGTACTTTATTGTAATCAGGAGGTTAAGCAGCAATCAGGTGCATTTACCGGGTTTGCATAAGCAAATGCCCAAACACCCTAAAGAATTCAAGCAGTGTTGTAAAGAATAGTGAGCCATAACTTCTCTGAAACAATGCAAAGGTCATACAGGAAAAAATTAAACGAAGTTATGGAGTCTATCCCAGCAGCATGTGGGTAAGAGGCAGGGACAGGTCGCCAGTCTATGGTAGGACCATGTTAACATACATGAGAGGGCTAAATATTATGAGCACTGTATGTTTTCTTGGGAAACCAAACAGTTACAATACATTAAGAACAACATATGTTGTCTTTGTTTTTGTTTTACGTTGTCTGCATGTGTCTCATCAGGTGAGCGGCCTTTCAAGTGTACCTGGCCAGACTGCAGCAAGAAGTTCTCTCGGTCTGACGAGCTGACGCGTCACTACCGTACACACACAGGCGAGAAACGCTTCAACTGTCCAATGTGTGACAAGTGCTTCATGAGGAGCGACCACCTGACTAAACATGCCCGGCGACACGCAGGCTTCCATCCCAGCATGCTCCAGGGTTCCAGTGCAGCCAAGAAACGCCGCTGCTCCATGTCCTCCTCTGATTCTGGAGACCAAAGCCCTACTGGAGTGTGAGACATACCCACATACTGTACAGATAGACATAAAGGTACACAGTAGACACTGAGGCATACACAGCCACATGTATGATGTGTGTACCTTTACATAAGCCCCATCAAGTCAGTCAGCTCAACCAACCAGACCACAATTCAGGGAGGTTTTCTTTCACAGCAAACAGTGATGCACAGCTCACTGTCTTTTACCCTGAGTTCATTGATATTTATTAAGGGTTAATCAGGGTTTGTCAGGAAAGTCTAGTTCTTTTGCTTGGTTTAATTTGGTTTGTTATGTTTTCTTTTTTCTTTTTTTCCTGGAAAAAAATCCCCCAACAAAGTGGTATTCCTGTATACGTTCAGTATTGTTTTTAGAAACACTACATGTGTTCATCAAACACTTTGTTTGAAGATGAAGATACCAATAAGAACATTAGTTAACAAAATCTTACAAAGAACTGATTCCTAGTGTGTTAAGACATTTTAGAAATAGTTATTTAGTGAATGTTAACTATTGTACACATAGTTGTAATACTTATGTACAGTTTCTTTACAGTCCAGGACAACATGAATGCACAGTATAGCAGTATTACTATGTAAATATATTAAATAGACTGGATGATCTACTCAGTTTAGTATAGTTAAATGTTATTAGAGAGTAATAATAAAAGCTATTATTTAGAGAGATACAGAGCTTGGTTATTTAATTTTTTATGGACTTCAGGTAAAATCAGGTGTGCTATGTGTTTGTGGGGATAAGCAGTGTGTTTCCCGGTTGAGGTTGAAATGTTTTAAAAAATGTTGAATTTGCAAATACATGCACCAGAATACATTTACAGTACTTTAGCAAGACCATAACATATGAGCCGATCTCATAAGAATTAACACCTCAGCATCTGCGTTCAGACTTGAATTGTGTTAGTAGTGCAGAACAACATAACAGGGTAAAGACCTTAAAAAGATAGAGTGGTAACTATTTTTGTTTTTTTTTGCTTTAAGATGAAAAACTTTTCAAAGTTAAGACCCTGATGATTCATGTTGTGTAAGTCTGTGCCTTTTAAGTTTAGGGGAAGTACTAGATTTTCATTTTCGAGGAAAAATACCACTTGAATGAACATTTTCACCTTCTTTATTTTGCTTTTCAAATAATAATATTAAATACTTTTAAGATTCTCTAATACCAATGGTGCCAGCTGCTGTATGCTGAAACAGAATTTTGTTTGTATGTGGACTGCATTTTATACTGGACTCGTGTGTTCATGCCAATCAATATTACATCCCTAAGTGGTGACATGGAAGCACATTTCTCACAGTAAAACGTTGCAAGACCTTTTTTTTTAAATTTCCTTTAGCACTTTGAGTTAAGCCCTTATCATTAGTTTGTTTGTGAATGACTGTATTCCACCATGTAGCATGCTTTTTTGTATTTCTTTCTATATTTTATATAATATTACCAATGGAATGAAAGGTGTTATTAATCCACTACAGGAGCCAGATACCTTGTTGATGTCATTACTTTTCTTTTTTAAACTTCTCACATACTGCATTCAGATGTCCAGATGTATTGCTGTAGTTGTAGTAAAGACTACGTATGTTTGCTAAGCGAAATGTTGTTTTTCTTTTCTAGCATTATAATAACTGTGATTAGATGCTGGTGCCTTCCAGATTAAAGCCTTTTCTTCTGATGCTACACTGTACTGTAATCAGGGACTGACAATGCAAACACCATGTTATTGCAATGCACATTGCTATGTAAAAATTCCTGCTCAAGGTTTAAACATTAAAACTGCTTTTTTCATACTAAACATTTGTTTGTGTGATACTATTCATTTAAACGGTGACATGGGACAGAAGATGATCCATTTGCTTTGTGTTTATTGATCATCTTCATACACTGCACATAACAATAACAATGTTAAATACTGTAATGGGAGCATGTACAATACAAGAAAACCATTTGAAAAAAGGAAACCCAAAGAAAAATAGTGATAACCTTGCATCTACACGTTAAAAGTAAATGTGGAACTTCAACAACAGCAAATGATATTTAAATAAACTAAATCAAGACAGCAATAAATACACACATTGTTAGACTTCTCTGTACTTAAGGCATACTCTAATTGTAAACTAACAACTGATTCAAAGAAGAGAGGGTTGTAAATGAAGGATATTGGTGCTCCATATCAACCACCCTTGACGTGATGTTGCAGTTACAAAATGCTTTCTATCCTGTTCGTTAAAAGAGAATGTTTTGGCGTTGTAAGTCTGCATGATCTGCAGTGTCCAGCGAACTTCTCATCCTGTGACGCTGAAGAGAAATAGAAATGAGGGTCTAAGACAAAAAACTGTGCTGGAAAATCTATCTAAAGTTTATCCCTTCAGTTCCTTTGGCCTCGGCAACATGGATCATGTAAGCAACATGGTTTCATAATGTGTAATCTTCCCTTTTAACACAGTTTATTTCTGATAAGCCACTGTCACACCTGTGAAGAAAATAGTACACAGATATGGACCCATACAAGTAAACAAAATGTGCAAATTCTAAATAATGCAAGTCAAGCTGGTGCCACAACAGTAGCACGTGAAAGCGCTACAGAAATTAAATGTGCAATGTTTTTTCTTTTTTTTCTTTCTTCCATTCAACCATCCTGTCTGGTGCTCTTCATGCAATTTGTTCCTCAGCTATTCATGTTCATACATTCATCCCTAAACTCTGTGATGAAACATCTCCAGCCAGAGAAGCAGAAGTGTTGATGATGGTGTTAATCAGTGCAATGATCCAGCCTGTGCTACATTACAACTCTGTACAGTACAATGCATACAGTACCAGAGATCCTCCATTTTGGGGGTACAAAGACCATAAGCCGCACTTCTCCTTATGTTTAAACATTAATACATAAAATCCCAGTGATCCCTCAGGTTATAAAAGTAAGCATTTAAATTAAAACAAAACTAGAAAAATGCAAACCAGAGTTCAGGTAAGCAGTTGAGACAGCAGTTATGATAATGCTCATTACTCTTAAGGACAATTGAAATCACTTCACAGCATCAACTGACCTTTTCTTGTTTTTCCATCTAATATCAGTGTGTTATTACATGATGTCCACAAGGAGAGGAGCTCCCAGCCGAAGTGTTCTTCCTACCATAGGAGGAAACAACCACTTCACTAGTATTTCAAATGCATGTAGATTATTCTCACATATGTTCCTTTTACTAGATTTTAAACGAAAGTTTCTAATTCTTATTTGGATTATTTGTCATTATCACCATAGCACTTAACTGTCATGACAATATTCTACCAATGCCTAGCTGTCGCCACTCTTATGGCGAGGTAAACTTGTGGCAAATGAAGAGGCGGGGAGGTCATGTTGTGTGGAAAGGGACAGGGAGCAGAAGGCCTTGGGGTTGGGGTTACTGGATTTGGCAGGTGGTGGAGGAGGTTGCCTGGCAGCACATGCAGGTGGGGTTGACTGATTTGGGCGGGATCAGATCCAGGTCTTCATCGTCCGGGATCTCGTCAAGGCGGTAACCGTCTTTCAGAAGCTGAATGTTCAGATCCTGATTGATTTGCTGAGGAAGAGAGGACAGACAGAGGAGGTTGATGAGGTGTATTTGCTGTGTAACAAACCAGTGATTAGTGTTAACTTTTCTGCAACAGAACTCTGCTTTGTTTAAAATCTTGATCTACCAACTATCAAACCTTTTTTCCCTGCTTGGATCCAGACCTTTGAATTGTCTGGCATTGTGACATGAAACAGGGTTTTTTCAGTTGAAAAACAACTGATCCAATGAGGACTGCAGGAGAATTAATAATTTAATTAATTAGCAGGCCCATGAGTGGAGCTATGGGTGTTGTCAGGCTGTGGACCCCTACGTGGATTTTTAAAAAATAGGCAGTGCTCATTTCTTTCACTACTCCCAAGGAATGTCTGCTAAACAGCCGAGACTGATCTGTTTTTGGTCAAAGTGTTTAAGTATTTGCTTTCTGTTGCAAAGAAATACAGGACTTAAAATAATTAAGATCATCCAGTGTAGCTGTTGTCTGAGCTCTCAGCCCTGCAGTCTTTATTGTTTTTGTGCTTCACCCAGCTTGTGATGAAATCTGTTATTGACCTTCTTCCTGTTCAAGCTGACATCCAACCTTTGCATAGGATCACTTCTGAGAGCTGTGCCCTGCTAGCTGTTTGGATGACCGCACGCAAGACCATCTTTGTTGGTTTGATACCCAGAATCTTTAAATCTGCATTGAGTTAGAAAATTTTATATGGTCACCAACATGCTCCCAAGAACAAACCAAAAAGCAAATTGAATGGTTGGATTGAACCACACTCATCTTTGATTATCTACACACCTGTTAAGATTCTTGCCTGTATCTTGCATGGTGACACAAGTGCTTCTTTACATTATAAAGGCTAGAACAAGTACTCAAAAACACCTTTATGCTAGTTTTTATTATGTAGGTGTCTCCCGAATCCCATTTTGTAATGCAGACACACATAACAGTCATTACCTGCCGAACACGCTCACTCCTAGTAGGAAGTAGGAATTTAGAGTAACCAATTCCCGACCTTCTTTCTGTGAGGCTGCGGTGCAAACCACCACACCACCATGCAGCCCACACATAACAGTCTCAGAGAAAATAATATCCTGTCAACAAGTAGATAGATTTTAAGTTAAAGAATCTAAAATATCTCAATTTATTATACCCCAAGAGGAAAAAGTAACCCCCTGCTGAACTATGCAGCATTAATGTTTTGTGATCTGTCCCCTAACTTTATTGAAACAGGAAAATGTACAAACATTGAGAATGTCCATGCTTGTAAAGGAGACTAGTCAAAAATAAAAGTGGTAACCATGGCAGAACACGATGCAGCACTTTCACAGATGGCTGAAAGCATCATCATCTTCTTTCAAAGAAATAAATGTATTTGTCTAACTGGCAGAAGCAACATGTAAAAAGAAAATTCAAGTCTATGAATTTAGATTAATCAATACTTTAGATTTCTACAGTAGATGCTTTTGTAAACGCAGCATCCATAATACTTTGATAGGACACAACACAAACCCTTTGACTTTGAATTGCATGTTCACAGCTTGCTGCTCCTAACTAGAACTGACAAAAAGGAGACAAAAGGGGCACTGGATTACAGCATTTTATAGTGTTCATTAGCTACATGGTGCCATCAGGATCTAAACACTTGAAAATATCCCATGCTACTCAACATTCCTGGACTTGTGACAGACAGAAATATTATATGAGGAGGAGGAAATCAGGCTTTTTCTTAGAGGAGTAAATATGATGATGTGGCTGTGATTTGCTTGTGTACTGGCAGTTGCATTGAAAATAAGCTGGGTACTGCAGGAGGAAACAGCCAGAGATTACGTTTTATTTATATCCTGCTTTATGTCTCAAACACATTTATGCACAGGTGCACCTGCAATGCAATCATGCACTTGCAGGGAGAGCACCCCCCCACAGAATTATGATGGATAAGCAGGATGACTGTGCTGCAGCGTGTTTTAAAACCGGCTTATAAAGGTCTGACTTTTGGCCTCTTAGAAAATAAAATAAAGAAAATGGGGGATGGAGGGAACAAGATGGAAGATATGAGGAAAGGAAGCTGAGCGCACAGCATTCATCTCACCTCTGCAGATGAGTATCCTGATGATGAATATCTAGACATGTCAAAATCATCATCACTGAAACATAAAGAAAAAAGTTAGCATTTGATTATTATAATCATTATTTTATAATTTATGTTCAGTAAGAAGAAGTGTACTAAGATATGTGCTTGGGTGTGTTTGTTCACCTGTCTGTATCTAAGGCCACCAGGGGCTTTTCGTCTGGGCTCTGGTCTAAAGAGGAATAGCCTTTATTGGGCACTACCAACCTGTGTGGAGGGAACAAAATAATCATGAGCAGAAAGAGGAGTGCAAAAGGAGAGAGAAAAAATATCTCCACAAACAGGAAGGGGTGAGTAAGAAAAGAACTGGCTGAGATGATGACAGAAAAAAAAGGTGGGCCTGGAGGCACAGCCACAGCTGCACTAGGAACGACAGAAGCATGACAGAAGTCTAAATTCTGCCTCAGACATTTTACAAACCCTGAATCAATGAGGCAATTTTTGCAGCCTTGTCGACAGATAAAAGTATTGCATATCAAGAATAAAGCCTGTGAAATTTCCAAAATGTCTTTCATGTAATGCTGAAATATAATGGAACAGTGTGTGTATTAATTTCCTAATGAAAATACACTTTATTTCATGCTGTTGTGCTTTGTGGCTGTTCAACACTTCAGCTTTAATCCATTAGTTTAAGGCATTTCTACATTTAAATCTGTACTGGAAGCTAACAAATTATGCTAAACTAAAATACAACAAGGCATTATTTAGATTGTGTTTACCATGACATACTTCATTAACAGAAGTGCTTCTCTGTTTTTTCTACTAACGCATGATAAGAGAGCTAACATCTTACCGTGTTCTGGCCATGACATTGTTCTTCTTGGGTTGTTGGTTAACTGGACTACCTACAGCGTTGCCATTCTTCAATGAGCCCTTCCTAGCCAGCTCTCTTTGTTTCTCTGCACAATAGACAAAAACACAGGTGCATGGACATGTGTTCAGCTCTTGACAACAAACACACTGCACAGAAAATGGTGCAATAAAGAAGGAACTAGATTGAAGATTGTCATTTGCAGACATATATGCATTATGCAGATCAGCTTGCAATCAGACTGCGACAGCTATCTATGCAAATACGCTTCAAGATTTCAGCTTAAATGAGAATACTAATTTGCAAGAAGAAATCAATATGCTGACACATTCATCAATGACAGTGTGTGTGTGTCAGTGTGTCATGATATGGCAAGGAGATGTTCACTTTAAGAGGCCTTTAAGAAGTCTTTTCTTCTTCAACACAATGGCAAAGTTAGTAAAGCACTGATAAAACATCAAGGCAGATCAGTCTCCGTTGTCTTGGCAGATTCAGTGATCACCAGAAAATGTTGACCACTGACAACGGAACTGACAGGGTTCTTTCACTTAAGTAATACAATACAAAACAAAACCTAGAGGTTTTCAGCTGTGTGTAACGTCAACATCTAACCTCCCTTTTCTAATTTTTTTTTCTCATCTGCAAGTAGTTGACAATTATCTAAATTAATACTGTTCTACTTGTCTGAGCATGCGATCAATTAACAAATGTGTAAACATTTATCTAACTTGTATTACTCCATAAAGTAAGTTAAATAACTTTTTTTGGACAGTGATATTTTTTTTAAATGTAAAAATATATATTATATTTTATTTATATATATATTTTTTGACTAATGTAACAAACATCGACATGACTTATTTAGTATAACTCACTGGGTTCTTACCAAGATACTAAAAAGGACCTTTTAATTATTCAATAAAAATACAACATCTTGGGATCACATTTACCTCTGGCAACTTAGCCTTTTTAAAAACATAAATCTATCATAATTATTAAAAAAAAGTTTTAACTCAAAAGTCTTATTATATATTAGTAATATGAATACTCCAACATTTCCCCTAAGTTGACTTTTTATTCATGGTCAATTATCAAACATGCTAATTCTTACAAATCAACAAATACTGCAGCTCCTACCTATTTTCATCTGGAGGGGTGAGGGCTTGTAGTTAATAGTAACAGGTTCTCCCTCTCTGGTGTCTGAATCTGCCTCTGAAGCAGTGGAGGAGGCTGGATCCTGGAAACAAAAGGTAAACAGATAGAAAGATGATCAGAAATGTAAATTAGTGAGACAGCTATTAATAATTAATGCATTTTTGTCCTGCAAAATAGGATGTGTCCAGGTAATGTGATACAGTTAAACAGTGAACGATGATGCCTCTAAGTCCCTTAATCCCAGTTTTAGAGAAGCTTTTAGAGATGTATCTACATCTAACGACCACTAATTAAATAATAAAAACAATAAAATTAAAAATAATAAAGGGAAAAAAACGCTGAACGATAAGTGGAGGCTGGGGAAGGCATAATGACAGTAGATCTGATTTGATTTAGTTTCTCGTTGTGGAGCGGCCCCAGACAGCGGCAGCAGAGGCCGCCCTGCATGCAGGCTGCAGTAACCCCGGGCTCCGCTGCAGGCCATAAAGCGCATCGATACACTATTTACAACAAATTGTACAAAAAGATACATTTGGTAAAAGGTTCAAGCACAAACTCATGACTAGAATCATGTCACTGATCCTGTTAAAGCGACGAAAGTAGCATCGAAGACGGAGCAACTTGCTGCTTGGATGCTGAGGATGCAGCAGCAGCGTCGGGATGGGATGCTTGTTTTCGCCAGACATGACGGATGCTGCGCAGACGCCGGATTGCTTCCATTACACTAACACAAACATATCTCTTTCTGAACACATCGACAACATGCGATGATATAATCGATAATTTGAACATTTCATTCCCGTAGCAATTGGGGGAAAAAAAGACTTGCTGAAAATGCTCACATTTTGCTCATTATTACTCATTGAAGATGAATTTGTCGGGACCACCAAACACTATATGAGACAGGCCTCGTCCGCTATGTAAACCACCATTTAATGTCGTTCGGAATAAATTCATTATCTATTGGTGATAACAGCCAACAAATCTGCCTTACCAGCGGCTGCATCTCAGACTGCATCTCTGCCTCCTGCACCGCACTCGGCACTTGAAATCTGTCTATTTCTTCCATCATTTTGGCAACGCGCTCCTGTCCTCCCTTCTGCTACAAGCCAAGTGTTCCTTTCTGCCTCCCTCGCCGATTTTTGACCAATATTATGAGCAATCGTAGGTTTTTAACTATCTTTGTGGCTCTCAGGCGGCGAGCTACATCCCAGCAGGCAGTATGTCAACGGTGGTGTGACCAGTTGGGTGACGACGACTCCGCCACCCACTTCCGGGTAAGGTATCCCAAGCTAGGGTCCGGGGGCCCAGAGGGGGCCATTTGAAGAGAACTAGCATTGTCCCTAGTTATACAAAGCAACATCATGTCTGTATAATTTAGTGGAAATATATTACCTTAGAGTCTTGCAGTATTGTAATACATTGCTATTTTTCTAATTTACCCTGCTCTTTCCAGCAATCTTTATTCATTTCATAATTAGTTTAAACCACGTGTCCATGAAATTATAGCTCAATTAGCTAACAATATAAGTTAATATAAGTTTTAACTGGACTTATATCAATATAGTACTTGGTAAATGTAGACTTTTCTAACAGAGAGGTGGAACTGCAAATCTTGGAAAGACTTTGGACTCACATGGCACATTGTGTAGCTATCAATTTCTGTGCATAAATGCCTTTAAAGGTGACTGACGGCGGCTTTTGAGGTTGAAAGTGTGAGGCTTAATAATAACATATGCAAAAATATTTTGTGTGCTGGAGTCAAATCAAAACTTATTGGAAGTATGTAACGAAGCAGGGGTTTGTTATGTGGACTATTAATCATGAATATTTTTATGGGACAGTTTTAGCAGAAGAGGTTTGTTTTTATAATTGGTAAGTGATGATTGATAATTGAAACACCTGTTGGAAGTGGTTCAGTCCAATCAGCAGCAGGAGATAAATGGGGCTTGTGTGCTCATTTGGGTGGGGGCTGCTGGTGGAGACTTGACTGCTCTACAGCATGAAGGAATGAGTTGCTGTCTGGTAAATAAAAGCGTTTTTGTATTGGCTACTATGGTCATCGTGTCACTGTTTCCAGCTGCTCACTGGCCAGCCTGCTCACAAAGTATTTGTAATCTTTTCTTTTTTTCTTTCCTCAAAAGAACACAGCTCAACAATTAATGTTAACTGGACAAGTCAGTTAATGTATCTAATCTCAGTCTGACTAAGGTGGATTCCACTTGCTGAAGACAAGACTGAACTCCGAGTCCATTCAATAGGAGCTGAATATGGTAACACTGAAGACCAGAACATGACCAGGAAGGTGCTGAACAGCAGTTAATGCTTAATGGTTGAAATTTAAGAAAAGGTAGCCTGATGGAAATGCGGCAGCCAATCTGCACCAAAGGACTCACCAATCACCTCCAAATATTCATACACCAGCAAGAGGACGTTACCACAGATTGAAGCAGGACTCAAAGCACGAACCTTCTGGTTATTGGACCTACTCTACTTGAACCACAGAAAATTATATATGTAAATGAAATTAATCCAGAAATAAATGGACATTCTACATGTATTGATACAAATTATTTTTTGTACAATGAACAAATCTTTTTTTAAGAAATCATGTTTTTAAATGAAGAAAAACAAAAGACCATTTTTGCCCTCAACATGGTCGTCACTTTGTGTAGACACCTCTGATGGCATAGTGTCCTAACTTACAAATACCAGCAGAGCGCAGCAACAGTACACTTCTTTACAGGGAGAGCAGAAAAATGTGAGAGCCAGCAGATGGCAGTCTAACACTGAAGTAGACAGTGATACAGGCTCTTTGGATGATGAATGTCAATTAGATGTGTGCAGGGTTGAGTAGGTCATTGCCTTGTAGTCCGCTAAATCCAGTCGGTTTGAATTACAAAATCATTCACAGCCCAGTGTTGCTTACATGGTTATCATTCAAGCTTTATAAATGTGATGAATGTAGGTTGTTGGTGAAAAGGTATAGGAATTTGTAAAACATATGTAAAATGCAATATTTATTAATTTTACTGTTTAATTTTAACAATATTTTTTACATTCTCTCCGTCCTGCTTATCTTTATCGCTTACTAACTCACGATGTCTCATTTCTTTGGCCATGTCTTGCATACTGGTGGGTTTTTTTACATAATTTTATCTTGTTTGATGCTATAATTACACCTTTGTTGACAAATAACTATTCCTGCTGACTAAATTTCACAAAAATACACAAATTTTAAAATTAAAGCTTCACTATTGTCAAAACTGATGTGATAGTTGTGAGTCTGGGTACGTGCAAACTAAATACTCACTTGTTTAAGGAGCATTTCTGTACTTAGCTTAACTCTTCTACTCGTCGGAATGAGTTAGAAAGATTGGTCCAGCTCTTTCGCTCAACTCAGTACTGAATATGCTGCATGTACTTATGCCCAAGAGGATATTGTGTGATGAAATCACAATCTTGTATTTTTAAAAAAACAACAAAAAACCTGCATCTAGCACTACATGACAGCCCCTGGGTCCAACTCGACTCACAGCAGTATGACTACTACTTAATTATGAAGTCGCACCCTGTTTGAATTCTTGCTTGTGTTCTTCTTCTCAGAGATAAGTCGTTTTGGTTAAAAGCGTCTGTCAAATGACTGTAGAATAGAACTGTGTAAAAGTGTTTGTAACTCTATCAGTCTTATTTTGAGGATTTTATTAATAGTAATTATAGAGTTTGCATTAATTATTCACACAACAACAGCATGAAAGCAACACATGCATACAAAAGCCTGCACAGTGCTTATTATA
This sequence comes from Rhadinocentrus ornatus, assembly GCA_037177495.1. Classification (NCBI taxonomy): domain Eukaryota; kingdom Metazoa; phylum Chordata; class Actinopteri; order Atheriniformes; family Melanotaeniidae; genus Rhadinocentrus; species Rhadinocentrus ornatus. The sequence goes on along the minus strand of JBAMHW010000012.1, from coordinate 20,835,673 downwards.
CAGCATAAATACAAAATACATGTCACATCTCCAGAAGTTGGGCCAATTTGCAAAATCCAACTAAACCTTGAATCTCAATTCCTAAAAGGTTGGGACACATAAAAACTGAATGCAAGGATTTGAAAATCTCATAAACCCCTATTTTATTCCTAATTGAACATAAATAACATCTCAGATGTTGAAACTGTGAAATGTCACAATTTCATCGAAAAAGCAAGCAAGTTTTGCGCTGGATGGCAGCAACACATCTAAAAAAAAAAAGTTGGAACAAGGACAACAGAAGGTTAGAAACATCATTGCCACAAATCAAAAACAATTGGAAGCATTTGACAACTAATCAGCTAATCTGTCAACAGGTCAGTAACATGACTGGATATATTATCGCATATCAGAGAGGTGGAACCTCTTAGACATAAAGATGGGCATATGCTCACAAATCAAATAATTGTGGAACAATTTCAGAAAATTTTCTTCAATGTTAAAATGGCAAACACTTTGATGATCCCACAATCTACAGTGTATGTCAATATAAAAAGATACATAGAATCAGAAGGAAATTCTTTACCCACGGGACAAGGCCATACAGAGGACAGGCTACTCTGCAAGGTTTCTTCATGCTTGCGACTGGTCAGATGCTGCGAACATCACTCCTTTTATGTAAGTGCACATTGTTCAAAATGGGAAAACCCTGTATTGAATTACCTAATTGATAACCAGCTTTGTGGCACCACCTATCAGGATTGCAAATGTTTGGATTTACTACCACTTCATAGTACAGGCTTCTGTTATGAGATGCAAAAGCCAACATTTGTGCTAGTATTAGGGAGATTGATGCAGTGACATCCTGATTTCCAATCCCAGATGTTACCATCCAGGTTATGTCTTATTTTGAAAAGTGGGGGGTCTCTGATTATTTCCCCAGGACAACACCAGACCTCATTCTGCAGTGTGGCTTCATAGACACAGAGTGTGTGTGTGCTTGGCTGCTCTGCCTGCTGTCCAGATCTATTTCCTAATGAAGACAGAAATCCTCCACCTTTTTTTTTTTTTCTTTCCCTTTTTTTTGTGTGCGTTTTCATTGTTGGCATGTAGCAATTATAGTGTTAAGAACTTAGATTAACGTTTGATCCTTTGGCAACCGTGTAACAACACATTCCACAAATCCTACTGATGACTAGTGTGCAGTGTGATGAGGGTTATGCAACCCTCCAGTAGTACAGATGGAGTGGCAGATTACTGACCCTTCGTGCATTTATCAGTAATCTCTCCATTTGTAATATGTGTCCCTTTTTGTTATGTAACATTGTGCTAAACCTATAAAACTTTCCTGAATTTTCTGTTTGAATGAAACATAAATTTGGAGCTATGCTATAAAATCTCAGAGATGTATTGGCAGACAAAGTTCACTAGCCATGTCCAATATCTGAAAAGCAAGAAGATAAAATAATTAATAGTTATGATTAACTAACAGTAGGCAACAAACCCAGGATAGAGGGATCAATAGAAGTGCAAAGATCAGGAGAACAGATGGGTGCTAACTACATGCCTTGATCTAAAAGTAAAACGCACAGGATGCAAGATGAAAAATTCTTTTAGCTGTCCCAAACAGCAGTCCTACCTCACTGGGAAGTACGATTCTGGATCTTTGGTAGTCATTTTGCATGACTCTGACACTGGTCACTGGTGTGAACAGAGAAACAAAGAACAGAAAGAAAGCCGAAGACACTGAGATCAGGAGAGAAACTGGCAAGAAGGTAAATGAGCGAGATCAAGAGTGAGATTAAGAGTCAGATCAACAGACAGCGATAGATCCCCTTTTCTAGTGAACAGCTTTAAATCAACAGCCCACCAAAGGCTGCTACCATCTGCTTAATCCTTATTGCACATGTGTGTACACAGTCTTTGTTCCTCTAACACACACTTGCTGAACACACAGCTGTACTTCTACTGAGAACAGACATGAAACACTTCTTTATCTCATCTAACAATGTGAGATAAATCCACACTTCTTATTAAAGGCCCCATATTATGCAAAATTCACTTTCTAAAGCTTTTCTAACAGTCATGTGTGTCCTCATAGCCTGTGTATGAAGCCCAAGAATTAGAAATTTCTGTCACCTTTCTCACTTGCTTACTCCACTTTTTAGCAAAGGTGTGCTCAAACGGGTGAATCTGAGATCTTTCCCTTTGTGACATAACAAAGGGAAATAACCACTGTCCCCAGTATTGAAAACTATCATTGACCCGACTTCCCTGGTTAGCTGAGTCTGCCCTCTAAAATCACAGAGCAGGCGCCATCTAAAGCTGGATACATTTTTTTCAACAATTTCATATGGGTTTCAGAGGTCCAACAACATTGTTTTTAAAGTATATTACCTCAATTCAGCCATGGTCCTTAATTTCAGCCATTCCAAAAGTGCTCTAGTGAGCACTACTGAGAACGGGCTGTTTCTGTGTCTGAACCTTTAAATGTTCATAGGTGGTGCCTGTGCATGCCCTCTCTGGGAGAGGATCCTGCTTTTGGAGACTCGCTAGCCAAGGGGTGAGTAAATGACAGTATTCATTACTGGGGTAGTGGTTATTTCCCTTTGTGAGGTCACAAAGAGAAAGATCTCAGTCTCACCCGTTTGAGCACACATTCACTAAAAAGTGGAGCAAGCAAGTGCGAGAGGAGACAGAATTTTCTCATTTTGGGGCCTCATACACAGGCTATGAGGACACATAAGACTAAGAAATAAGATATGACTTATCCAGATAAAAAAAAACAACACCCAGTTTCAAGCATGTGAGGGTGTGGCGTGACAGCCCCCTCGCTAAGGTGAATGCGTTCCATATATTGTGACATTGTTTCATTTTTTGCTTAAGGTGTAGTTGTGATTTATTTTGGGAAAAGCCACAAACATCTATCTTTCTGAGGTCTGGCTGGGCGTGGCTTCATGGAGTGCACATATGAGGGCAGCCTAAGGACCCAAGCTGCTGGAGATGGTCCAATTATCACCTGATTTGGCTGAACCAAGGAGGCAAAGTAGAGAGGTATGGGAGTGAATGGGGGTTTAAATAGTTTTGCTTTCTGTGAATGTTACTTTTGCTTTTCTGTTATGTGTTAAGTTTATTTAGTCACAATGTAGGTAGCTTGTAAATAATTTCAGGGAAGTTAGTTTGTATTTAGAAATGTGAGGGACACCATCCTTTTGTAAGATGGTTTAACCGATAATTATTTAGCTGCTGTGTGATGGTGTGACAAGGGGGGAGTGAACCACCTTGCTCCGGTGAGCTGTTTGTAAATAAAAAGAAAAACAGTTAAGTAAAAGAAAATTCTGAGCTCTGAGAACCGACTGTGGAGATTCTTTCCATTTATGTAATGCTGTACCCTTCGAGACTTCTGTTTTAAAGGTTCCATAACATCTTCACCTCTACATTTGGTGTCAGAAGTGAGATGCATCGCAGCCATTGAGAAGGGGACAAGCATTGAGAGGAGGGACCAAAGACACACTCTAACGGAAAAAAGATGGACGTTGCTGATGACCAGGAGGAAGGGGCAGCTGGAGGAGTGGCCCTGACCACACACCAGAGGGAGGAGAATCCAGTTCCAACAGATATATTGCAGCAATGTCTTCAGTTTCAACAAGACCTAAATGAGAGTTGGAAAAAGGAAGCAGTAAAGCAGGACAAACGGTGGTGCCAAATGCAGATTCAGATGAAAAATTTGTGAGATGAACTAGAAGAGCAGCAACTGCAGCAGCGAGAGAGTCAGCCCCAGCGGAACTTCCCACAACAACTGCGGAGGAAGACGATGAAGACGACCATTTGGCATACCAGTCCAGGGGGCAGAGGGTGCAACCTGGCAGGTGCTGGGGGACAGCTGTAATCCCAAAGTTGGAGGAGTATGATGACATTGAGCACGTTTGAGCGGCTGGCAGTGGCTGGTTCCATATCTGACGGGGAGGGCATGAGCAGGTTATATGGCCATGGCAGCGGTCTAACTATAAGAGGCTCAAAGAAGCCATTCTTACCAAGTATGAAATTACCTAGGAGGTGTATTGCCAGCAGTTTAGGGAACCTAACATCTGTCCCAGTGAAAGTCCAAGGAAGTTCTAAAATAGGTTGAAGGAGCTGTACAATAAATAGATCCAACCAGCAAGGAAGACCAAGGAGCAAGTTGGCAATATCATTATAATGGAGCAATTCTATTAATCCTTGAGCCCAGAGCTCCGAATTTGGGTCAAAGAAAGGGACCCCGAGTCCTCTTCTGGTGAAGACCTTACTGGCGGCACAATGAGGGTCCAAGTACTACAAGTTTGAGCCTTCCAAGTCCTTTTCTGCATGAGGTAAGCCATCCGGAAGTGGGGGTGGTCCTAGGGATCTAGAATCAGCTAAAGCCCTTGACAACACTAGTGTTCCGATGAAGACAAGGTTAACTGCTAAACCAGTGTGTTACTATTGTGGTCAAGAAGAGCATATTTAACCCGAGTGCCCTTTTAGAAAGGCTAAAACATCTTATGTGTGTACTTTCCCGAGGCCCTGTAAAAACAAATTCTCTAGTGTCGGAAAACAGCAGGTGACTACTGTTAAGGTAAATGGAAAAAAAAGTTCAAGCTTTGCTGGACACAGGCAGTGTGCAAACCCTAATACATCCATCACTGGTTCAGAAAGAGTGGCCCCTAGGAAAGCCACTTCTGGACATTTCTTGTGTGCATGGTGACTGTAAAGCCAGGATGTCCCCATTCTCCAAAATCTGATTCAAAGTAAATGTAGTTACCAGGTCACAGACACAGAATCAAAAACTGAAAATGAAAGGAGGTGAGAATAAAGGAGTATCAGCGGAAACAAGCCAGACATGTGGTCCAAGAGTGCCATCTCAACTTAATTCAGAATCCTTAAAGCAGGGTGTAGCTGAGGAGGATCTAGATGGTTTCTTTGAATTGTCTTATTTTAATGAAGCTTTGCCAGAGTATCCGGTCAAAATCAGAAAAAGCAGAAGGCAGAAGAGGCAAGAGAAAATGGCTTGTACAGTTAGGACCCGCTCTGGGCTACCAGGGCCAGGGATTGGTAAAACTGATGGCGTTTGAGATTTTTCACATCTTCTAAAACAGGATGAGAGTTTTGAGGAATGCTTTAAAAAGCAGCTGTATTGCTTGCAGGGCAGGACATAGGTGAGGGTTTTTATCTCAGAGACAAAGTTTTGTAAGGCAAATTCTGAAGAAGGAGAAAGGTTGGTCCTGAAACTGGGGCATAGTATTCCGTGGGCGGGTCATCTTGGTGGGTCATCTTGGGGTCAAGAAGACCATGGACAGAATTGCGAGTAGGTTTTACCTGCCAAGCATGGGCAAAGAAATACAAGAGTATTGTCAAATCAAATCAAATCAAATCAAGTTTATTTGTATAGCCCTATATCACAACAAAGTTGTCTCAGAGGACTT
>JBAMHW010000012.1:20817259-20830153 GCA_037177495.1 Rhadinocentrus ornatus | reverse complement strand
GCTAACTGGAGATAAGAATGTCCCAAAATTTCCTTTGCAACCTTTGCCTATTATTGATGTCCCTTTTCACCGCATTGGTATGGATATTGTGGGGCCCGTAGAACGAACACAATCTGGGAACCGCTTTATATTGTGATTATGACACCAGATATCCTGAAGCATTTCCCCTTAGAGACATCACAGCAAAACAAATAGCTTATGCCCTATTGCAGCTATTTTCCAGAGTAGGCATTCCTATTGAGATTTTGACTGGTACAAACTTTCTGTCCAACACTTTAAATCAAGTGTATAAGCTGTTAGGCATAAAAGGCATTTGGACCACCCCGTATATGTTTTTTACTTTATGTTTTTATGTTTTTGTGTCTTTATTTATTTGTTCTCTACTTGGTAGGATAAGTACAACATAGGATACTCTGTTATCTTCAAGATAACTATGCAACCGTGTAAAAGGGCAAGGAATACCATCAAAAGGGAAATATAAACCCCTACAGTAAATATCCCAACTGCTTTTTAGTGTGTTTTAAGACATAGACTAAAAACAAGTACTGTGCCTTAAGTCACTCATCACTTTATATCTGCACTTTACACTCTCAAGTTATACAGAATCATTATAATGATGCTGGATTGTGGTTACAAGATAATGATTATGTGCTTGCTGTTGATTACCAAGTAGGTCACAGTTGCAGTCAGTGTGTTCACCATTGACTAGCTCAGCACTGGAGGTCAAACATCAATTCAATTACTTTTTATACACACGTTACTTTTTAAAGAAAATACAGAATCAATGATGGTAATGCACACGAAAATAGCATTGCGATGCTTTTCTTTAATCTTCTAGTCCATGTGTTTAAAAAAACAACAACAAACAAACAAAACTGAGTAGATTGCCAAAGTTTTGTCTGCTCAGCAGTGTAAACAAACAAACAAACAAACAGGCAGGAAGTTGATTGAACTACAGTTTAAATCTTTTATCAATAAGTGTTTATATTTTGCTATTCTTATCAGTTAAGAAATAAAACAAGTGGTCATTTTAGTACACATTACTGCTCCGTGTCCTGTGACTAAAGGGAAAGACAGAACTGCTAAGAAAAGAAACTTTTTATTTTTTTTATCTTACTGAACTACAAGCAAGTTGTTCTGAGAGTAGATTTTAATAGATTTCTTTTACAAAGCCCTTTTATTTTATCAAAATAGCATCAGTTGTAATAGACAAACATACAGTAAATGCACTGATATAGCTGCAACACAGTCACTATCGTAAACGCAATATTCACTCAGAACTGTAAGACTGTGATCATTCTGACATTTTGCATGATGGCTATCTATAAATATCTCATTCAGTCTACAAAAGAGCTGAATGAATATAAAAGAGGTACAGTGGAACTTGAGCAGAATTGTTGCTGTTACACTTTTGCTATTGCTTTTAATCTTGCTAGAACTGGAAACAAGCAGAAACTGCTTATTCAAAGACTTTATCTCTGCCTATCTTGACTTAGATACCTCCTCCAGCTACATCTCTGCTCTCTGTCTTTTTAGGCTGCATGTGCCATACCTGTTGTGCCACTGTCACTAATTCTGCAGTGCATACAAAAAAAGCTGGCTGTAAGCTACATAGCAGCATTATGTCTTTCCCTCTAAAACATATCTGTCACTTTCAACTGACTTTGACCCCTCTAAGTCCTTTTTTGCACTGCATTGTGCATTTGCTTTTTCTGCTCCACGCCCACCCAGCTGTCTTATATGGAGAGATGAAAAAGAACAGAGCAGAGGAGGATATCATGGTTGGCTTAAGGCGAGCAAGCCAAACTGACTGACAGATGGACAGTCCCAGCGACGCACAGCAGAGATAAGAGGATTGGGCCTGCATGTTGTTGTTGTTGTTGGTCTTGCCCCAAGTCTTAATGCAGTTAGTTTAGTCAAAACTCCACTCTGAATGGCACAAATAAGATTGGGCTGATGGCAAAGAACTGTAAACAGTGAGTAACACAAAAGGAAACAAAAAGGAAAGTAAAAATAATGACTTGTGCAAGTAGCTGCTGGTCCCACTCTACCTTTAATTATTTTGAACTCCATCAGGTAGGCAATGCTGAAGCTTGTCTACATGTCAGGTTTATGTCCTCTAATCTTGATCAAGCTGCAGTCAGCATGTACTTTTGTTCAGCCCTCTTCTGATCCAGCCCTGCTGTAAAAACAGGCATTTTTTCTTGGTGTGAAGGCACTTTGCAGGCTTTGTAGAGGATGACAAAGAGGATGAGGATAAGGACACCCACCACAGAGTTACAAACAATTGCTACAATTGCCCACAAGGACAGGCCCATCCTTAGCTCATGCTCCATGGTAGACTGGGATGTGGCGTGTAGGTCTAGAGGGGTCATTTAAGATTCAGAGGTGTGTGAGATGAGCAGCCAGGGTAGAGCTTGTTTCTTCAGCTCTGCAGTTTCTCGCTGAAAAGAAAAAAAACATAATGAATAAATAATGCAACAGACATAATGAATTAAAATTTTAGTCGCTCACACACATACATGCCAGTGGCACACTTGGCCGCAGTTAACCTGCCTGTCACGTGAGTGAGTCCTCTGGTGAGGTCAGCTCAGTGAAGATTACTTTCTCTCTGATGAGTTATTCATTGGGCCAAGGTACTTTATCCCTGCGGACACTTTCTATGGCACAACCTACATTTTGTACACTCTTTGTAAAAGTAGGTTTATTCTCAAAGCTGATTTTGAGCATTAAAATCTTTGTGTTTTTAGCAGAAATATTTTAGTGTTAGTAAAGCTGAGGAAAGGTGTAGAGAAAAATCCATTCTGGGTCACTGATCTTTAGCAATAATATATTTTTGGGAGGAACATGTGGGAATATGGCTGTTTTGAGGCTGATTTTTAATGGGTCACTGAGGTGTGCTGGTTTGGGCATTAGTGAGAAGGAGAAAAGTTAGTTTGACATGAGATGACAGGAGCAAATATTTCCCCACTGAAGGTTCAACAGATAAAACGTCAAGCTCTTCTCCTCACTTCCACCCCTCTCCCTTTCCTCTAACGCATTTTTAATAAGACTACATATATGAGACCCTCTCTCCTACTGGGAACAAAATCACTACAGGCCAAGTCAGCTCCTGCTGTTGAGAAGTCATTTAAATGTTTTTCTTCCCTTTCTAGGCTTTTTATGAGTAGGTCAAATAAAGATGGATTGCTAAGGTGGAGTTTGGTGGCAATGACACATTTGTTCTGCTCTTCAGCTCTAAAAGTTGGTTTCTATTTCAACACACGGGTCTTTCTCAGAATGCTGGTTGGAAAATAGCCCTCATAATCTAACTGTGACTAATGTCAATAAAACTTCCCCCACCTTTCTGTTGCATATTTCCAAAACATCCTGAGAAACTTGCTATCAGAAGTCCAATAGCCCTAAATAACTATTTGTGACTTATTTAAAACAAGCTACAAGGATAATTAACAAAAATACTAATAACTGTAATAATAATAATAATTGTAACAATAATAATAAAGTTCGGTGCTACATATTGATTTAAAACCCCACATGACTTGAACCACCACATGCACACACTCCCCGAGGCCACTGTCAATACACAGATAGTGTCCAGTGTTATGCAATGACTTTGCTCCCTCACTGTTGCAGGAAAAGGTTAAGCTTTAAGTCTGAAATTGTAGACATGCAACACTGAAACACAAGATTATGTGCTTTAGTTTGCATGTGTTCATTTGAGAATGGTTCCTCTGTTGAATGTAATGGTCTATTGTGTACACATTCAAATAATTGAATGCAAATGATGTAGGAAATCCACATGCTTGTTTATATGAGAAGACAAGAGGGCACTGCGCACAAAGAATCATGTTCACAGACCAGTGCCTACACTGCCACATGGAAAACAAGTGAGAGGTTTTGCATAATGCATCACCTATAAGACTATCAGCATGAAAGGCCCCCTTCTCATGTGACAGAACTGCCTTAAAGCACATAAACATTTCATACATCATCTTACCTAACTATCTCCTTTGATGTCTTCTCTCCATGAACTTAAACTTCTGAATAGGCAACTCCTTTTCCCACCTCCTACTCGGATAAAATTATCCAAAGAAACAGATTTTCTGTGACTTTAGTAGTTTAGTATGAAGCAAACAGTCTTCTGCTTCTAAGTAAGTCCTAAAGCTCATTCACCAGCTGCTCAGCATCAGACTTTCGGACTTTACTCAGATTAAACTGGCGGTGTGTTCTGTCTGGCTCCCAGTGACTGCTGATAGGCGCGCAGGAAGGCAGAGTGGAGATGCTGCTGTCATCGTGGCTGCTCATCATCCCCCGCCCTCAACCCTGCTCTCTTCTCCTCCTCTGTCCCTCCCCTCAGTTCGTTACTACTCACTTTCTATTCTAAGATGCTCTTGGAAATCCTATCAAGTGCTTTTCCTCTTACCTCTGTGAAGCGCAAGTGGCCATGCCACAAGTCAAACAATCACTAACAGTACAGCCTATTTTAAAGGAGGTTTGGTCAGGAAGAACAGAATTTGCTCAAGCAAGAAAATAACAGTTATTCTTACCTCAAAGCATACGTGCAGAAATGTGTTTCATTCTATATGCAATGTTACTGGGACTGACACACTTAGCATTTAGTTTCAGCATTCATTGAATAATGGCTTCCTATAATGAATAATTTAATGCATGGACTACAGTGGGGTGAAAAAGTTTATAACTCCAGACGTTTTATGCATTAGTTAAGGATAGGCTACTTCAGTGTTCATTTACAGGCTTTTTAAATAAGTGTTACCTTGTTGATATCTGAAGATCTCATGGAAGAGCCAGACGTTGCATTTCCAAACACATTCTTTGCTTAGTATCACTAAAAACAAGTTGCAAAAAGCTGAGCTGCTGCTACACAAGCTTCTAACTGTTGCCTCTTCTTATCCTCATTGGTATTCAGCTCAACAGCAGGGTGTCCCTGGGGAATTCTGCTCAGTGTCCCTTTCTTTGTTTCTATGTGCATGAGCGTTCACATATCTTTGTAAGGACCTATTTTAGCTTGACACTTTAGAAGGGACAACGTTTCTTTTTGGAAAGTGAAGACATTTTGAAGCAATTGGTAAAAACTTTCTAAATCTTTGACTGTTTAGGTTAGAATAAGAATAAGGTTGCTGTCAGGTCATTTAGGATATGTGTCCCCACAAAGACTGGAAAACACTGTGTGAGAGTGTAGGGTGCGAGTACTGACCCAGAGTTCGGGCAGAAACAAAGACTTCTTTTAGGCCTCACAGTGACCGTCGTCACTTGCTTTATAGAGAGTCTACTGGAAAACACATTCTATTAACAGAAGAAAGAGGCATTTATAAATTGCTAGTTATGCTTGCAATATTTCAGTGGCTGAATCGTTTGAATTAAATATGAATGTAGTAACTGACAATGTAATATCTGCTCAATGATATAGAGACTAATATATGTAATTAAATGCAGCACTTAATATGCAATTAAAATGGAAACCTAAGAGTTATCAGAGTATATTGTATTTGAATTTTTTATGAATGTCAGTTATGAAATGTCATTTGCAATCACTGCATTAATCATAGTGTGACAAGTTATTAACCAATCAATCAATGTAATGATTCTAGCAGCAGGTCTGTATCATGTTTTACTCTAAAACTGGGATTAATTTAATTTGTAACCCATTTATTTGCTAATTAAACTTTACTTTTGAGATATATATATATATATATATATATATTTATATATAAATATGAGGTACTCAAAATATATTTACATATATTTTATGATTCAAGAACTGATTTGTTGGAATAGTCATCAGTGGCCACAGGCTGATACTTCAGAGGAAGTTCCTTCAGATGTGTGATTAATCACATCAGAGATATGAAATTATATCTAGCTGAAGAATATCTCCAATATGCCTCTCCTTCAAATTGCCCATAATGTACCATACAGACACACATTTATGGACCATGCACTGTTACTAAACTCACAATACATTATTACTTATTCTTTTAGGACATTTTCTGCCTGATCTATGCATCTCGTGTCAATAAACATGTTGTCATGCCTCCGTAACATTACAGGTATGTGTTTCCATGTTTACAGAGTGTAGCAGAGGGAAAGACATAAGAATGAGACAGATAGGAAAGCAGAGAATGGCATTTTCAGTATTTTGTCATACTTTTCACCCCGCTTGCTCTTTAATTCACATCTCATTATAGCATGAAGAAAGAAAGAGAGAAATAATATCTGGAAATGTTCATTTCGACATTGTCATTCAGGCTTTTTCATTTTCAGATCACATGTTATCAAGAAGAAATATTTTTCTCAGCTGGAGGATATGATGGGTTTCATAAACCATTACACTGAAGATATAAAGGGACACAGAGACACACAGCGTCAATTTAATACATTGTTATTAGTTTCATATCCCACATTTCTTTATGATGTACCAAGCTGCTACTCTTATCATTCAGCATGAAAAGCAGCATTTCTTGACAAAACTTCAGATGGTTTTGTTTGAATCTTGTGTTTGCTTTTTTTAAGGTATTTGATATGAATCACATTTGTTTAATGACGATGCAAAGAAACATTAGCACAAAATCCAGATTTGGGAATCTGTCAGAAACAGTTTTCTAGCATGAGTGTATGAGGACACCTGCTGGACTATTAGTGATAGTGTTTCAGATTCTAGCAAGCAAGAACATGGTCAAATCAGCTGATGTAATAAGAGAAAGGCTCAAGACTCAACATTTTTTATTTGGGAAAGTTAGTAGGATCTCAGTTAGCATCATTATGATGGGTACAAAAAAAATCACATAATAGTCAAGACAAAAGCAGTTTTTTTTTACCTTTTTATTGAAATATAACGTTAATTGCTCATCATAACCTGCAAGAACAAGGACAAATTGTATTGAATAAGACACAGAGCTGAGGAAAGGGTTACTTCACAAAATAATTATATTCTTTTTGTGTCCTTTACCTGGTCAATCCAGTCATTGAAAGCAGACACTCTGGTGAAGACAGTGGGCTTCTTTATGAAGTTGCAACCAAGGCCAGACACAAAGCTGGCAATACCATGGACCTCCCAGACACCCTCCTCATTTTTACAGTTCAGAGGTCCACCAGAGTCCCCCTGGTTAAAGATAGAGAGGAAGAGGGTAATCATTTATCCAGTCTTAAGAGGAAACAGCAGACTAGCAAGGCACAACTGTGAAAATTGCTGCTAAAAAACAAGTGTTTTAAAAAGTATGTTAGGGATTCAAGGAAAGTTTGTTATGTGTCTTGGCAGCAGGACAACAAATTAGTTTGATGGAGGAGAATTTCATTCCTTGAAAATATGTTTATCTAGACACAGTTTTGCATTTGAATTCAATTTTGCCTCAGTTGCATAGCCATGTACAGAATAGCAAACATCTATCAGAGGGGATAGAAAAACACTAAATACATATAACTGGGGGAAAAAATACAGTCTCCCTCTATATGCACACTTGCAAGCACACAGGGTGCAGACTCACATTGCATCCAGCCACAATTCCATCCCCGCCGGCACAAACCATGGTGGTCCTGACAGCGATACCCCACCAGTCAGGCTGGGAGCAGGTGGTGTGGTCAGCCACAGGCATCAAAGCCTGCTGCAGCTTATCAGCAATGGGGCCGCCGGCTAAAACACACAAGCACAGTCTATTACCATCATACACATACACTTGCCGGCTGTCAAAGCTGCTTTACAGCAACTTCCCCAGAGCCAAACTCACAGTCTGACCCAAATTTTCAATTTAGGAGTAATCCACCCCCTAAAAAGTACCGGCTAAAAATCTCATGCATGTGATTTTCTTTCCAGCTTTAGAGGTTTTCTTGGGTAACCCCAATCATACACAGTCACACATAAAGCTTTATAAATAGGAGCATCAGTAACATGAGGGCTATTTAGAGATCTCAAAAATAACTCAAATACAACCCAGGATTGTGAAAGCAATGACTTACTGTACAGCCTTCCCCACCCAGTGATGTAGCAGGGGTAGAGGTTGGTGAGCAGAGTACCAGCAGGAGGAATACATGCCAAGTGCACATGATCACTCAAAGTCACAGACTTTGACAACTTAATCAGGGCAATGTCATTACTGCAAAAAGCACAGACAGAAAAACAGAGGTTGAGGAAGCACTGACAGGCCATTTAAAATAATTCTCCAGAACCTTAAAGACTAAACAGGAAAATAAGATCATGAAAGTTAGTGCAGTCCATGTCTAATGACGTATGTGCACACTGAATAAGATGATCTATTCTCAAAATTGTGAGAAAGGCCCAGCTGATTGTTATATGCATAAAACAGTCTGCTTTATTACATGAAACAAATTTACGGTGATATTATTTAAACAAATGACAAAAGCCAATCAATGTAAAAGAGATGAACTTTTTATGAAGCGAATAAATTGAGGTTTATCCTTAACCCACTTTGTCTTATTGACAGAGAGAATATGAGATTATGATGTAATATTTAGGGACTCATCTCGCTCTTTATACTGTACAGTAGAGGTTATGTTACCCAAAGGCTACAAAGATAGGGTTCCATTTCTCATGGACAACAATCTTCTCAGGCAGAATGGCCTTGGAGCCAGCCTCTTCCTCCACCAGGTCGTGTTTGCCCACAAACACCCTGTAGGAGAACTTGGTGCTGTTTGAGAGAACAGATTGTTAGGGCCCAAGGAAGCCAGACAGAAGATTCAGTGCACAATTGAATGATTTGATGAGTTCAATCTGATGATTAGATGTGGGGGGCAAAATGAGTAAATAAATTTCAAAGTGACTGTTAATCCAAAAAAAGTTTAAAGTGACGGTATTAAACTTTTCTCAGAAAGGACATAAAAGGGTTAAACTTTTGGAGCTCGCCCATTCTTTGTTTGTACAAGGGCCAGTAGGACGTGGGGCTTGAATTAGGCAAACTTTGTAGTGTACAGTACATACAAAAGTGGCAACAATAGATCTGTGCATATGTAATTTGTAGTTGTGTAATGATGGTGGATTATCTTTATTTCTTTAAATTCCTCATCTGTCCATACTTGATACAGTGAGCAGCAGTCATGACCCAGTTGGCGGCAATCAGAGATCCCCCGCAAGTGTGCCTCCACTCACCATCCCTCTCATACTGCAGAGAGATCTGGAGATGAAAAGTGACAATGTTAAAATGCATTAGGAAGTAGGTTCTGATCTTATTGATAGGTTGTAGAGTTTGCTAATTTAAGTAAAAATTAAAAAAATGAATTGCAGGATTTTCACTAGATACTCAGTTTGATGTCTAATAAGCAGATGCTGAATCCACAGGGTTTGAAAATGAATATAAAAACACTGACAGATGTATACATATTAGCATACCTGCCAGGGCCAGCTGTGGGGCTTGGCATCTTCTCCGTTGACCACACGGGAAGTCAGAGGCTCGATGGGTGGTGTGCCGCACCCAAGGGCTAAAAAAGGGGGAAGCAGAAGTGACTATGACACAAGTGAGAAAACTAGTGCTAAATCCCACATCTGAAACAAAAGCCAACATTTCCTTTTTATTAAAAAAAGGAAAGGCAGAGGGCTTTCTTCCTGTGTGGTAATGAACAAACAAACAATTATGCACAGATTTAGAATACACCAGATGTTCTTACCGCTAGCAATGAGCACTGAGGCCAGTACAATGGGGATCATGTTGATTGATGCTTCTGCTGAGGGACAGCAGGGCACACACTCTTTTAAACTTTTCACCACAGGCAACTCCCGCTCTGAATTCAACAACACACTCTCCAATTGGTTTGTTATGGCCTCCTGGGGGTGTAAATGGACCAATGACATCAAGGGTCAGTGCATCTGGACAGCTAACCGATCATCCAGGTGTGTTTTCTGAAACAGTTCCCATGACCTTCCTGTAGTATTGAGATGTATTGTGTACTCGTTAACCATATAGGACATGTGTGTTCGTGAGCTTTCATATGAGTGTGTACATAGTATGAAAATGAAGAAAGCTGATGTTACACAACACCACCATCATTGGTGTGGTTTTTGTGTTTAACTCACCTTAATGCTCTGCATGATTAAGCTATCTTGTAAGTACCTGAAATTAAATGCTTACATAATTACATGGGAATTCAACATCTGGATACCTGGCACTTGCCTGTTTTCAGGGAAAGACAGAGTAAAGTTTAGACACTTTAGCCCATAGGAATACTTTGAACAAAAATTGTGTTGTAATCAGAAGATTCTTTCTGAATTATTCATAAATTATTTAGTTTCCCAGATCACCACTAGATGGGACAATTTATCTGCTTTGATACCAAAAAGAGCATATTTTACATATAAAATAATAATAAGAAGAAAAGAACAAAGCCAAATCCATGCTGTATTTGATTGTATTTGGACTGAGAACCAACATCCAAGCTCTGCACGAGTCATTTAGAAAACTGGTCTTCAATTTAAAGCTAAGTGGGTTGCAGCAACTAGAAAGGAAGTTGGGGAAAAAGGCTTTGACACTTAAAATTTTGGGTAGAGTCACTCATTCTCCAGAGAAGACGCTCTCACAGAGAATAACTTATTGCAGCCAGATCTCCTTTTAAAGTTGTGTTTCAAAGTTTATTAGAGAGAGTTGCTCATTTATGGGGTAAAGGAAATTCTCAGTGGAATGAAAAACACTTGGACGACAAGAGCAGTAAGAACTCACAGAACTACATCTCCGTGAGCTTGTCTACATATGTGATATTTATATAATATAATATAATTAAAGCAACTTTTCATATTCATTAGGCATTGTTAAAGTAAATGCTTCTTTTTAAATGTCATTTTCTAATTA
Source organism: Rhadinocentrus ornatus (assembly GCA_037177495.1). Lineage (NCBI taxonomy): Eukaryota > Metazoa > Chordata > Actinopteri > Atheriniformes > Melanotaeniidae > Rhadinocentrus > Rhadinocentrus ornatus. The sequence continues at coordinate 20,819,345 of JBAMHW010000012.1, read as the reverse complement.
AACCTTTTGTATTCACTCATTTGAAACTTACTAAACAACACAAGATAATGAAGTAAGATGAACACTGTATTGATACAACTGTATCAAACAGCAAAAATATACAAAAATACACAGAGGAACTCTGTTCATATATTTTTGCTGCAAAACATAGCAACCTGACCTGAAATACCACCAAACCTCTTTTTTGGGTTCAAAACCTCTGATCTCCCAAATGTGCTCCTTATCACTGAAATATGTTTATATGCAGTCAGAGACAGCCTGTCATGTTCTCATGGCTGAGCAGGGCAGAACAACTCATCCATTGAAAGCCCTCAGGGGTTTCTAGCAGGTACACTTCAGACTTTTTTCTATCAGAACAGCAGCTGAACTCTGAATGACACTACAGTTTATGGTTGGTGTGTATTATGTTGAGACAGTAAACACTCTACTGGTCATTTCTATTTTCTATACAAAGTGAAGGAGAAAGACGCTGCTGTATGTATAAATATTATTGTGGCACAACTGTGCTATTGGCTGCACCCAGCTGTGTGATTTCCAACTCATTTTCCTTGCATACCTTCACAACTGTTGTTCCTGTGCACAATCTAATGTTTAGCCTATTAAGAATCCAGTGAAGTCCCCGCTATTAAACTTTGTGCCTTTTCAAAAAAACAACGCACAGCTGTGTTTTCAAGTGGCTGTCTTATTTATCACAGGCTGTGAGTTTTGACCCAGAGGGCTGAAATAAATCCGTCAGCTGTCTGCTCCTGCTGGTTTGCTTTTATCATTAATGCTAATGTTAACAGAAGGCTTTTCCTGCTTTCACTTTTTGATTGCTGTGCGTATGTTTACTGCATTTTGATTTTCCTTGTTCCCTGCACTTCTAACTCAAGGAATCTTATTACTTTCATAACGCAAGACTGGGAACTAATTTAATTAAATTGTAAAAGAACATCATGACTCAACTAGTCTTGTGCATACTTGCCAAGTTACCGTTTCTTTCATATTCAGTAGGAGCAGAGGAGCAATGGGAGAGGGTGTGGTATGTTTCACAACATACAGGGAGATAATATGTTTACAACTTCTTACTGCTGGATTATATTTTTGCTTCTGTTAAAGGGCCAAACAGGAAATCATTAAAATAATTAATAGATTGAAAGACTTAAACATTTTTTTGTCGTCACAACTGTAGCCAATTTTCCTTTTGTATTTGCAGACTTACCAAGGTAGAAAGCAAGCTCTTTTCATTCTGTTTCAGTGAAGCATTTGTAAACTGCACACAACCCACATTTTACTGTTGGGTTGTTACGTAACATCTCTTTCATTTGAGCGTAAAGGTTCAAAGGTTTGTCTTACGGCTTGTGTAAATCCTGTGTGCTTCTCCGATCAAATCCACGGAACAAGCAGTCATGTCCAAGACCACAGTGCCACAGACACAAAGCTGTGAGTAGACACTTCTTTTTGATTATATCTGTACATATCTGAAGAGTAAATTTACCATGAAATAAACATTAAATTTAAAATTCCATTGTATTGCAAGCTGTTCTTAATCTTTTAAAAAGGGGAATGATTGACTGTTGCATGGTAATCAAAATACCTTACTCCTTTGAATAAAGCAAATTTGGACTCATTTGGAATAAAATAATTTAAAACCTTGTATAGACTTAAAAACAAGACAAGGAATTTGTTCCATCGTTTTATGTTGATGTATTTTTTTTAAACTGATTCAACAGTTCTTTATGAAACACGTTAAAGACTGTGTTTTCACGTGGTCCAGTGAGTCATCATTGTATTTTCTTGCATTTCAAAATCATTCAAAATCAGAGCTGCATTTATAATATGGTATAATTTGACAGTCTCCATTATTCCTTCTCCATGGATTCTTTCCAAATCAGAGTTGATAGAAGAATTTTTACAATGCCTCATTATCAGCTTTTGGTCATTCTCAGGTGTTCACCAAAAAGAACCGCTGACAATTTCCAGCAGTTAAAATGAAAAGTATAGAAATGAAACGATGAAAGGATGTTGTTGGGGGGGGGGGGGGGGGGGGGGGGGGGGGGGGGGGGGGGGGGGGGGGGGGGGGGGGGGGAGGGGGGGGGGGGGGGGG
>JBAMHW010000012.1:20794464-20808314 GCA_037177495.1 Rhadinocentrus ornatus | reverse complement strand
GATGGATGGATGGATGGATGGATGGATGGATGGATGGATGGATGGATGGATGGATGGATGGATGGATGGATGGATAGTCATGCTCAATTTATGTGTATGCTTGCATTGTGGTGTATTTATGTGTGTATAAGTGTGTGTGCATATATAGTCAGGCTCATCAGTAATGTTTCCAATGTGTGTGACCAACAGAGAAATATGTATTAACCTTTGCTCTGAAAGAATTCTCCTGTTAATTTGCAAGTCATCTTTTTTCATCCCTTGCAAAGCCTTTACTACAGGTGTTTGGGTAATTACGACTTTGATGGTTAAATGAGTTGTACTAGTCTGGGTCAAGCTTTATTAGTGATAAAGCATACTGCTTATATTTTTCATGAAAACACACCCACTATAACACAACATTCCCTCTTCTATGCAAGTTTACCTGTCACACTTTCAAGGTTACAGTTTCAGACTGTCTAAGCTCTTATTTGACCCACTAATCCTGAGCTTGCAGTGAGTCTTAACTTTGACTGTTATCTGTATTATTATTTCATATCCCATAAATTCATTATGATATAATTTATTTTCACCATATTAGACATGCTTCTTAAAAAACAGTGAGTGATTCCTTTCAGCGGTGAGAACAATGCCTTCAAAATCCAGATTTTTCCTTGCCTGTCATGGTTTTGAGCCATCTTATGGAAGCACAGTTATCTGGCATAAAGATTATGTGCATCTCTGTGTGCATCCGTCTACACTCTCTCCAGTGCACATAAGTATATACTTATTAATGAGAGAACATTGAAGTAAGGAAACATGCAAATGTGTTTCTCTTGGGCTCTCTCTAATTGTACATGTGGAAAAAGCTGCAGATGCTTTATGAAGTCAGAATGGAGCAATTAAATACCCACAGAGGTGGTGAATCGTGCAATGTCGACAAGAATAAAACCTAACCTCTGATCTGACAAGAACAAAAAAAAAATGCATGGAGAGCTTATCTATACTGCACTGTTGTGAACAGCTTCAGTAAGAATTCACAACGCAATGTTTTTCTTCATGTTCATTTTATGGCTGTTTTCTTATAAATTTATTCTTCTCTCTGAGCCATTTTCCACTGTAAACTTTGTACATTTTATACTGCTGATCTCCAGTATGAAATTACTTTAACAACTCTTTGTTTACTGCTACACAATGAGAATGCATTTTGTCTCATATTTCAAATTGTTGCTTGAATTGGAAAAGGATGCCTTTTTTTGGGTGGAAATATGGATTTCTTATTGAAAACTACTCATGAACAGTCTATTCTCTATATAGGCAGCAATAATTCATGACAGTTAGAGGTTAATCGTGATGGTGCATGACACTATAGTTTCCTCATAATTCAGTGACTTCAAACTCAAGGGACAAGAACAAGCCAGGGCCAATATAGGCAGAATGAGGCTGTTGCTGCCATTATAATGGTGAGCTCTTTTCCCTCTTGGACTAATGCCTGGGCTGACAGTCAAACGTCATTATGAGCCAGTGGCCATGCAGTTTGTCACTGTCACAATCTCTGAATGGAGACTTTGTTTTCAAGATTTGAGAAGATTTATCACATTCTGGGCACTTTTTAAGGGATGATGCACAACAAAGTCATTTTGCTTGATGTGAAGCCACTTTGACAAACGGCAGATTCTGCTAGTTGTGTGTTAAGCTATTTCTTCTAGGCACAAATTGGGCCTATGATATGAGACATTGTATTATTATGATTATTTTATTTATTTATTTTTTTCAATTTAGGGAAACACAAATGAAGTATGATGAGTTTAGATATAATTTAAAATAAAGGCAGCATTTGAAGTCTATGTTTAAAATCATTAGCAAATTTATATAGTTTGCAGCAACTACACACTGGTCTCAACCAAACAGATTACAAATTCCTTGCCGGGAGTAACAAGCCAACAGAGCTATTGTTTCTTCCATATTCAAGATTTGTTGCAGTTGCAGCCTCCTCTCTTCTGAGCTGAATACTGGTCACTTATTAAGATTAAGTTACAATAATAATTCTTTTCACAGATTTTGAGCTTTCACAGAAAATCCCACAGCAACTTATTTCACATGCTGAAAACCATAGATACATCCCATCTCCCAGCTGGAAAATGACAACGTCGTGGCAATTTTTCTGTAGGGTATCTTTCATTTTTGGGTCTTTCTCTGTGACCGTGTGTGCCACGCTTTCCAATAAAAACAGTCACCGGCAGCGGCCTCTGCCGGTCATCAGAAGCCCTTCTTTATAAAGTGCAGTGATGCCTCGAAACGCATGCAGTCAATGAAAAAGGAGCGTTCACTCCTTCTAGAGGAGCGCACAGCTGTGGGAGGAAGCCAGTGGAGAGATTTTTTTTTAAAGCAGTCAGCGGTTTGTCGCACTTTTAAATGAATTCCTTTCTTTATTGGCATTACTAACAAACCATTTAAAGACAGTTTCAGGGCTATTTTAGGTATAAATTGGCTTCAAGGGGGTGAGAGGAGCGGGCAGTGTGAATCCCTATAATGCGGACACGTCAAGTCTCAGTAGTTTGTGGTATGAACGCAGAGAAGACGGACCCAGAGAAACTGCTTTCATGGTTTGACTAAGTGACTGATTGTTTGACTGCATTTGATTTTTCTTTTCTTTTTTCAGTTTTTTTTTCTTTCAATCTCAGAGGATTTTTTTCCCGTGTCGTTAGTGAAGTAGTCCAAGAAATTGTGGATTATTATCTCTTTTATCGTCGAAGATTTTTCTTTTGGGACACGCATGTTTATTTTGGGAGTTGAATGAGGATATTGGTTAGCCTATGCCTGGGTCAAGCATCCGGAGAAGGGAATTAACCTTTCAAGAGGTGAAGATAAAAGTGCGATTGGACTCCCAGTCATCTCTCCTGACTTCAAAATGAAGCCTGACACTGTGTGGATGTGCGTTTGCATCTTTCTACTGCTCTTAGGTAAGAAGTGGCATTAGGAAAAAAACGCACAGTTTTGTGCAAATTCAATGGGTCGCGAAGATAATTTGTGGCATCGTACTGATAGCAGGCTATGGGAAATATTTCTAAGAAGTGGTCACGTTTATCTTAGTAGTTTTTCGAGGGCACACTGCGAGTTTGCATATTATCCGCCTCTGATCAACATTATTCTTGTAATCAAATAATTCGACCGGGTCACGTTTAATTGAAAAATATCGCAGCAAATAGAACTTATATGTACGGAAGAGAATTAGGGCCACTGAAGAAGAAGAAGAAGAAAAAAAAAGAATTATGAGGAAAAAAGTCTTAATTCTCAATTTCATAGCTTCCACAAAAGGGAGGAAAAAAGGGGGTAAAATTTTGTTACAATTCAAAGCTTAAGTTTATTATCAGGGGAGCTACGACCATCGAAGAAAAATCCAGACATATGGTTATAATATGAAAAGCGTAGTGTATATTTGAATGTTGATTCATTTTTTTTTTCTTGTTACAACAATTTACCATAAACTCCTAATATGATATCATTATAAGGGGTTCTCATCCTGGGGTGATAACATTAAACTTTTGTATGTTAAATAGCCTATCTGAATTTTTTTTTCTTTTCTCCTTCTTCTTCTCCCCCCAAGTCACACAGTTGAGTTTGGTTTCTTGAATATGACAAAAATCCAGCCCACCACCATCATCACAGTCATCTTTGACAACATTCATGCTCATGTTAAAATAACTTAAATAATAAAATATTTTAATTCTTAACTTCTCATAACTCTTCTCATAGCCGTAGACCTTCTGATGTAGTACACTCTGCATCCTACTGAGTTCAGTTCACAATGTCACCACAAGGAGTCTCTCTTGCCATTCCACAAGAACTGTCTCTACCTTTTGGGTTGTGCGATTTCGTGTCTAGACTCTTGTCAAACAGCAGCACCTGAGTCTCTGCTCTATGGATCACTGTTTCCACGATGTAAGCTCATTTTCTGCTCATCTAGATTAAAATGAAGTGTAATTGTTGATTAAACATTCGATAGACACAAGATGATTAGATATTCGGCAATGACTGAGTCCTTTAGTTAGATTTAAGAATTTTGGAGAAGGCTTTTTTTCCCCCCTCTCTCCATATTTTTGTGTGCTTTGGTTGCATTAAAGTTAGTGGCGGTTAATCACTGGATAGATTGAATGGCACAAATTGAGATCCCATTTAATGTATATCAGATTAATGTGGACCAGCAGAAGTTTAAGCTTGGCTGGCCAAGTTAAAGGTCATCAAATGTGTTACTTGTTGAATGAACAAAACATAAATGAAAGCAGGTTTTTCATATTTATACTTAAACGACAGTCATGCACGATAAACAAAGGTTTCCTCACAGGTCTGAAGTCTCTAGACTAACTTTCTTGTCAACCTCAAATCTTTCTTCTTCAACCTAGATGAGGAAACAAGCTCCTGGAATGGTTCTCCAGCTTTGACAGTGTCCTTCAGCAATGGGGTTCCAGGATCTCCAAACATGAGGTCTGCACGTGAGGCTGAGCCAGAGTGGATGGACTGCATCCAGGCGAGTGACAAGTGCAACCAGGACAGTAACTGCAGCCCTCAGTACAGGGTGATGCGCCAGTGCCTTGTGGGCAAGGAGAAGGAAGCCATGCTGGATAACAACAAGGAGTGCCAGGCTGCGTTGGAAGTGCTGATGTTAAGCCCGCTGTATCGCTGCCGCTGCAGGAGGGGCATGAAGAAGGAGGTGCTGTGTCTGCAGAACTACTGGACCATCCACATGGGGCTCAATGAAGGTAGGAAACAGATGGATTCATGGCCTCAGAAAAAATATCATTGATAATTTGGCAGTTTCACCACCAGTAAAACCTCACATAGTCGTTTCTTTGTATAGTTGTATCATTAGTGTTCATGTGAAATTAACATTCACATTTATGATCTCTTTCTCTCTATCAACTCATTATAAACAATATGGCTCCTTACAGTCATTTGCTTTTTTCTTAATTCCCTCTGACAGTGAATTCAGTGTGTCTCATCATTAGTGATGATGAGCATGATGCATGTTCACTGCTGCAGTAAATTATCTGTGGCTATGGATCTCACATAATTCCAGTGATGTTTATGTGTCTGATATATTTGAGCAATATCCTACTTTTGAGAATCTGTGAGTTTTGTGAGCAAATACAGGGAGAATCTACTTCCTGTTGTCCTCCCATAGTGATGCCTAGAAGCCGCTGATGAAAAATGTATGCTTTGCTACTTTCCTCTCCCTCAAATGTAATGGAGCTGTAATGGGACTACATTAGGTGGACTAGTTATGGTAGTCTTATTGGTTTTTACCTAGTGTTCCATTTTACCATGTAATTAGGTTGCAACTGTATAGAGCCGTGGTCCTTATGTGTCCACTTGTGCAGGACATAAAAAACAACAACAAACAAGCAAGTTGAAACCTTCTGACTTTTACACTGTAATGCTGTAAACGTCTTCATATGCAGAACACACAGAGCTTCGCATTAAAACAATCTGACTAAATCAGCGCTGCTAGAGGCTTTACCTTGAGGACCAGCCTGGAGGATAACCTTAACCCAAGACTGGCATTTCATAATGCTTGTGTGAATATGTTCCAAGTCTCATTGAATGATATCAAGTGTTGCCGTCACTGTGGATGGCATTATTTAGTCAGCTGTTTTGACACGAGGGGTAATGGTGGAAATGTTGGAAAGCCTCTGAGCTTTGAGCATTCTGGACTTATGTGTGGTGATCCATGAAATGATTCACCAGGCTGATTGCTCATAGCACCAGCTACACTTCAACAGACTGAAGACAGCAGAGGGTCCCTGACATAAGTTTAAAGGAAATGTAATGGCATGGATGCACCGTAGGCCCTCTGTCTTCCTTTTAATCCTTTTCCCTACTTGTAACTCTTTGTTATGATCAGTATATTCTCCCTTTAAACTCTCCAATGCTTTCCTAACAAACCGCTGCTACAGTCATACTGTTTGCGCTTCAATGCATCATGTAAGTTATTTTGCTGTCAACAAAACGGCCAAGTGCTCCTTTCTGAAGAATACTCTTCAGCAATACCCCATTTTGGCCATGTCACCATAAGAGATAAAACCTATTTTAACACAAACGAAAAGCTTTTACAGTGCAGCTTTAATCTAATCATGATCCATTGGCAGTCAAGCAGGCTTTTGTTAACTGGAAACAATCTATGTACAACACCCATCTCTGGAAACAAACACAAAAGGCTGAATCCCAGCAGACCCTCTTGAAATGGTGCTAAAACACTTTAAATATTATTTGTTAACCCAACAGGAAGGGTTTGATGGAGTTGCAGGGTCAAACGTTGGGTAATGTAGTATAAATTCATCAGATGTTGGTAATGTAATTTTGAAAGTTTAATTTTTTGCTTATGGAAATGGAAAAGATGAAAGGCTCAAGCAGAAGGCCAAAACATATGAAGGGATTGGATTGGAGTGGAAAGTAGTGGAGCAAGTAAAGGAGAAAGAACATTAATGACTAAGAGGCAGATGGAGGGGCAGACTATGAAGGACACTTGAAATTTTTACTGATGTGATAAGAGTTTTATGTAGAGATGTGAGGACAAACAAATCTAGACAGTGTTAATTTGCTGAAGTCAGTATAATTTGTGAAGTGTTGAAAACTACACAAGAAGCCTCTCCCTATATAGAGCTTGGTATGTTTATTATGACCCATAAGGAGGAGTCTGGATTTTTAATGGATGAATCTTTGAATCTATGAAGAGGAAGCTCCTGAGCCAGAAACAGAATGTTATTGCTGCAACATTATCCGACCAGGTCATACAAACACCACATTGATTCTGCCTCAGGCAAGGTTATCTTTCAACCTTTACATCTATTCATAATTCTTTACTAACATATGCAAATCAAGGAAGAAACTGTCACTGTTTGAAAGGAAGGATCAAATGATTTGTTGTTTTTAAGCATCAGAGAGGGGCCATTGCTGTTACAATGGGTCATGTGTCAGGATTGGGTAAGAGTACTTTAAAATGTAGTTTAACTGAATACATTATTGAATTAAACAGTATTTTATTAAATTTTAATCACAAAAGTCTAATAAGAATATTTTGTGCATTGTCTACACTCTTTACATCAAAGGCCTATGCTGGTAACCATAGAAAAAATAGTGAATGTCTTGAAATTGCTTTCTTTAAAAAGTCATTTTAAAATATAGTGCAAATACTGTGAATAAAATCAAACTACACATTTAGTTTTTGACTTTTTTTTTATGGAACTGTGACTCAATACACTTTACCATTTCATATAATCCAATGACATATAATCAAATACTGGCCAATGGTCACACAAATTCCAATATTTCCCACAAAGCATGGCATTGAAAAGGGATAATCAATTATTTTCACTTAATTTGTTAGTATTTTAATGGTGTGGCTGAGCTCTGTAGGGTTGAGATTGTTTTGGACAAAATCTGTTTTTAAACTAAACTGAAAAGACTGGATCAGGTCTTCAAGAAAATCTCTATGCAAGGTCAAAAACATAGAAATGCGCAGATAAATTAAAATAATTTTACGTTACGATTATGCAGGGCCATGAACATTTCTTAAATTCGATTGGACTCAAGACAGAAAAATCACGTATGTTTGAATGGTGGAATGATTACTTCTAAGATATCAAGAAAAGTACAAGTCTAGAGGAGAGTGTTTACCTGAAACAGAGATGATTGTATCTCAAAACTAAAACCTCTGTGTCCTTTATTGTAACGGCTTTTATTTTTCATATCAAAATGAGTTTCTCAGCTGAAAATATATGATGTAGCATTATGCAAATTCACCATGTATATTCTTCTGTACTAAGATGTAAAATACATCAGTTGTTCAAAGATTGAAAACAACCTTGAAGGGATTTGCTTGTTTTAAACTTATTAGCATGCTTCCTTCTCTTTTCTCTCTGCACTTCTGACTCAGCTACATAATGATTACTTTAATCTGAAGCAACAGTACAAACTAAATATTCCAAGACATGTCGATGCCTAAGATTTAGTTTTATTTAAATTATTTCTTTTGTTTGCTTTAAGATGTTTGAAATGAATTTTGTCTTGCAGTAACAGTATGAGAGAAACCAAAAAGCCCTACTTGTTGTTTTCTGTTCGATTTAATTTTACAACAAAATGGAATATGGAACGTCAGTGTGATGAAGAAGGCTCATACCTAAAACCTGTGTGTTATATAAAGAGTGTGACATGCGCTTCTCAGCCATTCAGTGATAATTGATAACTAAAAATCTTACATATGTTTGAAAGCAACTAAGGAGTCTGCTCAGAGACGTAAAAGTCATATCAAAACAAATTCACCATAAAATGTGATTAAAAGCTGCACGAGACATAATTGTAAATTACATCTATACTGTACGAACAAATGAGGGAAATTTGCTGCTTAAGTGACAATATGGCTGCTTTATTTTCAGATATTTACTCAAAACAACAAATGTAAAAATATGAGAGGGCAATTTCAGAAACACTGTACAATACATTATGTGTGTGTTGAGAAAAAAAAATTCTGGTAGGAAAAAAATTACAGTGCAGAGGGCCTCAACAGAGTGACACCAAACATTGCTTGGCCTGTTGTCCTGAGGTATTAGCAGAAATTGCACATTGACACACATCAGCATGTAGTTGCAGCTGCAGTCTTAAAGCTTTTTAAATGCCCTCAACAAATTATCTGTAGCTAAGGGGACTGTATTCTTTCTTGATAGCTGTGTTTTACCTTTAAGCTACTGTACTGGTCTTTAAATGATTAGTAATGGTGACCTGTTAATTGTGTTTTGTAACAGAAAATGGCAGCCAAGCTCAATGTTTCTGTGGATGGGGGATATTTACACTTATTGGGCTAGTGAGAGTCAGCGAGGTCTATGTAGCATTTTGAATCTATAAAAGAAGTAATTATCAAGAAAGAATTTATTGGGGATAAACACAGGGATATTGTATTGTTATGTGTAGTTCTTTTTCAATTGTGTCCTGTGTCCCATGTGAATATGGCCTTGTGGGTTTGCTGCAGAAATGATCATTTAAACAATAAGTTCCACACCTCCAACATACATTATTTTATAGCCTTGGCTATAAAAGAAATTACAATTTCTGAAATGTTTGCAAGACCTTCAAAAAGGTTTAATTAGCTGAGCTAACTTTCCCTGCAGAAAAAAGAGAGAATACCTCCATGTTGCTTCATATAAGTTTAATTTAGCTCATTGGGAGACGAGATTGTGTCTTTACATAAAATCCTGGAAAGACATTATTAGTACAGTTTTTTAACTTAAAAAAAAAATTAAAGTTGCAAAGAACAACTGTTGATTATATTGCTACAAGCAGTCAGGCCCCAATGGTCAGGAATGTTACACAAAACAAACAGTATAAGAATGCTGCACACATTATGATAGACTTGGGCATAGAAAAGGAGGAATGGAGAGAGTGAGAGAGAAGACATGAGGTGAGGACAGGGCCAGATAAATGATGAGAAGGGAGAAAAATTTAGGAGAGAAGCCGGAAACACCAACAAATGAAAGAAAGAGAGAGTATATGCAAAGGTACATAGTATTTCTGGGTGAAACCATCATTACTATGAGCAATGGTAGCAGTCACTGGCCATTACCTGAGCCATCCACTGTCATAAGCAGAACATTTTTCCAGCCTGCACTACAGGTCAGGGGGGACAGGCTCAGTAGAAGGAGCAGGCTCCTGCATGCTGAATATGTCCTCTTTGCTTTTACCCTCGCTGCGCTGGAGACCCGTCTGGCACTCACTAGGTGGCTACTTCATCATCAGATGAAATGACCTGTCAATAGCCTCTGAACATGATCAATAAGATCTTTGAGCATTTCCCTCCTTGTCCTTTTCATGCCAACTACTCACCTTTCATCTTTCGTCTGAAAATGTGAAAAGGATCAGTGAAATATGATGACAAAACTCATGCTGTTTGTCCTCATAAATCTCTCTAATGATTTTCAATACTGTAAGGTGAACTGGATGAGATGACTCCCATTCAGTATGCGGCCAGTGGAGAGTGTGACAGTGCTGAAATGAGGACCAGGTAGCCAGGTTTAAATTGCCTTTAAAAGCAGAATGAGTTCTCAGGCTCTCTATCAGGGACGAGAGTGAGTGACAGGCCATTCTGCTCACTGAATACTGTCATGATGTGGGCATTAAGACTCACTCTTATCAGAAAGGTTCATGGGGGGCTGAATGAATGTGCATCATAGAAATCAACTTCTGGGCAGTCTTTCTCTCTCTGTTACTCTGTGTAAATCTTTGCATCATGAAGCAGCTTCTTTGTGGAGGAATTCAAAGCACAGCTAGAAGTCAAGTAGCTTTTTTTAATGGTTGCCCCTTAATTACAAGTGCATCCATACAGCAATATCTGTCAGATTTAATGTAAATATTCAAATTGCTTACTGTCAGCTGTTTATGTTGAAAATCTGCGACCTGCTAGTCCAATTCAGAGAACATATCAATGATAATTTATTTGGTAACTGAACAGTTCTGGGCATTTAGGAGAGGACATTAAGTACAATGCAGATTTAGTAAACAGAATACAAAGCATTTTATATTAAAATTACATTTACATAACCCAAATTAAGCCTGAAAATTTCAGTGCTCGATTTCTTGCTGTGTTTGCCTGCCATGCGAGGCTAAAATGGAACTGTGACTTGAAATATTATTTTACGCTAATCCAATATTCTATTTGTAAAGTTTGAAATTGAGTTTAAAATGTCAATAACACTTCAAAAGCTGATCCGTTAACCGAATTTATGTTCAGCACAATTATAAAAAAAAAAGAAAAGAAAAGAAATAAAAGCATTTGTGCTGTCACATCGCTTATCTTTGCTTTGTGGAAAAAAACACTTAATCAGAGAAAGTTAAGAAGATAGATTTTTGCATTTTATAATAATGTAATAAAATTGTGAATTCTGACATTCCAGACCTTCTTCTTAAGCATTTGAAATATACGTTTGCTTTGAGATATGATTTAAAAGTAAGCTGGTCAGATGAGCCTGCAGACAGCTCGTTTGCAAACTTTTTGAACTCTGACAGTAAAGGTTTGGTCACTTTTATGTTGGCAGCTCAGTTTGTGCAACAGCCATTAGGACTCTGCGGAGGACCTACGGCTGTGCTCCAGGCTGCACAGCCTCTGCAAAGCTCTCCCTGTAAATATGAACAGAATTAGTGTTGTTATAATATAAGAATAAGAGCTAAAATGATTTATATGCTAGTGAAGTAAGGGTTGTTTTCTTCGATGCTCCCAGTAAAAATAATGCTCAAGATAAATAAATATGAAAGTGGAAGATAATCAGATGGACACCTTTAAAAATTCAAGTGAATGACAATTATTAACACTGAGTTTGCTTTCATCCATAAACAGTTTGCCAAGAACATCACAAAAAATTTATAAGACTTTTCCCATCTCTGAAAATTTAACCTCATGGATAATGCACAGGAAAAGGTTGAGTGATCACACAAATTGGCTTTATGACACTTTGCATCTGCTTACTGTAGAAGAAGCATTCTTCTCATGCTGAAACTACACTGAGACCTGGTTGGCTGTTTGCGCTTTGCCAGTCAAGCTCCACACTGTCTGAGCAAATGAAGTCAAATGGGGGCTTAATTACAGCGATAAGTTGTTGCCCCGAGGCTAAAAACATCTTATCACTGAACAGCTGGGAAGAATTTTCTATGACTTGATGAATTCATAATTGGGTCCAGGATGACTGTCAAAGAGCACTTATTTATTTTTAGAGGTACCACAAGACCTCCTGCTGTGCTTTCTTTTTCTTTGTTCTTTACAACCTGAAGTTGTGAATCAGTGTGTTATACACTTTTGTGTTTCACTTAAGGCTTTGATAAAAATAAACCTTTGAAAATAAATTCACCCCAGCTGTGGTTCCATGTTATTGACCGATACAGTCCCCACAGCACAGTTCTTCATATAAAGTTTTATTTCTTTTTAATTCCCATCTTGTGCTGTGAGACACACACGGTGAGAAGCTGTCTGGACAAAGTGTTAAGCAACATCATATCAAGGTAGTTTGCTTTTAGCAAAAGAATGGACTTCCATGTTCCATGTTGCTCTGTACAACACAAGCTGCTCTTAATGTACTGACAGAAACATCAGATTCCACTCTGAAACATTTGTTTCTTTTTTTTAAAGTGCACAACAGCTCTGGGTACTGCTATAAAAAGGGTATAGATGGAGGTGAAGGTGGTTATTTTCTGAATAAGTGGTACTCTTGAACTGAAAAGCTTCAAAGCATTATAGCATTTGAGGGTAATTGTTGTAATTAGACATATTGAGTGACCTCAAGTTCTGCAGCCTCTAAAGCCCCTCTATAATGATGGAAATATAAAGGCGACAATGAACAAAGCCATGAGTAATGGGGTTAAAAAGAAAAGAAAAGAAAAGAAAAGAAAAGAAAAGAAAAAGCACAAAGTTACACTTCCCATCTCCCTTATTTATTTTATATTATTTGTGATTGACTGCTGTCTCACTTATTCAATCTTTTTTCAATGTTTACTTCTAAAATATGTGAAACTATCAATCAAACATGATGATGCTGAACTTTCACCATTGGAGTTTAATTACAAGTGGTGTAGGAGCAAAGATCTGTTCCAGAAAGTGAGTTCTGCCAAGCATGAGAAGAGGGATATTCAGGGTATTCTGTTTTAAAGAAAAAGTAGCTGAATCTCTGTGCCAGTTGCTATGATAAATGAAGTGTGAACCTTACAGGCACACGAACAAACTTTCATCTTATATCAAACCACACTACAGATGATATTAATTTTAGCAGGTTTATGCTACAATAAAATCCTAATTAGTCAGTAACAGAAATGCTGTGGGACTGCTGTCCTAGAAGGACTTGAATTTTATGCAAGATCTTGAACATGACTGTTTGAATTATCAACCATCTCCAGTTTAGAATAAAGTTTCATTATTTTCTATAATCCTCCCTCCGCTGGCTTCTGATTGTTAACATGTTCCACCAGTGCCAAACGGTATAAAACCTGTGTGTGGCAATTCCTCAGTGCCAGATTGTCTTGGTTTATCCCTGCACGTTTCCAGCCTTGTTTCTTTTGCCTGCCGACCTGTTGATGACCTGTCTGACCTGGATTCCTCGACCCTGCCTGCTCCCAGTCTGGTAACTCTGTTAGTTCAGATTGCTTGGAGTTTTGGATTTCTGACCTCTGGATTGTTTTAAGGATTTGGATATTGGATTACGGACTTAACCACACACACTAGGTGGTTTTAACGGAACCCCCATTGGAAGGTTCGACTGGAAACTAGATTCCAAACAGCAGATGGATTGCCCCTGTTCTAACGTCACCTCTGCTCAGCCGTGTTTTTCAGTCACCCAGCGGGATTTCCTTGGCCGCGCTTGCTCCATCTCCATCTCGCATCAACGGCAGCCTTAGTTTGAGGCCAAACGAAGTGCGGATTTGTAGGGTGGATTTGGAGGCTCCTTTGAATTCGGACAGTGCTTGGCGCACCATGATGAGGAATGTAGTAAACGAAGTGTGCAGACCCTGAATTGGGTCTAGTACCGGCCTTTTAGGTGTTCCAAGACTGAGGACCAAAATATACAGCGAGGCCTCTTTACATTGTTGCAGCCCTTGACTGTGGAACAGCCTGCCAGAAAGCCTCAGGGCTGTTTTTAAAAAGAGATCAAGACCTACCTTTTTAGCTTAGCGTTTAACTAATTATTATTTGACTTAATTTATTTTACATAATTTTATTTCACGTTATTTTCTTTTTATTTTACTCAACTGTATTACTTTTTATCTAATTATCTATCTATCTATCTATCTATCTATCTATCTATCTATCTATCTATCTATCTATCTATTTATCTATCTATCTATCT
>JBAMHW010000012.1:20758180-20793042 GCA_037177495.1 Rhadinocentrus ornatus | reverse complement strand
CTATCTATCTATCTATCTATCTATCTATCTATCTATCTATCTATCTATCTATCTATCTATCTATCTATCTATTCTTAGCTGTTCTTAATGTTTCTTAAGGTTATTTAATCTGTTGTTTTAATTCCAGTGTTTATCTCATGGGGATCCTCCACGCTTTGGGTTTTGCCTGCTTGGTCTGGGGGTTGTTGCCATGGCAATTGACCTTGTCTGGGTGGCTGGGGCCTGTCAGAAGAGCCTTATGTGTATGGGGGGGTTGTGTGTGTATACATGTGCGTGCGACTGTGTGAAAGGCTTTGAGTGTTTTTTTTATTATGGAGTAAATTTTGACGTTTTATTTTTAATATGCAGTATTTTTAAAATTGCTTTTATTATGTAAAGCAATTTGTGTTGCCTTCAGCATTCAAAGTTCTTTATAAATATAGTTTTATTTGATTTGATTTACCTTGTAAAGATCCTGATGTTATGATGTCTTTTAGCCTGGAGGGTTGCCAGTTCCATCCTCGGCCAAGTCGAGTTCATGTCAAGGTGTCCTTGGGCAAGACACCAAACCCAAGGACACGTGGTTGAGCGCCTTGCATGGCAGCTTTCGCCATCAGTGCATGAATGTGTGTGTGAATGGGTGAATATGATGTATACTGTAAAGCATAAATCTGATACTGTAAATCTGATGCAAACAAAACTTGTTGTTGATGGTCACGTCTTCAAGTTTTTGTCAGAGCCGCACTATTCCACTCCTGAGAAAGATTCAGCGCAGCAAGCTCAGCGGTGGCACAGGTCATGGTCATTGTTTTTCAGTTAAGGGTCGTCAACTATCATAAAATCATCAGTCAGTTGGTCATGGATAGGTCGCTCTGTTCTCTCCCAAATTTGCAGCCGTGGAGCAGGGACGTAGCCGTTGTTCCAGTGAAAGAGTCCATTCTTTAGCCGCCTTTGTCCATCTGGAGTCTGTGGTTGAATTAAGTTTGAAGCCTGGAAGTGTCGGCTACAAACTTGGGAGGTATCGGATACTATAAAATTGTAACGCTTGATGTTGAGTATCCATCGTCCTTTTAACTCCTAATCCTTAGGAAAAGTGGAAACTGACACTGTGCAAAATAGTACACAACAGTGGTAGCTTACTGTACTTCCAGCTCTTTTTTTGGAGTGTTATCTTTGCTTGTCTGTACATTATCCTTACATAAACTAAAAAAGAAAAACAAACACAAATAAAAATACAGAGATAACAGAACTACAACGAGGTGAGCAAAGACCTCTGATTAATAAACAAATCAAAACTGGCTTGTCTAAAATGGACTAGCAAGTTCCTGATGTTTACATCCATCCTGAGATTTCAAAAGATGTTACGTCAGGCCACTGCATGTATAGAGCTCATTGTATTTGAACGTTTCTTTTCACATAGCTAACATGGTGGATGGTAATGTAAAGGAATTTTCTTCCATATTGGACATGTTTGGTTTATGGCAACATGTAAAAGAACCGACCCACATTCGAGGTCATATTCTTGACCTGGTTTTCTCAAAAGGTGTTGACATTTCTTCTCCTGTGGTCACTGACTTGACCTTGTCTGACCATTTCTTTTATTTTGTTTAATTTACCGATCACTCAGAAAGTCCAAACAACCTGCTTCTCAGTTAGGAAGAGGTACATTAATGAAAGAACAAGTGCTAAGTTTGTGGAAGGCATAGCTATGTTACCAACAACCAGTGCAGAGTCAGTTGATGGACTCCTGGATCATTTCAGTCTGAAAGTCTTAAGTGTAATGGATGCTGTTGCACCGTTAAGAATCAAGGGCTTGAACAAACAGAAAATGAAATACCGCTGTGGTCAACAGCCTAAAAAGAGAATGCAGGAAAACTGAGTGGAAATGGCAGAAAAATTTACTTCAAATTTACTATGAGCTGTACAAACAAGGTCTGCGTAACTATAACAATGAGCTGTGCAAGGCCAGACAGCTACATTTATCTGAAATGATTGACAAGAACGTCAACAATTCTCGTACTCTGTTTGCTATGATTGAAAAACTTACAAACCCTCCTGTACAGAAAAGCCCAGAGCTCCTTTCCACTGAGAAATGCAACCAATTTGCCAACTTTTTTAGCCCAAAAAATTTAAGCAATTAGGCAAAATATTAATTCCACACAGTCAAACAATAAACTACTCTGTGTTTAAAACCTGGAAATAATTCTGATGTTATGTCACAATTTAATATGGTCCATTTAAAAATCCTACAAGAAATACTTTGACACTTAAAATCAACAACATGCACTCTGGACATTATACCATCTGGCTTTTTAAAAACTGTTTTTACCTCAGTAGAAAGTGAACTCCTACTTATAGTTAACAGCTCACTGGCATCAGGCATTTTTACCAATTCACTAATGATAGCTGCCATTAAGCCACTCCTAAAGAAAAGGACTCTGGAAGCCTCTATAATGAACAACTATAGACCTGTCTCTAACCTTTCTTTTATATCCAAGATTATTAAGAAAGTTGTATTTCACCAGCTTAATGACTTTTTTAATGAAAGTGGAAATCTTGATAAATTTCAGTCTGGCTTCCGACCTCATCACAGCACTGAAACAGCTCTGCTCACAGTGTTAAATGACATTAGGTTGAATACTGATTCTGATCAAGTATCAGTCCTGGTTCTGCTCGATCTCAGTGCTGCGTTTGATACTGTAGATCACATAATCCTGTTGCACAGGCTGGAAAACTGGGTTGGACTTTTTGGAGCGATCCTTAACTGGTTCAGGTCCTATTTAGAAGGCCGGAGTTATTTTGTTACGATCGGCAGCTATGAATCCGGGCGAGGGGCCATGACTTGTGGAGTCCCCCAGGGGTCTGTCCTTGGACCTCTTCTTTTCAACTTGTATATGCTCCCTTTGGTTCAAATATTACAGAACTTTAGCATTAATTATCAGAGTTATGCAGATGATACACAACTTTATGTGTCTTTTTCACCAGACGACTGCAGCCCAATACACTTAATGTGTCAGTGTCTGGAGCAAATAAACACCTGGATGAGGGAGAATTTTCTACAGTTAAATGAAGACAAAACTGAGATTATTTTGTTTGGTAGCAAAGAGAAGAGGGTCAGCATTGGTAAGCACCTGGAGACTCGGGCTCTTAAAATCACCAACCAAGTGTTTTGAGTGTTGATAGACTCAGATCGGACTTTCAGCAGCCACATCAAAGCTGTCACTAAGACAGCTATTTACCAGCAATTTTTTTCTGCCTTTTACTATTTCTTAATATCTGTAATGCTTTTGTTTTATGTAAAGCACTTTGAATTGTCCTGTACATTAAATATGCTATACAAATAAACTGTCTTGCCTTGCCTTACTAATCAAAATGGCTACACCTCTCTATCTGGAATTATAACAGGCTGAGTAAAGTGTGTCGTATAGATGGCATCCACTGATGTTTTGGTCAAATGAATCTCCTGTAAGAACACGTCAGTCTGTAAATCTTTTAAGCTATTAAATATTTTTAGTCTCTTCTCTTTGGTTTCAGCACCATGTACATTCCAAGTGTTAAACCTTATCGTGGTCATTCTTATAGTGGTGGGGTGAGTGTTGGATGCTTTTTACTGATATGTATGCATCTATGTGAGAGATTGTGCATACGTTTGCTTGTTTGTGTTCTGAAGCATGTCATGTGCCTGCGTATGTAGATTTCTGTGCCTTTGTGTTGAATGTTTCTATGTGTGCTTGAATTCATAAGTGTGAGAGTGGCTATGTATGTATACATTACTACATATGCTGTGCAGTTTAGAATTACTGTTATGTGGCTCCAAAATGTGGCACTAGGAAAGAGAAAAAGTGTCCAAAAAGAGAGAGAAGGTTGTGTGGGACAAACAACTTTGTCAAAAACAAAAAATGGAAAAGTGGGTGAAAAAGAAAACAAACCCATAGAAAATAAACCTATTGCTGTAAACACTGGAGAATTGCAGTAACATTATCTATTGTTAACAAACAAACTCCGTGAATTAAGCCCAATGGGTTAGATTAGTTTTGTGATAAATCAGGCCTCAATTTTTTCAAGGACTAAGTCACTAAACTATCACATATATCTACAAAGGCCCCAAACCTAGCGGTCTAGATCAAGTTATCTCTGACCGGCCATTCATCAGCTCCGCCATCAAACCACATGAGTGTTTAAAAAGCATTAACATCAGTTTCTCTTTAAAAGCATGGTGGGAATTTCTAAAAATAACCAAGTCTTCCCTTATTCCATGTAAACTTACATCCACGTGAAACAATCCTGACATCCTGCAAAACAAAAAGATGATTAACTTCACTCAATGGAAAAATTAAGGAATAAAACACTATTATGTGTAAAAAATACACCATTAACCAATTAGACTTGCTGCTGCCTATCAAAGTAGCAGAATTCCTGAATCTTGATTCCTCAAAGCTATGGAGGGCATGCCATGTACTGTATGGCGGACAGGGCTTCCCGTGTGGCCTCGCTTCCACCACATTGTGGTTACTGCCCCTCAATTTTAATTGTAAACAACACACACTTCACAAATAGTCATGAGCGGGGACGGTGAGGGCAATGGGGTCCTCTCACACCCCTGTTTCCTGGGGGGCAGGCAGAGGGAGGTGGTTGATGTGCCCATTGCCAGGATGTGCGGCTGGAACATTGTGTTGGGTGTTGGCCTGTGTCAAGTGGTTGTTTGGTTCGGCCTGGTCCTCCTGGGTGTGGTGCAGGCCCTCTGCCTTGTGGGGGCCTCTGGACTCTACAGGCCCTGGGTCCTTCACTTAGGCCGCCCTGGCTGGCCGCTTCTTGGCGAGGTCGGCAACTGCCAATCTTGGCCCACAGGGGTGGCTTGGGTTTGTGCTCCAGGATTGCTGCTGATCGCCCAGGTGTCTGGGCCACCCGAGTCTGCCCAGCCTTCGTAGAGGCGTGGTCGCATTTGTACAATCACACTCATCTCTGATCACTCCTCATTCCTCATCCTCTGTGCCCTCAAGTCAGGTCCAGCAAGATAATATAAATTCCATTATTCAAAATAAATAAATAAGATAAAATAAATAAATAAAAAATCAGGTTATCAAAAGGAGCCTTATACCCATAAAGCTCCACATGACAAAGCAAATTTGTTTGGTACAACACAGCAGCCAGACCATCAATCTGCCTGCTACAATGCTGGACAGGACAAGTTAAAAGAAAAGAAATGAAGTTTTGGGAAACAATCTATCTATATGCACCTTACTTTATGTGGCTTCTTGTGACTTTTGTCTTGTCCTGGCTTGACTTTCAAGCTTTTTTACAACCGCTCTATCTTGTTTACTAAAGAAGTATTTTCTTGCTCCAGTGCAGATAACTTTTCTGCCTATCATTCTCAATTTGATTAAACTCCAGCTCTGAGATATGAAGTTCAACCTGGAGGATCAGATCAAGGTTGTTTTTAAACTCACAAGTGCAATCTGTATGGTAGCTGCAGGTTCTTATTTGTCTGGGCATGAAGCAGATTGAGAATTACTCCTGTAAGTTGCATTAGAACATTACAACAAGCTGTGGCTTGGTAGGTACAGTGAGACACACAACACATGCCGTACTGTAGTTTGGATGCTGTGGTAGGCTAAAGTTTAGGCATTGCAATGTCCGCGGTTGACACAGTTGTAAACATGGCAGTTTGTGGTTTGAAAGCCACAGCTTTTCAAACCACAAACTTTCAGTTTTTGTTGTGTGAGTTGTTCAAACTGCAAACTCTCTGTAGGGTGCAGAGGAATCTTCCTCAGAAAAGCATGAAGTAGTTAAGTTCACTGAGCCTGCTGAGGTTTCATGCAGTTTTTCAGACTTCTTCAGGATTCTCTTACTGGTCTAAATGGCAAACTTTTTTCTCAGCTTTCCGTATCTCACTGGATATGAATTTTACAATTTTTCCCAAAACCCATGCATGCTTTCACACACATGTACACACATTGCAATGCCCTCCCCGCCCCTCCAACACACACACACACACACACACACACACACTCACTCAAATGCAGTTAACGCAATAGGTTAACCAATAATTGGCAAGGCGGAGGTTTTGTTTTCGCCGCTGTCTTTCTCTGTCTGTCTGTCTGTCTGTCTGTTAGCAACATAACTCAAAAAGTTATAGATGGATTTTGATAAGATTTTCAGAAAATGTCAGGAATGGAATAAAGAAACAAGTGATTCAACTTTGGGGGTGATCGGGATCACCGCCTCGAGCCAGGAATTGTTTTAAGGATTCTTTACTGTTTGGAGATGGGAATAATTTTTCCTGCTTCTAACTCAACCGATAATGCCCAGAATCATTGGCAATAAATAAATAAAATGAATAATGTAAAATTACAGGTAAATATTCTGACATTGTTTGACCCGGACCATGTTGATATTTTGGGTCTGGTGATCCAGAAGGTTCAAAATATAGGGGCTACTGAGTAGGCTGTTGGACCTTTTGGGGTTTTTCTCAGGTCAGTGACCTTATAGCTTGCCGGAGGTCTGCGCTCTCTGAGTGCTCCTAGATTAGTCTAATATGACTTTAGCTTGTATAATTAATTTAGAAATTTGGGGAAATCATATTGATAAAAAACAAAACCATATTGATTGACTCTATTGATAGGTTGTCCCAGAAGTGTTGTTTATTTGTAGCAGAGAAATTCAGAGCCAACTTCACAACAACCTCACTCTGTTTCTGTTAGGATCAGAAGCCATTACACACTGGAGGGTTTGTCTCAATCACACCGGATGGTTATGAATTTTAAGTGTGGGATTAGAGCCCACAGAGAAGAAAGCACATGAGAGAGACTTAGTTAGTTGAGTGCAAATTAATTTTTTTTCTTTCTTTTTCTTTTACAAACAGCTCTGGTAACACATTGTTAGCAGGAAAGATACATTGCTTGTTCTTTAGTTCTTCAGCTGTTTCTCAAAATATAACTACAGCAGAAACAAATGTACTCTTCAAAAGGAAATGCTTTGGTCAAGATGAACGTCCTGTTTTCCTTATGAAAAAAAAGAAATGCACTCACAGTCAGAGCCAGTTATTGGCCAGCCCAGCCAATACTGGGAAATTACATCATTGCAGTGTAATACAACATTGAATCCAAAGTATCCCTCTGTTTGTTTGTTTTTTAAATAGGAATAACAATCTTGTTGCAGTGTAACCAGTGTGTAAAAAAGAATAAATTATTATACGAAAGTTAAACTGTTATCTGTTTTTTTTTTTTTTTTCTTCTTCTTCTTCTTTCTTTATTAATGAATCTTTATCCTTGCTTGTGTTCTAGGTAGAGACATGGAGAATTCCTCACCGTATGAACCTGTAGCCCCTAACCGACATCCAGATGTATTTCGCTTGGCTGCCATCTCTTCAGGTATCACAAGTTTAATCTTAACTGAACACTGAGCTGGTTTAGGGAGTGGAAATTAGATATTTATCAAGACAGGGTTCAATTAGGATTCTGCTAGAATAAAAGAAAAAAGAAATGGCTTTGTTTAGATCTTTTCCCGTTGGTTGACCTCTAATAATAGCTGTGAGTCGTGAGGTACTGTATGATATACACTCTCAGCCCACCACACCACATGTTTTTTCCTACCATTGATTTTGCTTTCAGTTTGATTTCTCCTATGGTTAACTAATTAGGCAGCCCAGGAGAGCTATAGCTTTCCATCTAATCTGCTGGTTACCATCATCGGGGTATCAT
Source organism: Rhadinocentrus ornatus (assembly GCA_037177495.1). Taxonomy (NCBI): domain Eukaryota; kingdom Metazoa; phylum Chordata; class Actinopteri; order Atheriniformes; family Melanotaeniidae; genus Rhadinocentrus; species Rhadinocentrus ornatus. The sequence continues at coordinate 20,785,363 of JBAMHW010000012.1, read as the reverse complement.
AAATCAATGCAGCATTCTGCTAATTTAAGAACTAGTGACAATACTTCATAGCGCTATCAGCTGATTGGTTATAGAGATGATACCTGTCCCATATCAAGTAATCAAAGGAAAATATTGCTTTGTTTCATTCAGCTTTAGGAGAACTGTCCAGAAGAGATTCTCCTTTATTTTGTTAATTTTTTTCCTTTGGTAATACATTTTTTTCAAAAACCAACAAAGACAAAAAATAGCATAATTTCCTTTTCCCCTCATCTTGTTGTATAAATGGTATCCAAAAGAAAAAGATATTTTTGCACAATCCCCTTAGCTTTAAATATGCAATGCATCACTTGTTTTTGAAGATGAGCTCGTTTGATATATTAAAAGAGGAAGAATCTGCCAGTTAAGAGATTTTAGAGATCACCAACTGCCCCAAATTATTTAAGTACATGTTTATCGGAAGACTTAGAAGGTCATCAAAGCTGCAAAATTGGCAATATTTGCTACTTTACTGACAGAGAAATATTTAGAAGTTGGCAGAGATGTTCACAAGTCCTTTTTTTGCAAGTCCAAGTCTCTAGTCTTTGATCTCAAGTCCAAGTCAAGTTGTAAGTCTCTTTAAGGGTGCATTCACACCAGGATAGTCCAGAGGACTCTCTTTGATTGAATTGTGAAATTAGGGGCAATATTCTCCAAAACCACCACTGACAAAGAAGAAAGAAGAAGAAAATTCAGCTCACTGATTATCAAGGACCAAAAATGTTTGTTTTCTGTAAGTAAACAACAGAGCAGTAATAGATTTATTCAGTCTCTAAGTTAATCTTTTCACTTTGATCTTCAAGCCTAATGTGGTTTTGACAAGAATCTGTCCAGTATGAGCAGCAAGGCAGTAAGCTATCCAGCATTCTGTGCTACAACACGTCCTATGGCATTTTCTCTTTTTGGAGTACTAGCCGTAGACTACCTGCTATTTTGTAACAACACTAATCTTTAGCTGAAACTGAGAGGTGCTCTGTGATGAACTTACAGTTTTGTAAATATGCCCTAACATAAAAAAAAAAAAAAATCGAAGTTTCTAATGTGTAAATTATTCAAAACTCATCTGGACTTACAGACTTGTAGAATAATACCAATACTGCAAATATTTTCATTTATTTAGATCTAGTACTTACAGGTCAAATAAATATTGCTAACATTTCCTAAGCACCAACTGCAGCAACCTTTATTCCTATTAACAGATTCAGTAAAATCGTATTGTTTAATATGGGTCCTACATATGATATTTTATCTAAAAGTTTAGCTAACAAGTCACTCTTTCTTTGTGGGAAAACCATAATTTTTTTTTAAAATAACTCACTGTGTTAAGTAAATACGCCATTTTTTTAGCATATATGTAGGCTTCTTTATTTATGTTTGTGTCTGTAGATGCTAGTCCCAAGCTAAAGTCCCCATCTCTGGAAGATGGTTTTATCTACGGCACATATCAATTCCTTTATATTTATGATTAGTTTTCTTTGCACAGATTATTACTTATGTTTAAGGTGGTAATTTCTGGTTTGTATGTCATCGCTGTAAGTAAGTCTGCAAGTAAAGTTTATTTGTAAAGCATCTTTCACAGACACTAGTCACAGTCACCACCAAATAAAATAGAAGTACAAAATGTAAAATCAGTCATAAGTGTCCAAGTAAAAGCTTGTAGCAACTTTAGGGAAGACAGTGTCAAATATTAAAAACTCAAGCGTTGATTTGTGCATGTGTCTAAATATGGCACAAAATTTATGTCCTATTCAAGCAATATTTTAATATATATCAGACATATATGTTTTTAAGACTCCATGAGCCCTTCTCTGTTTCCAGCTGGAGAGTTTCATGCTAAAAGTGGTGCTCACAGCTGTGGAAACCGTACAGGATCTCTTTTAATTCTTTATTTATGCTCAAATGTCGTTTGACACTCAGTAACCGAATGAGTGGTGTTATCAGAAATTTGTATCGGGTTTTGCAAGCATGACCAGTTTTTACGTGCTTCGTCTTGCTGTCCCCTCTTTTGCCTAATTTGCCGACATTAAATATTATTATATATTTTTCCAGTATCTCTAAATGGAATACTCTTCATACTTCCTGTTAACAAAGACAAAAACATGCTAAAAATCAGAAAGTATAGATTATGTTTAGGTTACTGGTGTATGCACACAAGTGGAAGAGTCCAGGTGAAAATAATCAGTGCAGTTCAATGTATCTAGACATTTTTAGATACAACTCATTCCTTTTAGATACAACTCATTCATTCATACGACTCATTATCAAATAATTTTCCTTAAACAGTTTTCACCATTCCCTCTGAGGTGATATATTGGATTTTCTCTCTAAAATCTTTTTAGCTGCAGACTTTGTGCATTATGCATAAATTCTTAGCACAAATTAATTAATTTGTATGCTGAGAGAAAACCACAAGTACTTACAATCTTATTTTATGTACACACTTCTCACTTTGATTACAAAACACCTCAAAAGTATTCATAAACATGAGTATAAATGTAAAGAGACCCAGAGAATATATATCTAGAGGGTTAATGAGAACAGGGGATCTGTATTCCACAAGAGGGAAGGTGGAAAATTGAAAATTTCTCTACTATTCCAAAAGTTCTTTTTGTCCAGAGTGAAGATAAGCAAATGAGATTTCCATAGGAAAGCAGAATATATAGATAAGTTTTTTCTCTCTCTACTGCCCCGAATATTACTACACATGCACGTCCTTTTAATGGGACAGAGAAGTCTTAGCAACTCATTTTGCTCTTCTTTGAATAAACTTAGAAGTTGCTTGTGCTGTACACACATAATCAAAATGTGAAGCAGCACTTCTATCCCTTTGGGATGTTCTTTAAATACAAGGGCAGTAGCAGTGCATCGTATCCATATTTCTTCAACAACAGTGATGACAATATAACCAAAGATTAATTGTGCTCCTCTTGCCCTGGCTTTGTTGGCATCGAGCACCTGCATCAGCAGAGTTGCATCACTTTAGTGTTCAGCATAGTTGCATCTTTGGGTCTTGAAATGACAGGAGTGTCCTTATCAACAGCAGTAGACCTTTTTTCAGTGATCTTATGATAGCATTAGAGTGGCAATCTCTCCAGCACTGAACCCTGAACCTTCCACCACTAAAATGTGGTGCTAATTGTGAGTTAGTACTAATGCAGTCACAATATCAGAATTTTCCTTGTACCCAAAAGTATTTATGGTAAGAATATTTTTACAAAAGAAGTTAAAAAGTGGAAAGGCTCGTGCCTCGGCTGGGGGGGAGGCTCAAACAGTGACCTTGCTGTGTGGAGTTTGCATGTTCTCCCCGTGTATGCATGGGTTCTCTCTGGGTACTCCGGCTTCCTCCCACCATCCAAAGACATGCTTGTTAGGTTAATTGCTTACTCTAAATTCTCCCTAGGAATATATATGTGACAAGTAATAGGAAAAGTAATTTGTAAAAAAAAAAAAAATCCAAATTTGCTAGTTATGTTTTGGTTTCATTAGAGATTTTCATAACATGATATTTATTATCTCCACCAAGGCGGGGGTCATGCAATCGTCAGCGTTGATTTATCTATCTATTTTCAACATAAGTCAAAAAATGGACGGATTTTGATGAAATGTAAGAAATTGAATGAGTAATTGAATAAAACAAGTAATTAGATTTTGGGTCCTGGATTTTTTAAAGGATTCCTTACTATGGTGAGATAGAGATCATTTTGCCATTACAGCGTCTAACTAAATATTTGGAAATAAATAAATAAAAATTACAATGACTTAGCAAAGGTCTGCCCTCTCTGAGTGCTTCTAGTATTTCATTCTCTTATTATCATTATTACTGTCAGTACTGATGTATAAACACACACCTTTAGTTAGAACTAAAACCATTTGTTATATGAAAAATCATAGATTTGCATTAACTACTTATGTCAGTGTTTTTTTGTTGTTTTTTTATTTTGTTTTTCACAGTGATGAAGTCAGTGAAGAAGTGATGGGGTTATTAAAAAGTTCTCCTCAATAATCAGCCAGTGAGGGATTAGCATTCAGTTTCACCCTGTTACTATTTTAAATGGACAACTTTTTCACTTGACACCAAAGACATTACAGTTTGACTTTGCTATAACAGCAGGATCCATCTTACTCTCTATTAGGGGTGAATACCTCAGGAAGCAATTCAGTTATAATTCAGAGGGCTGTGATGTGATCATAATATATCTATTTGTTAAAAAACAAACAAACAAAAAAAAACAAACAGAAAAGATGTAGCTTATTTTGAAGTTTACATTTCCCAACATATTTTCCAGGACTGAAAAATAACATATTTTTCATTTATTAGCATATTCTAAATCGCTAACAAAAAAATACAAATTTTAGCCAACATCTTATTTATTTGTGCACTAGGGAGTGTAATAACTTTAACATTGTTTTTCTCTTGTTTCAGTTTTTGTATTATTGTAAAGTTTAGGGATCAGGAATTAGACAATGTATCTTGGCTCTAAAGTGCGTAATCAATAGGGGTACAAATACTAGACAATAGACAATCGATTATGTAAACTGCTTTGCATGTTCTGGGTTGGGATGTAGCTGCAACACCCTGGACAGGATATTAAAAATAAAAATAAAAATATTAAAATGGTGCACAAAAATCATAATTATAAAATTAAAAATAAAATTTTAAATAAAGCAAACAAGAGTCTTGATAATTTAACAGATACTGTGCAGATTTCATGCATAGGCACATGAGAATAGAAATAGTTTTAACCTGGATTTAGATTTTTTAGGTGTATTGTGTTCAGAGCTCTTAGTCTTGTTCAAAACTCTAGCAGCAACATTCTGGATGAGCTGCCGGTGTTTAATGCTCTTTTGGTAAAGTCCCGTTGAAAGACCATCCAGTCTACTGGAGATCAATGCAAGGTTGAGTTTATCTTGGTCTTTTTGGTGACAAAACTTAATTCTGTTGATTTTATTTTTTTTTATTTTTTTTTTTTTTTGAGCTTATAAAAAAGCTGCCATGGTGACAGTTTTGATCTATCAGCACTACAAGATTACAAACTTGGTTAGTGATTTTAAGAGCCTGAGTCTTCAGTGTGTTTAGTAATGCCGACCCTCTTTTCTTTGCTACCAAACAGAATAATCTGAGTTTTTTTCCTAATTGATTGTGGATCCAGTTGTTTAATTGCTCCAGATGTTGATACGGTAAATCTATTGGGCTCCAGTCGTCTGGTGACAAAGACAGATAAAGTTGCATATCATCTGCATAACTGTGATAATTGATGTTAAAATTATCTAATATTTCACCCAATGGGAGTACCCAAAGAGCTTCAAGGACTGACCACTGGGGGACTCCACACATCATGGTCATGTCCTTAGATTCATGGCTGCCAATGATAACATGGCTGCCAATTAAGAACTAATTCAGAATCTCCCAGTCCTACTCCCCATCCCATCTACGTTTAACATCATGTAGATTCTACTACGTATTGACCCAGAGAAGGTTTTCATCTGTCTTCTACAAACTGGTTTCTGTCACAAGGTGTGATGCTATACACCTGAACAACTCTGTAAAAATGGAAGCGACCCCTTGTCATCAGAGAGAAGTAATGCTGTGGATAACTAATATGTCTTTCCCAGGGATTCCTACTGACAGCTCCAGTGAACTCAACCTGGCCCACATTCATAACTGTTTACATAAAACCAGTTTCCACTCTGGTTGTTTTTTCACATTTTACCTGTGAAAAGCTGATTCCTATCTCAGCAATCTTCATCAGTATTATCTAAAAAGTTCAAGGTACAGATAATTTTGGACATTTGTGAATTGATTTAGAATTTTCCACACCTTTACCTCTTCAATATTTTTTATTGAATTTTTTACTTAAAACACTAACTTTATTGATACAATACTACTATCAATGCATTAAAGTGAATTGGGCACAGAGGAACACACTGAGAGAACCTCTCTAGTGATGCAAAGAATGCTGCAGCGAACTGTAAGAAATATGCAAAATGAACTTTACTGGTCCAACAGTCTCAGCCCTTAATATTCTCCTCTGTGGGACCCAGTTGTGGGGCAGAATATCAAATGGTGTCAGAGCATGGAGCATCCCTCTCTGCAATCAATAACTACTTGAAGACTCAACTCCTTCAAAAATACATCATCTCCTAAATCATTTAACAGCTTAGTATGCCTAACTCATACTTGTTTTGTGTAACCATTACACGTTTTTCATGCAATCAACTCAGTACAACTGTTCTGAGATCAATAAAACATGATGTGTGAAGGATGTGGGAAAGAATCCTCAATACAAAATTTGCCCTAATCAAAGCCAAAATAAATATTAGATACAGGATACACATCATTGACTCTAATTGTTAACATGCTCCATGTGTAATGTATTCTGTGATGTTGACCTTACACTGAGCTAATTAACTTATTAGGAGCAGAGGGCAGCAAAAAAAATCTTGCATACTGGGGTCCCTCCTGGAATTAAGTTTAACATCCCTTAGTGAGGCCCTCTAACTCTGCTTAAAGCCTCTCACCTCTCAGCTCTGTTCACTATCCAATTAAATCCAGAAAGCTGTTCATGCAGCTGAGGAAAGTGGAACAGCCCTGCTCAGCATGCTTTCAAAATGTTGGACAATTTTACATTTTCCTTATACTACAACAAACACTATTACTAAGGTAAATGCTAACATCTTTCTTTGTATAAGCACAATGTGAGCTTTAGGTTGTTTGGGATCTGATTGTCTCTTTACACATACAGTCTTTGTGCAGGGTTTTGTGTATGCCTGCCACTGTGCTTGTGTGCATTTATATTACTTTGTTCATATGCTTCATTGTCCTGTAGGGACTTTCTAATCAGTTTACCCTTAGTAAAGCCTTAAGTTATCTCTCTGTAGATCAGTAATGAGACTTGTTCCAGTGCCCTTTGCAAAGTCAGCATTTTTCTGAGAAGTTCAAATTAAATAGCAAAACGTGTTCTCTCAGTTTTTTTAGTACATTTAATAATTCCCTGCTTGCATGCTGGCAATGAACAACGAATCCGATTATTGATAGAGTATTGGTCAAGAATGCACATTCTTGTTAGTCTATTTCAATACATTCTACATTATTACCTAGACTGAGGGGAAAGCTGAGGATGCTAAAGCTCAGGATTTCTCAAGAGAAAACCTTGCTTGGCAAAGTTCAAGTACATAGAAATGTAATATTTAAAATCCCTTTGGACACCCGTTTTCTACCTCTGCAACATTTTTTCCTCACATACAAATATTTAATCATTATTTTCTTATAATTTCCATATCCACTCACTGAGTCTTGATCTCATGCTGACTAATTTTGCTGCATTAGCTTCATGTTTAGGGGAAAAAATACAGCTGGTCTCTAAGAACAAAGGATTTTATGACCTCCGCTAGTCTTCATATATAACTTGCTTGCTAAGGCTTAGAGGCATGATGTGCATTCAGTGCACCTTCTCTCTTCTCTTTGGAAATCCCCACTGCGACACAAAGTACAGAGCTAATGACTGATGAGCCCTTTGACACAGAAATGCTTGACATGCTCCTCGGGGTCTAGACTAAAGACTTTCCTAACAAGCTCTCACATGCTCACCCAGGGCTGTATTAAATCCAAATTCTGGCACCTTTTCTAATTACTGAGAACATACAGGAGTGAAGAGTCTCCACCTAACCTGGGCTGAACCCCCCCCCGCAATGCTGCGTCCCTTGAGTATGGGATGATATATGAAATGCAGAATTGAAATTAGGCTGATGGAGTGCAATTACTTGGGAAAGAAGATCCCTTACTCTTTAGGTAAAAAAAAATAATATACAAATCCTGATCCACAGTGCAAAATCATTTTATCCACTTCTTTCTATTTTCCTTCAAGGTCCATCTACCTCCCATTTTGTCTGTCCTTATTGAAACGTCCATCATGTTCATGAGTTCGGCTAAAGCTTCACTCATTACAGAAATGTTTTTTGTTAATTAGTTTTCAGTTTCCCACTTTGCTAATTTTAATCTTTTTGGATGTTTATATAGTTGTATATTATAAGGTCTACCAACAGCTTACTTTTCTGTTTAGTCCCATCCTAGGAATTGATGATTACAACACTGTATCTGTACAAAGGAAGATTTTTTCAAGTTCTTTGCTTCAAGGAAAACAACAAAACAGGATTCCAATCTAATTTTTCAATTAATGGGCTGCTCTAACTATGATCTATTTCTAAATCTAAGCAAGCGGTTTCTTTTTCTAAACTTAATCAAATGCTCATGAACTTTATAGAAGTTGAAGTTTTCTTTAACAGAAATTCATGACTTACCAACTTCATGACATGAAGTAAGTTGTTGGTCAGTTCATTCTCCCAACAGGTGCTACAATGAATTGTGAAATAATATTTTTTATTTTTCTTCTTCTTCTTTTGGAAGTAAATGAACATTTCTTATGATATGAATGTAAACATGCAGGATTATACCCCAAGGCTATTTTCCATCCAGTGTCCCCAAAAGAGTAAAATGAAACGCAAAAAATATACTGTAGGTAAAATAATAAAAACAATAAATTTTTTCACATTGATTGTGTACATATAACTTTAGTTTATCAGTGTATCCTCCCGCTTATATTAGCATCCATTCATTTTTCTTCCATCATTCATTTGGTGCAACACCTAGCAATAACAGAAATATGTAGTTAATTGTGGTGTTGACGTCATTGATGGGTTGGGTTAATTATTATATGCAAGAGTCATGCATCTTCCTGCATTAGTCTCCATTAATTGAAAGCTTTCCAACATGTTTGTGTAAGTGACCGTTCAATCTATTTGTCTGTGTACTCTGGTTTCATAAGATGATCAGCTGCAATAATCAACTGCTCAAGTCTTCTCCGCCCTCTTAAAGCTTTTTCCATTTTTATACATCTTATATCATTAGCTTTTCAACTGCTTTCTCTTGCACATTATAGCAGAATATGTTTGCTGAAACCCTGTGTTATGTTGCACTTGGAAAATCAATTATGACTCTAACTTAATATGGAACATTTCCCCTCCCATCTCCTCCACTTTGACTCCTTGCTCTTCTCCTCCCGCTCTTGTTATTATCCCATTCATGTGTAAGCACGTCAAAGCCATCAAGTGGGCTTTGTGTCTTTAGTTTGCCCTAGGACATCTTTTTGGGTTTAGCAGCAAATTCAATCTCAGTTTCCCAATCAAAGGTAGTAAAAACAAGTCCATTGCTGCAGCCTCAAAAGCAGCTATATCCCATCTTGGTCAGATAAATCATAGGAGCTCATCCTTCTCCTATTTTCTTTTCATCCTAGACCCCCCCCCCACCCCCCACACACACACACTCACACACCCAGCGACCCACATTGCAGCCAGCAGATGGCCAGGGGAGATTTAGAAACTGCAATCCATCAATGTAATGTAGCCCGAACCACTGGATAGTTGCCCTGCTAACATCTCCTCCAGCTGGACTGGACTGCCCCCCTTTAAGGCTTGCTCCAAGCTCAGCCCACTTTAGCAAAACTTTGGTCCTGTTTGAGCCTTGTCATAATGTCCAGTGCCAATGTCAGTTCTTGTTTCAGTTTTCATTATAATCACAAATCAGCCAAACATTAAAAGTTGGCTGTGTCTCAAATCCTGTTTAAAAAGTCTCATATTTACTAATGTCACAAAAGTAAATGATGTGCACACAATTATGTTTGCCTTTTCTGTCATGTACGCAAACAAGACTGAGAATATTATGATAGCAGACATCTGCTGTGGCGTTTCCCCTTACCCCTTGGAGAGGAAGGATAAACATGTCTAGTAATAGTTATATTTACATTTTTATTATTTAATCAGGTTAGTGTTTGCCTCAAGGTGGCTTGAGGCAAGCACAGCAAAAAAAAGCACCATTCTGAACAACTCCATCAGATGAACTCTGGACATTCTCTTAACACTATGTCCATTTATCAGGGGACCTGCTACATTAACTTTGATACATCTAATGGAAGTACAGGGGAAAGGGAGCCTAGTTTAGGAGTGCTTTCTTCTCTCTGTGATGAACTCTTGATATTCTCTTATACTTCAGGGGCCGTGAGTTTTGTTTTATCTGATGTGATCTGAAGCCACAAAATCATTCATTATGGGGGTTTGCTTATTTTTCCCTCCTGTTGGGATTTGATGTGCTCACATACCCATTTCTAGGATTGATAACGTGCAATGCACCACTTGGAAACAATGCAGCGTCTCTAGTATACCTTTCTAAAATAGATGGTCTTTTTCCAGCTTTAGGCTGTTTGATAGACACAGAGAGAGATTGGTTCTGTTGAATAAGAGATGAATCTCTCCGAGTGTCACCGTGTGACCACAGCCTCCGAAATATCATTATCTACAGGGGAGGGAGGTTAACTTCTCTAATATAGCCTGCGCATAAGAGAGGGGTGCCATCAGTGAACATGGACTTGCTTTATTACTGGTGTACTGCAGGAAAAGTTTTTATTCATTTATTTTTTGCTGTTATGTGGTATCTGTGAACATCAAAGCATGTTCAATAAGATAATCTACATTTTACAACTATAAAGTGCACTCAGAGGGAAAGTTACAAAGTTAAAGTAGTAGTTTGTTATTTAACACAAAGGAGATAGATTGAGCTGTTATTTTGCTTAAACCACCCAATAAATGGGTCAAACTGCATAAAAAGTTTTAGACAGATATAACCATTTTTTGTTTAGTGTTATAAAACCTCTAAAATGTATTTGTGTACCTCAAAATTATAAATTTGAAAGTTCATGCCAGAAAAATCACCTTGCAAAGCAGGTGTGTGCCTCTTCTTCCTTATATGACTACCTGTTTTTTTATTAATTAATGTAGCTATGAATATGCTAATCAAGCACAATCCACATATCCACCTTCCAACACTTGAAAAAAAAAAACATTCATATTGCTGTAATTCTGCTTTACCTTATATATCCAATGCGTCTTTATTATGTGTTCAATGAAGCCCACAAAAACAAATCTCTGAAACCAAATGATTCTCAAGAAAGCCAATTATTTTTGGATAACATGCACATAGAAGTAATGGTAGTATATGCACTTTTTATGTTCTCAACAATTAGGTGGTGTCCAGAGGATAGCCTAGCCCAACATTTTCCTACTTATTCCATTTCCAGATCTTAGCAGCACACAGCAGAAGCAAGGCCAAGCTATAAATCATGGCACTATAAGCCGCTTGGAGTCTTGCTTGCTGCAAGAATGCTGGGCTACCCCGGGAGCTAGCAGAGCAAAGTCTCACTAGATGTGAAAGTTGCCAGCCCTGGGAAGTGTTGGGTTGGTAGGCTTAATTCAGGTTAGTGCTGTGCCTTTTCAATTTGCGATGCTTCTGTTGTCTGTCAAGAGTTCCCTCTGACAGATCTTGGGCTCTCCCAGTTCCCAACCCCATTAGGCACAATGCTCTTAGAACTACCAGCTTCCACAGTAAGCTCCAAGTTGACATAAACAAACCTTTTGCCTCCTCCCAAATGCTACGTTTAGATAAATGTTATGGCTTCTTGCTTGGCCTTGATGCTGCTGTATGTTCTCTGTAGAACGTCCAAGCTTTTTGACTTCATCTTTCTGGTGCTTTCTGTGGAGATTCAAATCAGAAACCTCAACCTCAGTATCGCTGGCTAATTCTGTTCATGATTAGTCTTGTACCACATACAAAGGGACATGTTAAAAAGTTTTTAAAAATTGGTATTCAAGCTGAATATGCATTTTTACCAATATTTTCCCAAACACTCAAGTCTTTTGTGTACATTATTCTAATAGGAGAGGAGGGATGTCTTGTTTTCTTCATTATAAGTCAAATAACAAAAACATCACATTAAATTAAATTTGTTATAAATTGAGGTAACTGGCAATGACAACCCTGCAGTTAACTAATATTATGGTAATCACATCTTTTCATCACCAGGAGATGAATAATTTATTAACATTTAATATGAACTCATAGCTTAATTCATTTATATTTGGTTCAAGGTCTGAAACAGGCTGAATCAATAATTCAGTTAGAGTGGATGGGCCTGACTGCAGTTGGTTTACTGTTGCTTGGAGAAACAAAGGAGCATAGGTGATATTGAAGAGTCTCTGTTAAAGATTCACAAATTATTGTTTTGTTTGTTTAGATAACTTTGTAGGTATTCAAAACTATAACAAGTTAATGTTGTTAAGACAGAGGCTTAATGATAGAATGAGTTACCATATGGTCATAGTGAATGGACCAGTAAACTGGTCAAAAGACTGTGTTTTTTGTCAAATATATGCATTTTTTTTCATGTATACAACATTAATATATAGTTGTTACTGCAATATTTTATGACATTTATTATAGTGATGCAATGGAAACATTTTGTTAAGGCCAAACCTGCTTTGATCATGTTTCCTCTTAACAAAACACACTGTATTCGGTTCTTAGTTTTTAGCCAAAGTGCTAATGCTTCCTATAGTAAATCTAACCACAGATGGATGTTGGGAAATTGAAAAAACTATTATTTATTTCTCCTTCAAATTATTTAACAGACACAGAGATCTACATCTTTCTGTCTTTTTGATCTATTTACTCTTAGGGATGTTCACAGTGGCCCCAAAAGGCTTCCAATGCCCCGATGCTGAAAGAAACTGCAACCCTTGCATTGATGCAGCCAAAGCTTGCAACCTCAATGGCGTCTGCAAGAAGCATCGCACCAACTACATAGCTACTTGTGACAAGAGAGACGTCAGGGGAGAGACCTGCAACAAGAAGCGCTGCCACAAGATATTGAGGACGTTCCTGGACCGTGTGCCTACAGAGTTCAGCCACGGGCTGCTTTTCTGCCCCTGTCAGACTGAGGCCTGTGCTGAGAGACGCAGACAAACAATAGTGCCAGATTGCTCTTATAAGGATGAAGAGAAACCCAACTGTTTGGCTCTACGGAGGATCTGTCACCTGGACACGCTCTGCAGGTGAAGAGACAGAATGTCTGTGTGTATGTTTGTGCCTGGAGATAAATGTATTTTTTGTTGTCATGATCGACAAATTGTAGTTCATTAAGACAAGTCACCACCTGATTTATTATTATTTCACATTTATTGAAAATTAGAAAAGAAAACGAAATTGCATTCTAGTGTACCTTTTATTGTTGTAATATCCTTCCCCCTGGCTATCCTAAAGTTATTTATTCCTCTGTTGTAACTTTGCCAGCAAAGTAATTAGACTTCCAAAGAAGCATTGGCTATTAGATGCTGAATGAAGATGTGAGGCTAAGTTGAAGGGACAACGTTCAATTAGGCTGAACAAAACATTAGTGGATCACTTTGGCTGCATGGGGCCTCTATTGGATTCAAGCAGCCAGATTCAGTTCACCTCTACTCAGCCGTGACATGTTTCCTTGCGTTAGTGCAGCTTAGAGCAGGTGAAATGTAGCAGTTGTGGCCAAATCAGATGTCAAGATCTTTTTACCCCCCCAGACACATATACTTCACATCCAGTCAGCTAAAATAAATATTTTCAGCAGTCATTAGTTTAATACCATAAAAAATGTGGGACAGTTGAATAATTTGTAACATTTAAAAGCTCATTTATAAGCTTAATGGACTCCCACCAAATGTTCGGCCCTTGAAAGCACACTGCTAAAAATAAAACTCACGATGTGAGAATTAACAAATGAAAAAACTTTAGGCTATTTATTCATTTCCTATTATGACAGATGATTAGGCCACTGATACTATTCAGAGATAGTCAGGGATGGGTCTCGACAACATTTGGAGGCCGGATATACTGAGTAGCTGCCCAGTCTCTGTAGACATATTTCTCATGCCTGCACATCAATGCATCCATCCATTTTTTGCAAATAGATTGTAATGTAACAGATTATCTATTGTAATGCCTGCTTCATCCAGTTTAGGACACTAGAATAAAAAAAAAGTAGTTAAAAAAAGTATTTAAAAGATATTTTAATATTTCCAATCTAGTCCAATTTATTTATAAAGCACTTAAACACAACTCTGTTGACCAAAATGAATAAACAACAAATCGTTAAAAAAAACATGTATATTTATAAATACACTAAAAAGCCAAAGAAATTATAAAATGACCAAAAACAATAAAACCTTAAAAATATATTAGCAATAACTCAACTTGTGTTTGAAGCCAAAGAAAATAAGTTGGTTTTAAGAAGAGTTTTAAAAACAGACAGCGAATAGGCCTGTTTTATGTTTGAAGGCAGCTGGTTCCACAGCTTTGGTGCTGCCACAGCGAAAGCCTGAATCCCTCTAAGTTTCAGCCTTGTCTTAGGAAAGACCAGGAGCTGCTGGTCTGCTAAGTTAAAAGAAGAACTTGATAATGGACTCTAAAACCAACAGGAAGCCAATGAAGTGAAGCCAGTACAAGTGAGATGTGCTCTGACTTGCAGATGCCTGTCAACAAAAAGCAGCTGCATTTTAGACCATCTGCAGGCGAGAGAGAGCAACTTGGCTAACTCCTACATATAGAGTGTTACAATAGTCCAACCTTGTTATAAAAATTGTGAATGAGTCTCTCAAAATCCTTTTTTTAGCAAATCCAGCTAGCTGCTACAACTGAAAAAAACTGCACTGAACCACATTATTAATCTGTTTGTCCAGTTTCAACTCAGAGTATACTTTTAAACCCAGACTTGTAACAATGAACTCAACAAAGGACATCCAGGAAGAGCAGTCAAAAAACCACTGGGTTCGAACAAAACGACCTCAGTCTGCTTTTCATTGAAACTCAGGAAGTTGGAGTCCAGCCACTTAATAATGTCCCTAAGGCACAGCACAACATCCTCCTTAGTCTTTTTAAGGGAGCATATATCTGGCAGTCATCTGCATAAAAATAAAATATATTTCCGCACGATGGTGTCTAGAGGAAGCAAATACAATATAAAAAGGAGAGGGTTAGGAATTGGGCCCTGTGGCACCTCACAAATAAAGAAATAAAATCTCCAAGACCCACAGAGAAGCTTCTCTCAGATAAATAGGACTTGAACCAGCCCAGGGCAGAACCCTGTATGACAACACAGTGCTCCAGGCACGAAAGCAAAATTTTATGGTCGACCGTGTCAAAAGCTGTCATCAGATCTAAAAGCATCAGAAAACAGTATCTTATGAGTCTGTGGCAAGTAAGCTGTCATTAAAAACTTTTACAAGTGCAGTTTCCTTACTGTGAAGGGTTTTAAAACCAGACTGAAAGAATTTTGTTTCTATCTAAAAAGTCCTTCAGCTAGATAAAACAATTTTTTCAAAAATTTTGGAAAGGAAAAAAAAGCCTAGATATTGGTCTAAAATTAGACAAAGCTGATGGGTCCATACCAAGTTTTTGGAAGAGTGGTTTTATGATTGCATGTTTACAATTATTGGGCACTACACCAGAAGACAGACTGCTGTTAATAACATTGAGGACATAATGGCCAATCACTGGCATAACATCTTTAGAAAGACGAGGGAACACAACATACCTTGAATAGCCGGATGGTTTGAGCTGACCAAATATGTGGACATATTTGGTCAGCTCAAACCATCCGGACAGAGAGAGTAAGACACCGAAAATACCGAAATACAGCAGAACAATGTGAAGCGCATGATAGCGCAATTACCGCGGGGAGAATTGGGCCCTAAGTATGTAAATCTTTTCAATAAAAAAGTGTAGAAACTTTTCACAAGCTGCTGAAGATGCTTCCAAACTATCAGTATGAGGAGAATTCAGGAGACTATTTATGGTGTAAAAAAAAGCACACGGGGGTTATGTAAATTTGACATGTATATGATATGATTTCATATAAAAATTTTGCTATGAAATGAAAAAAACAACGTATACTTCCTAAATGACTTGGGAATGACTTTGGACCTGTTTAATCATTGAGTAAGTGAAGAAAAAAAAAAGGTCTATCCATTAGCCATAAAATGAGAAGTTTGCACAAGCCACACTGAGAAGTTAGCTCGGAGCTCCCAGGGGTTAGCAGCCATGGCTAATGAAATAAAATGGTGACATAATCACGTCAAATTTGGATTAGGCTGTTTGTTAACTTCCTACTTTATGTGTTTATTCAGGTAATGCAGGCACATCTCTGAGAAAGCTGCTCTGATTCAAAAGTCTGTCTGTTAGTGGTGTTGAACATTGAAACAAATTGCCCATTAAGACTGCAGGCTCACATAAGCATGGCATGATAAAAGCCACCATTCACTTGAGCTAAAGGCAACACCTGTGCTGTGATTTAAGTTTCATTTACATAAACAATTATTACTCAAAGAGAAAGTTATAAGTGACAGAAAGTTTTAACTGCTTTACATGCATCTTTTGTAAATCTATTTATATTGCATACATATCTTTGCCTCCCACTTTCCCGTGGCTTTCTGGGTAAGCAGTCAAACCTGCATGCCACTTCTCATCTGTCTGTGATTCTCCTGCCATCACAGGTCAATACAGGTGGCTCTTTTTCTCTGTTAATTAGCTAGATTTGACACATTTAACTTTTTGGGGGACAGAAATTGACTTCCAGGAACAACAAAATAGAAACAAGATTGTTTTCTAGTCTTGTATTGAATATGTGGACTGTCTGATCTCCCCTTTCTAAGCCCTTCAGAAATGCAGACGAAAAAGCAGATAGTTGGTGGTTGGGGGGAGGACAAAACAAAAAACTTACAACATAATAATTGTGACATAGTAACACGATCCATACATCTTTAAATAACAATAATTTACATTCTCAAACTTTTTCATTTGTTTCACTTATGATGTATGACAGTTTGTTGCCTCCATAGAAGTAAGCTACCTGAATCTGAGTCTTTATAGCAAAAATGTGATTCCTCTCCACCAGCACTAAATTCAGCCACCACACTGCTAAAGCTGTGAAGCTCTATCAGCTCTTTTCAAATTTATGATTGTCTTGATAATTACCTGCTTGCCTGTATTGTGTTATCTCTTTTCAGACTGAGTTGCTTTCTTTGACCTTTAGGTGCTGTACATCTCCTCATTGAGAAAGATGAAACAGAACGTTGAAGCTCATTATCTGTGGCTGTGTAATGCCCCACTGAGGTCAACAACAAGATTTGTGTGTACACACTCACGCTGTATGGACACAGGCTTCCCCGTGCACCACTAGACCGACATTCATTCAAGAAGCACTCGCGCACACTCTCATTCAACCACTGTGAGCTTCAATGAAATTCTGATCATTTTTGCACATTCTCAAAGTACAGCACTGCAAGGGAACGTCACTACCATTCAGTCACAATTTAGATGTCATTGGTTCTTATTTTGCTGGTCTCTGGGGATTTTTTTCTTCTATTAGATGTCTGTAACAACACCATAGTGAGAATTGTTTGAGTTGATGAGTTGATGTAATATTGCATTAACTGGCACTTTATATTATGAAATTGTTCTGCAGTTTGGGTTTATTGTTTAAGAAGACTCTTTCTAAAATGTTCACGGATTAGTGTTTGTTTATCCCAACATAATTATTAAGACAATGGAAAATACTTAAAACTCAGATCTTAACACACTTTACTACAACATTTTCAAGAACCTTCCTTGGCTCCATCCCCATCATCATTTGCCCCTTCTGACAGATGTGTTGGTAAAAGCACAGGGAGGATCATTTAATGACAAGCCTGTCTCCCCTGGAGAAACCTGTTTAAGCCCAGAAGGAAGTTAAACAAGTATATCAAAGCTTGCCCAGAACCATTCCATTTGAGCACAAGGGATAAACTGAGTGAGGATGGGGAATGGGAAGAGGAAGGGAGGAAAAGATAATGAGATAAAGAGAGGCTGAGGAGGCAAGGGAGTATCCGCAGAATCAATCTGAGCCATAAAGCTACTGCAGTAGGTTGGAGGTCAGTGGTTTGGTCACACAGTTACAGATCTCTGCAGAAAATTCCACACACCATCTCAAAGAGGTTTTAAAGCCTCCTGCAACACATGCTTGTGGATACAGGGTCAAAACTTGAAACACACCCAGTCAAAAAACACCCAGTTGTTTGAAAAAGAAAGAATTTCACACTAGTAACACATTTGTCCCCAGATCTAGATAAAAAAAAAACTTTTTAAAAAACAACATTTTGCTTGAGAAATAGGCTGTAATGTCACCTTTTGAGACTGTTCAGTCTGTTCCAGGTGGAACCCAGACCTCAATCCAAAAAAAGACACAAAAAAAAAAAAAAGAGCCAAAGAAACTAATTACTTAAAAGGATTTTAATTATGTAATTTTGGCAATGTTCTGGGTAGCATTTTGCACTAAAAGATTTTCTTCTCTTTCTGGTCTCTGTGGAGATGATCATTCACACACTCTTAAGATGTGGATGGTAAGAGAACAAGTATTAAATGGAGCATTTGGTTGTGTGTATCTCTACTGCAGTTATTACATCATTATAATTCTGCACAGACAGACACAAGCAAGCATGGCTGTGTTTATTACTGCTATTCTGCTTCTTTCACTCCCTCTCTTATTTCTCTGTGTTTCCTCTTCATATTGTCAAAATTATTCTAGTGGACTCAACATTTATTCATTTGGGACTTCTGAATCCACAGAGTGACTATAGCCTACATGAGGGTGTGCTGTTTCGGGGTTGTCTAGTGTGTGTGTGTGTGTGCATGCGCAACTCTCCATCCTCTCCCATGTCAGTTCACAGAACACATGCCCTCTGAAGCCTAACACACAGAGCATTGAGTTGTATTTGAACACTCAGTGTATTGATTGTCTAAAGGATCAATGAAACACTTCTATCTTTGATTCATTTCCCCTGCTCACCAGGCGCACTGGGTGCTCTTTGATTGAGTTCTTTAGCCACTGGTTTTCAAAGTGGGCAGCTGAGAGACAATCGATCACTGTACAGGTAACTTGACCCAGTTTGGGAGATGTATTGTACCAAGCTGCTGTTGCTTACAGAAAACTCACTGGGTAGTATGCGCTCTCTTTTGTTCGCATACACACACGGGCACACACACACACATGCACACTACCCTAAATCAACAGTCTGCTCTCTCGTATCTGACAATTCAGCCCCCTCTGAGGGGGAGCCGAGCAGGGAGAATGACTGGCCCAGATGACATTACTCTGTAGCTTCTGAGATGAAGCAGAAAGAAATCAGGATGCTGCTGCACTTTTATCATCACTTTCTCTCACTTTTTCTCTTTCACGCACGCTCTGACTCAGATACTTTTGTGCTTTTTCACTTGTGAGGACCCTTAAAGTATTCCCTGGCCAGTAATTCTGCCTCAGCCTCCTGTGCTCACATACAGTACGATCAGTTTTCTGTAAAGCACTGCACTATTAATGAGAAACCAGGGCTTGACTGTGTGGATTTCTCAGGAAATGAACTACTTTATCATAAACAGGAATAGTGGCAAAAGAGAAGTGCATAACTGGAGGTCATTTTGTAAATTCCATGTACAAACCAAAAACACACTATTCACTATGGGTGGCGTGAAAAGCCAGTACAGTGATTTAAAGGTCCCATATTATACATTTTTTCAACAATTTCATATGGGTGTCAGAGGTCCAACAACATTGTTTTCAAAGTGTTTTTCCACAAATTCAGCCTTGGTGCTTAATTTCAGCCATTCCAAAAACGGCTCTCCTGAGAACGGGCTGTTTCTGTGTCTGAACCTTAAAATGTTCATGAGTGGAGCCTGTCCTCACCCCTCAATGGTAAAAAGCTGGCGCCCACTTGGTGGTTTTAAAGGGTAAGCTTAGCTAGCTGGGGGGGACGGGTCAATGACAGTATCCACTGCCGAGGGGAATGTTTTTTCCCTTTGTTATGTCACAAGATCTCAGATTCACCCGTTTGAGCACACATTGGGGGTGGCATGGCTCAGTGGGTGGAGTGGCAGGCTTGTAGCCCAACGGTTGCCGGTTCGATCCTTGCATTTCAAGCTCATGTCAAGGTGTGCCTGAGCAAGACATGGAACCCTTACTGCTGATGGGTCATGGTAGGCAAATGTGTGTGTGTGTGAATGGGTCAAGGTGCTGTATAAACACAGACCATTACACATTCTAAAAAGTGGAGCAAGTGAGAGAGGTGACAGAATTTTCTCATTCTTGGGCCTCATACACAGGCTAAGAGGACACATAAGACTGTTGGAAAACCTTAAGAAAGTGAATTTTGCATAATATGGGACCTTTAAGATACGTCTTCTTTTATTCTTAGGTTAATAACCCAAAAATAGTGACAAAAGTACAGTCCCAAAGTATATTTTTAGCACCACATGAAACACCATCTTTCTGATTACTATAAGCTTTGTCTGATAATTCTAAAGTATCAAACTCTTTTATTGTTAAATGCTATTTCACAGCTAGTTGGTAACTTTGCCAGTTTACTGACAAGTTTTGCCCTCACGGACCAAAAGAAACTGCCACACATAAGACATATTCCCATAAACTTGTTTGCAGATTATTAACTAATTTGCATAAAGTTATTAAACAGCGACTGCCCAGGCTATGTGACTGAGAAATGGAATAGAATTTGTAAAGGAAACCAAGATTCTGAAATAACAAACTGAAAACAAGTCAGCGAGGACATGAGAAATTTTTTTTAAGTGAGTAAATTGTATTTATCTTTTAATAACAGTAAATGTTGAGCATGTTTCTTTTCTAGCAGAAACATCTCTTCATGTGATCAGTAAAATATTTACTATATGAGATTTAATAAACAAACAAAAATACAGTCTTTTTAAATATTTTGTGTTCAATTTTTTTTTATAAAAAAAAATATTTTTTAAACTTCAACAGGACTATTCTCTGTAAAAGACAATGAAGAGACAGAGGACAATTAATTAAAACAGTATACTTGCTACTATTAACCCAAAACCATTTCAGGTAGACAACTAATGTGCATGTGAATATGATTAAAGTTTGGTGCGGTGCTCTGATCCTATCACTCCTTGTAGATGTGTTTTCTCAATTTGATTTTGTAGTGATGGGAGACTAAAGCAGAAAGATGACTAAAGACGAAAGCATGCAGCAATAGCGGCGTTAAAGTGGGCAGCATAAATACTTCACCCATATTTGATATGTACATTTGACATGTGGTATGTAGATTGTGAGATACAGTAGATCACATGCCTGCCTGAACTAGCTCGCAGGCATCACTTCACTGACTGAAAGATAATAGAAGGCATCTTTCAGATGAGGTGAACAGAAGAGTCTGGTGATTGTTCCTTACTAATATTCTCTCTGCTTTTCATACTAACCACCCTCTCTCATTAAAGCCGCAAGGCACCAGAGCACAAGTATTGGCAGCTTCTGTCTTGACTTATATGTAGTCTGAAACTGCATATAGAAGTAATATGTTTTGATATAGCCACATTTCATTTAAAATACTTACACACTTTGGAATACGATGTCCGATCCTGTTAAGCATGATTAGTAAATGTAAAATATATAACAACATCCAGTTGGCTTTAACCCAGAAGCCTGTTAAACTGTAAATGACCTCAGTGCATGGGTTTGTCTTCAACCCCTTTTAAAGTCCTTTTTAAGCCTGGACTGATGTGACTTTGTTGTGGATCGTTGTGTTTCGTAAAAGGGTCGAGACAGTTAACTAGCATGGATAATAGTTACTGAAGTTGAACAGGGTCAATGTACTTTCTAACAGTTCATTTTTTTCTTTAAACAAAAAAATGTAAAAAATCAGAAAATTTGTGCTCAGAATAAATTTAAAAAAAAAGATAATGAGCACCTAGATTTGATTTAGTTGTTTCATCTGAGAAAAGTTACTTGATCAGGGAGTTATCTCTAACCCGTGTATGCTGGTTTTACTACTCATCCAAAGCTGTGTTGAACCTTTTTGATCATCATCATGAAAATGTACAGAATGCATTATTTCCTGACTTTGTTTTGCTTGTAAAAAAGATAAATCTATTTTTTGTTTTCACCAGTAATTGTAGATACTCGTTGGATTGATAGTTTATTGGCCTACACTTTACACAACCTATGGGAGATTTCTGTTGTTTCACAGCAAAACAAAAACAGGAAAAGCAATTCTGTTTTATTTTTTGGTTCTAAGGAAAAAACAGACTGCCTACACATGCACTGAACATACCCACCTCTTGTGACTTTAACCCATCAAGTCAGCATCACATCATGAGAGTGTATTGAGGCATGATATACGCAACTAGCATGATGCAAGATTTAAAAGAATAAACAATCAGCTCTGAATAATGCATATTACGATGACAAAACTTGTCTAAATATTTAAACATCATGATGTCTTCGTGTCCAGCACTATGTCCTGCTTATGGCTAACTGGGGAGATAGAATGGGGGATATATCAGATGTAGATCTAATAAACCACACTCCACACTAACTCCGCTGCCATCACTCTGATTCCGCAACGTTGTAATGATTGTGAAAGGACAACCCAGCTGGAAAGTTGAATTTCAAGAGATACAACATACAAGGTCAAATTTTCCTGCAGACTATGGTCTTTTGGTCTACAACTGTTCCAACTTCTGAGATCTCAAAATGCAAAATGTTCCTAAAAAGGAATATAAAAGCATCCACACACATTTTTCTACTCACCTTTAAAGGACTGTGATAAAGGCAGTTGCAGGACTGCTTCTTTTTCACTGGTTGCATTACAAGATATATAGGAGCGTATTTTCTGATAGTGTTAAGCTCTGGTTTTGCAAGCAAAGCATGTGTCAATTGGTGACCTTTTCCTCATACATAGTACAGTTTGCTGCAGTGTGTGGCTTTAATCAGGCATCGGTTTCAGCAGAGACGTGCTTAGCTTACTGGCTACACATGAGAGCGGCAAAAGGGCTGAATGGAAAGAAAGAGGGAGAGTGAAAGGGATATAGTGTCAGGGATGGGGCAGGCGCTGGAAAAAAAAAAGGGTTGTGCATTTAATTCCAATAGATGGATTAGTATATGCCCATTAACTTTCCTTACAAAAACATCTAAGGGAAAATGGCATAGTGGAAAACTGCAGTCATTACCGACTAGGCCTCATCCTTTCCTTTTGCAGAGGTCCGCTATCTATTATTAATGCAAACATTATCAATAGGACTTCAGACTTATCTACAGAATGGTCGATGTGTGGGTTTTGAACCTGTCAATTAGGGCTTCCTCTTTCACTTTTTATTATTCTTACCCTGAACTTTTCTTTGTACTTACAGAGTCTCAGTGAACGCTGCAACATGAACTTTCTGTAAAGTTCTTTATTCTGTGACTAAATGTTATTGAACTAACTTTTCCACAGTCCTCTGCTAAATTGTCAGTTTTTATCAGAGATAGATTACCCAATGATTGATTGATATTTAATCTTGTTCTGAGAGTTATCTGCTTGTCTTGCCCAGATAAGATTTAGGGCATTAGGATAAACTTGAATAAATCTCGCAGCCGTAGCCAGACTGGCAGTAAAGCCTTGAAGCGTTAATCCTAATTATATCCAGTTGTTCGAAGACCTCCTCCTAGACATTTTAGATATATACATTTTTACCAAACAAGTAAAACTATAAATAAATAAATTCCTAGCTTAATTAAGTGAAAGCTCAAGTTCACATTGTGGCTTGTTTTGTGTCTTGAATTTTTTCCTCAATAACACGGGCAGGTCATGTCACCAGCAAGTTTTCATTGGTTTCAATTCTCTGCTGAGTAAGGGTGCAAAAGGTTCTGCCATGTGACTAAAGCTAAAGCATCTTGTGTTTTGACTGATTGCCATCTGTCCACATTGCCCGTTAAGAGTATTGACTTGGAATCCCAATAAGCACAGTGATGCCAAAATAAAAAGGCATGTCTCTTTGACACATTTAAGCGAAAATAGCTTTGGGTAAAACAGACAATCACATGTGACCAGAGCAGCAGAGTTGCTGTCTAAGGGTCATCGGCAGATATGCAGGTGCAGGGAACTTGAGCAAAAGACACTGAAGATTGTTCAAGGAAAGATACAGCACTTCACTCACAAGGTTGGTGCTGTCGTGGAAGGATTTTTGTAATCATCTATATGACATACTGAGCTTTGGTGCACAATACAGGAAAAATACAGTGTCTGGAGACAATAGTCATCAAACATCAGTGTTCCAAAGTACATTTGTTTGCCTTGATGGTTAATATCAAATGACAAAGGACATACAAAGCTGTTGGCTCGTATTGACTGAATTCTGCCATAAGTTTACACTTGATTATTTGAAGCTACGAAGACAACTAGTTGATGAAAGTGGCAATAGAGCGGAGAGGAAAAGAGATAATGTCAGAGGAACACAAAAGATAGGAGAAAGACAAGAGGGGAGCGATGGGGTCATCACAAAGAGAAACATCTTTTGTTTCTTTTGTTTGCTTCATCTAACTCTCATTATGTTGTTAGCTTTTGTTTTGTGGTTATTGTTATGCTTGCTGTAGATGAGTGAAAGATACAGTTTCTAAAGCCTCTAAATGCTGAAGACTGAAAGAAATGATAAGAGTGAGCAGCGGCTACTTCACATTTAACAGAAATTATCATCTGCAGAATTGCAATACTTATAGGATCAGCAGAGAGAAGAATGAGATAGGACTAGATTGGACTGATAACAGTTTTTTTCCCTGCTTTTCTTGCTTCGGAAATAGTTTCTAACAATCATCTGATTTAAGTCACATTGTTTATCGTGGCAATCAAGCGATAGAAATAAGAATCCATACAAAAAGCCATTAGTTTTCTATCACTGCCAAGCCAGATGGACAGGCACTCAGTGCTCACCCGAATGACTGTGTTTATAGTGTCAGGTTGGTTGAAAGAAGTCTACCTCAGTGGGGGCTCCCTTGCCTCTTCCCTGGGGGCTGAGTGGCTAAAATGACCTTAAAACTCTGTTGAGCTAGACAGCCTGTAATTTCAACAGCGAGAGGCGCTTTGCCGAGATATAATGGAAAGTCCATAGAAGCCATGAAATGTGCTGCATCCTGGTGTTGGATCACCATTGTCTGAACAGTCAGGACACCTCTCTAAACTTTAAATTACTGTTTTTAAGCCGTCATTGTCTGAAAGAGTCCCACTGCTAAAAAGAAACTTGTGTCTCTTCAGCTTCTTTAATCCTCTATGGATTATTTATCTATTTTGCTCCAACAGAAATCTGACATTCACATTCTGTATTTGTACAAAAGTAGAAGAACCTTTTTCCCATAAGAAAGAGAAAAATGGTGTGTGGGAGAAAAGCTTTGTGTGGGCACAACAAATTTGTTCTATCCCCCTTATTTATTCAATTATTTTTTGCCTTATTTTACTCTAAGGGTAAAATGGATGAGAAAGAGTTTTGATTGAGGTGGACATATGTTAAGGGGTGAAGTTTTGTATTTTCCTTTATAAGCTAGCGTCTAGCTGTCACACACTTTTACAATAAATTTATCACGTTAAAATGTGATACGTTTCACCTTTTTACAATAAACTATCACGTTAAAACGTGATACGGTTCACATTTTTACAATAAACTATCACGTTAAAACGTGATACGTTTCACGTTTTTACAATAAACTTTCACGTTATAACGTGATACGTTTCACGTTTTTACAATAAACTATCACATTATAACGTGACAGGTTTCACGTTTTTACAATAAACTTATCACGTTATAACGTGACACGTTTCACGTTTTTACAACAAACTTATCACGTTATAATGTGACACGTTTCACGTTTTTACAATAAACCATCACGTTATAACTTGACACGTTTCACGTTTTTACAATAAACTATCACGTTATAACGTGACACGTTTTTACAATAAACTACCACGTTATAACGAGATACGTTTCACATTTTTACAATAAACTACCACGTTATAATGTGATACGTTTCAAGTTTTTACAATAAACCATCACGTTATAACGTGATACGTTTCATATTTTTACAATAAACTACTACGTTCTAATGTGATACGTTTCACGTTTTTACAATAAACTATCACGTTATAACGTGACACGTTTTTACAATAAACTACCACGTTATAACGAGATACGTTTCACATTTTTACAATAAACTACCACGTTATAATGTGATACGTTTCAAGTTTTTACAATAAACCATCACATTATAATGTGATACGTTTCACGTTTTTACAATAAACTTTCACGTTGAAACGTGATACGTTTCACGTTTTTACAATAAACTTTCACGTTATAACGTGATACGTTTCACGTTTTTACAATAAACTTTCACGTTATAACGTGATAAGGTCCCAAATTTTTTTTATTTTGGTGACAGCTCCACGCTTCCGTACCTTTTATATCTGGCATACTTATCCATGTATTGTTTGAGTCAATATGAGTGTGTTTCAATAATATGTACATCTTAATTCATTAGAAAAACCATATGTCCAGTTTTCTGATGCAAACTTTTACATGTAGTTAGCAATACACCAAGAGGCTCTCTGGTTGGTCTGTTAGCAGGGTGGATGGATCTGAGGTAATGAAGTGTATCTCTGTGGGTTTTGCTGCTGGAGGTTCAAGAACCATCACATCACACTGGCTGCATTTCTGCTATGGTCCATGACATAGAAAGAAAAGCACCGACAGGTAGACAGAGCGATTGTTATCACATCACCTTTTATCCCCCTTCAGCCAAACACTTGTGTTATCTGCACACTTGGGATGCAGCAAAGCAGCACATTGTTGTGGATGTTCTCACTAACAGACTGTCCTATAACTGCATGTGTTCTTCTCTCTAAATTTTCTGAAAGACAATCTAATTTCTGTGGAAGTAGTAGATTATTTCTCAGCTGATAAACGTGCATGTTGAGGCTCAGTATCATTACAATGCATCTCATCAAATCCAATTACTTGAAAAGCTCATGAAAAAGGTGGAAAATGATGAATAAGTGAGTGCCACTGTCATGTAATGCATATTTAATGAGAAGGCAGTATGTAATTCTCTGTGACATTTACTCCTTTTTTGGCTATTGTGATATGCAGGGGTTTGCGCCATCAGCATTTTGTAATTGTTGCTGTCTTTTAAAAATGTGTATCTTTTGAATATGTTATGCTGTAGATACAGCAAAGTGTGTGAAAACTGTGGTGTATTTTAGTGAATAAAAAAAAAAAAAGTCACCTAAGCCAATCATTTTGCTAAGTCAAACATGCACAAAATAATGTACTTTAGGGCTTAATATGTGCATTTGTTTTACTTAAAAATAAGCATCTATCTATCTATCTATCTATCTATCTATCTATCTATCTATCTATCTATCTATCTATCTATCTATCTATCTATC
>JBAMHW010000012.1:20740702-20750854 GCA_037177495.1 Rhadinocentrus ornatus | reverse complement strand
TATATTTATATACATGTATATATATGTATATATATATTAAAATGCAGGAAAAACGTCTGAATAATATCTTCATCTGTATGAACATAGATATGGACAAGTTGATTTTTTTTTTAGATATTTAAAGAAAACATTTTATCTTCTTTGAAATAATGTAACTAAATGTGTCATACTTCAACAAAACTAAAGGGGAAAAAATGCTTTTTCAACATTATATTTTTTTCCATTGAATATGAAGTGGCCTTGACTTAAGAACTAGTGTCCCTTTTAGTAGAATTAACTTTTTGTAGTTGCTCTGTATTATTGTCAGACAGCCTTTGATATGGACTTGCTGAGTGTTGGTCATGCTCAAAATGTAGCCTTTGAAATTTATTGTTGTTTTTCATTTTTCTTACAGCAGAAACAATTAATTTGGAAAACCGATTTTAATCATTTCATAGGTAATCTTTTTTTCTGAAGGTTTTATAGGGTATTTTAATGCTTAGTAAAAATAAAAAAAAAACACTTAAAAAATAAAACAAACATCAAGTTTTGCACCTCAAAATTTCAATTAAGACCTGTTGTCCCCTAAAGAGGTTTTTATCATTACCTCCTAATCTTGAATCATTGACTCTAGTTATGTGATTATAAGATGTGATAATAATGGTAAGTTACTTTTACCAGGATATTGACCTGATCTGATTTAAAGTGTAAACATGATATAACGTTGGTAGTTTATGTTATTGTAAAGTAGATCACCTTTAAAATATAATAAGTGTTAACCTATTTGAATATCTCCAAAAAGTCGATAATTTTGTTGTAATACATTCCTTGCCTGTCCCACATGCTTGCTTTGCCAAAGGATGGTTTTCTGTCATGATATACCTGCCTTTGAATGCGAAGTGTCTTATTTATTTTTAGCTGATGATGTTTCAGTTGTTTTTCATTCAAAACTTGCTAACGCTACCAAATGAAGCAGCTCAAGCTCAACATTGTTCTGCAGTTTGGTTATCTTGGTTAAGTAGGACAAATATGTTGGATAGTGGCTGAGCAATTTTGACATGAGTAGATTACAAAGAAACCCTTTTATTGAAAGAAATTATCTCATACAAATGTAATTAAATTCAAGATCATAAGGAAATGTTAAATGGGTAGACTGTTTCATGCTGTTTATTTTTAATAAAAAGAGACAATGATCTTACATCTCCTGCAAACTAAACTAACTCCCACAGTAACCTCTGAATCAACTAACCTCTCATTTTAAGTGTTTTTCTTCCTTTAAAGAAAACATTGATTGACAAACTAAAATGATGGGCAAATGAAATCCAGATGCTTTCCATTTTATGTCATTCAGAAGAATTTTTTAGCATATGCATTTGACTATAATATATGCTAGGAGTCCAAGAGAAAACATTCTAGCTAAAAGGATTATTAATGACAGTCAAACACAGTCAGAACTCTTATTCCCTCCTGTTTTGATTTCTTTTCTTCTTGTTCCATATTCCTTTATGTCTTACTTCATCTTCCCCTGCAGGTAGGACAATGCATGCTATGCCCAGGGGTAAAGGGAAAATTTGTCCAGAGTCATTAAAAAAAATGAACTGCTATCGGCAATGAGCTTAATCACTGAGTGGAACATTTGGGCACAATGGAATATCCTGGTTGGAAGCCCTCCAGCCCTCTAGTTTGATTTGTGACTTTATTCCTCTTCTTTGAGAATCTGTCGGGAGAAAGCTACCTTTAGCCGACCCTGACAAACAGATCTGTAGCATCACATCTCAACAGTTCTCCACCAGCTCTTTACCAATGGCATTGAAGTTTGGAGGCCTTAAATATAGAGCTCTAGTTTCTTCTGTGCTCTCATTCTATTTAGTATCCACTGTTAAAAAAAAAAAATAATGAATGTGTTTGTTTGTTACATGCGTGTGTAAATTTTTTCTGTGTTTAACTGTGCCATATATAATAGTTTGTGTAGGTGGACAGAGGATGTGACAAATCTTTGAGACCATGCATCAGGGGTACGCTTGTATGACGATTGGATTATGCTTGTGCATTCCACAACTATCCTGTTTTGTCCTTTGCGTGATAGCAGGGAAATGCCATTCGTCCTTTGTTTGGGAATGTTTTGAATTTGATCAGTCACATAAATCTATTCAAAGTCATCTCTGCATGCTGACCTTATAATGGAGGTGGTTGCCAAGCAATTACATGCTTTGCATTCTCTCTGGCTGAACAAAGAGAAACAAGCCTCGTGTTTTAAACGGATGAGCAATGAAAAGGTACTCAGCCCCTATTTTACCATATCTAACTGAAAAGCTGACTGAACAGGGATTCATCACATTTTTGCAGACTTGCACATACACTTTCAAAATTACACACATGCGCACCAGTATATCTGCAGGCAAAGACACACAACCTCTCATATGAATTCACAGACTACTGTCCTCTGTTTGAACTGATCGATTTGTTACTTTTAGGAGATTCTATTGTCGGCTTTTGCTGGTAAAGAAATCAGCACTCATCGGCTCAAGTGTGGACATTGTGTGTCTCTATTTGGTCAACTTGTTGCAGTCCGAGAATGATTATTGCAACATTAAAGTGTTTCTGTAATGAGCATAAATCATGAACCAAAGTTGTTTGTGTTTGATAAATGCATCCATTGTGCATCAGCAGGATTCCCTTCTCTAAAAGGATAATTACTTGCAAAATTGACAGGGTAAACATGCAAGGCAAGAAAAAGGAAAGCACATCTTACAATATCATACATACTGTATTGCCATTTCGTAAAATCTTGTACGGCCCCTTCAACAGATTTCACAAGTAATTCTCTGTTTTTGTGATTAGTTTTTACATAAAACTTTCAAGGATACTAACAAAGCAAATAGACTGCCTCTATGTACTCCTTATTTCTCCTTTCCTTTGCAGTCCCTGCTTATGCCCTGCCTCATTCCCTGGGTTACCAAAGATTGGGCAGGGGATCAAGACGTTGACTTAGAGCTGTCTGTCTGCTAGCTGGCTTCTTGCTGGGATGGAAGTCAAAAACAAGTGACTTTATTCTCTGTCCCCACAGGAAATGCGATTCAGGCCTTTGGTTATGAGATGTACAGCACACAGAACAAAACTGTGACTGTCCCAAGCACTTTGGCGACAGCCAAACTGGAGCCCTCTTTTGCTATCACAAAGGTAATAATTTTGTGTTATTTTTGTCAGTATGTAGGGTGACATGAATATTGTCACATGTGAGGCTGAGTCATTAGCTGCCTTGTTGTGGGTCAGATAGAAACCTAGCGAAATGGTTGGTAATCTTGGAGTGTATCATATCATATATAGGTCACTGTATTATGTAAAATGTAAACAAATGCAATGTTTTTGTTGCTGTTAGTGTTACAGTCTAAATACATCCATACATTTCCACCACTTTCCAGAAACTTCTTTGCATAAATTTGTTAAAATGGACCCACTGCAATACAAACCACAAAAAAACCTCCTCCACTCTGTATCCATGAAAGGGGGATTTTGTACTTTTACAAAATCCTAAAGCGCAACATGCGGCACCATTCACATCACATTCTATCTCTATGCTTGTTAAAGCCATTGGCACATCAAAATAGACACTTTATGATAAGACAGTTTATGCTACGCCTAAGATGATGACATGCGGTTGAAATATAATTTTTTTCCCTTAGACAATGCAATAGTCAAAAGAAGGGGAGGTGGGGGGGGGGTTAATCTGGATTAGAGGTTCTAAAATACTGGCCCAAGGCCAGTTCTCTGCTAAATACCGACCACTCTGAAGACTGCAGTGAACTCAACTGAAACTGGGCTTACCGTCTGAAGCAGAAAAACATCACTTTTTGCTGTGTTGGACAAATGCATGTATGTTTGTCTTTTAATAATAAAAGTTTACATTTTCTCCCGAAACGTAAACATGAAGAGCCCCACTCTTACTCTCTCTTGAACAGGATTAAAATATTTCACCCTGCACTTAGGACCCAAAACAGCTTTTCTTTGACTGTTTATTCATCTTTCTGTCAAATTTGATTGGTCCTCACAATGAAATATTCTTGTGTTTTACAGATGTAGTTTAGATGTGCACTGCAATCCTGACATGTATGACAAATGATGTATTCACCTTTGCAGGAGACCCTGTCACCTAGTTTGGCTGAATTAGACATGGTAGTATAAAAAGTGCTTTGTAAAACATTCTGCTGCTGTTGTTATTGTTCATGTCATTTTTCACTGACTATTACAGATCCAAGCAGTGTGCGGTGTTTATGAATGCCAATTTGTTTGTCGAATGAATGACTCCCATTAAGACGTATCACATCACAGCCATTAAATGGTCACACTTCACCCAAGGCATTCAGTATTTCGCTTCACTCTGAAACCCTCATTGTTGTCAAGACAGCAAATTAAAACCTTAAAAATGTTGGAAAGAGGAGAATTAATGAACGAGCACTACTGATAACAATAACACTGTATATATTTGGGAAAGGTACTGAAGACATGAGAGCTGGAGAGGATTGCGAAGAGAGAATGGATGATGCTTTCTCCTAAGGTTTTGTGTGTATGTGTGTGTGCGTGTGCCAGAACTGATGCACTGCTCTGTGCCTGTCTCACTGCAGCATGGTGTTTAATTTATTGTAAAAATGGTAATTAGGAAACAATAAGACGTGTGATTACTCAAGCGGGAAGTTTATAATTAGAGAAGGAGCTGGTAGGGACATTTTGGGCGGCCCTGTATTCTCCAGTAACCATGCCTGGCAATTAAAACTTGTCAAACTTCCACAGCAGATAAATTGAGGAAGTGTTGTTATGGTATGAGTCCTCTTGGCAACAAAAAAAAGAAAAAGGTTGTCCTAAGCTGTAAATCTCACAGTGACCAGTGTGAGCCTTGTAGTAGCACACACTCTGTGTGCATACACATGACAACAAATGATATGGGTAAAAGAATGTATGAGTTTTGAGGGATAGACACTATCACAATGACAGAATATAAGATAATCTGCAGCCTAATTCTGTTCATGTCAGTCATGGTGCTCCTTCTTTACATTTCATTGTATTTTGAGCTATTTTAGACACATTGTTATTCAAAATGTCACTGACAGTTGTTATGGGCCTCAACATGCTCAGTGAGTAAATATGAGCTAAATCTCTGTCCAAATGCTCAGTTATTTCTGTCACATACATGAAAAAAGGTTCCATCTTCTACAGGTCAGATAACTAACTTTATCAGAGTTTTACTTATCTGCCCTTGTTTTCTGGTACAGTGACAAGGAGCACACCTCGCGTTTGGGTGAGATATTTATCACAGAATCTTTGTGTTCGCCTCTGCTGAGTGTCCTCCGTTTTTGTTTATTTTTATTTTCTTTTTAATTTTTTGCTTTTTCTCTTGGGCACCACACTTTCATCCTTGAGAAAGTCTCATGCTAGACAGTTTTTTTTTTTTTACATTTCCTTCAATTCTCACTCACTGATTAGATATGGCCAGCAAAACTAGTTTAATAAGGCCAGACATTCATAGATAATAACTTGTGATTGGTGTACCATAAAATATAGAATTGGAAACGTTCATTCATTTCAAAAGCATCATTATGTGACAAGGTGGGAGAGATACTGCCGTCTGTTGGCTGATAAACGTTGATACGATGCATATACAGTATATGGTGTTAAAGAAACATAAAATGTGAACATTTTCTCTTTTGACTGAGGCTGCCTCTTCTGTATGCATAGATCTTTCTACTGTACCCAGGTGTGGTATGCAGTTTTCATATCTATGAAACAATTGTATGCTCAAAACACAACTAAATAAGTACCCTGAGTCAAATGGGTTGCCATCACATCTCCTGGGAAACTATGTACTGAAAGACAGTGACTTTCCAATGTGTTTTTTGTTTTGTTTTGTATTTTTAGTTGAATGATTTTAAACTCCCTATGGTATCCTGGGTCACAGTTGCATTTTTAGTTGCATTTAAGAGACGTTTTAAAACAAGTGGGAAGCTGGTGTTGCCTGTGTTCTCATGCAACATTGTCGCTGTTGATTTTCAGTTCGGTCGAATAAAATTGACTGAACAGAAGTTGCATAACTCAGGGTTACTCAATAACTGGCCTTGGGACATGCAGCCAAGTTTCACTGTAAGTTTGATGATGTGCTGATTGATAATAAACATTGATGTCAACATGAGCAGTTGGTTCAACGCTGCAACTCAGATATAATCTGAACAGTTTAAATATACTTCTGAGTGATTTTTTTTTCTTTCTGTTTGTGTGGGTGCTGAAGTGAGTGCATGTTTTGACACAGGTTGTATCCCGTCACAGTTTATGTATGTGTATGCATGTGTATGTGCTTTAGTAACCCATTTATGTTTATGCATATCCCCTCACAAGCCTGCGTGGATCTGCGGAAATTCGCTCCAGCCAGAGATCTGGACTCGTGTCAGCAGGCTGCTGCTACACATCGCTGCCTTTGCTAATTAATTGGCTTTTAGTTGCAGATTTGTTTGGTGCATTGTCAAGCTACCAAGAACTGGCCCCTACATGCATCCCTCTTTTTTGGCAACTGTCATTTTATTTCTTTGTGAAATGCGAATGCACAAGCATAGGTACTGTGATAAAAGCAGCTATTTTGGATGCTGCTCCTTTCTCTCCTTCATGCTTCCTCACTTTCCCCCTGTACAGAAAAAAATATTGTGGCTGCTTTGTTAATAAAATTCAACACTATTTTCTTCCTTCATTATTTATTTTTTCATTTATGCGTTACCTTGTTCTGGTTGAAGATGAGGTGCTGGTAGATAACATCTGAATGGATGCTTTTTTCTATGTACAGTGAAATGGACCGGTGCAATCTCTGCAGAGGTTTCTTTGGCGAAGATGAGGTGGGGGGGAGGTAGAACAGGTGGAGAATGACGAGGAGCAAATGTTTCATGTTCCTTATGATGTGCCTTGGTATTGCTGGACTGAAAATGGTGCCTCTGCAAATTGAGCGATACTTCTGTAACTTGAAGGCAAATGGTTATGTTTGGTGTTACAAGAATCTGAGAAAATTGAAAAAGTATTCAAAATGCTCACAATTTTATGGAACG
Organism: Rhadinocentrus ornatus; assembly: GCA_037177495.1. Taxonomy (NCBI): domain Eukaryota; kingdom Metazoa; phylum Chordata; class Actinopteri; order Atheriniformes; family Melanotaeniidae; genus Rhadinocentrus; species Rhadinocentrus ornatus. The sequence goes on along the minus strand of JBAMHW010000012.1, from coordinate 20,743,796 downwards.
ACACATAATGAAGCTCATTGTAGTGTGGATGCACACAGTGGACCTCTGGAGGCCATAGCCTGCAATATCTGGACTGATTCCAACTCCTCCGTCGTAATGTTAACAGTGTAATACACCATCTCATTTTCCATGTTGCACATAAAGTTACTTTACTCTGAGCATAAGAAGAAACTCTCCAGTGTATTTATTGTGAACAGTCAAATACTATAGCATACTATAGTATTTTGTTCAGCCTCCACTTACTGTAAGATATTCATTATGAAATATTAAAAAGACACCCCTAGATGTTGCTGGCTTCTATGATTGGCATTGCTACATGTTTTTCCTATAAATAAAGTAATGAGAGCTTTAAAAACAGAGGCCTTCTGGCACAACCTAAAAGAGTTTAAGGAATAACAGCTCACAAGATTATTTACCATGTTTGCATCTTAAGAAGCCATAAGCATGCTAAGTAGTAGTACTGAAATGTACTTCATATATCAAAATATTTGGTCATAGTAAAACACCTATTGCTCATGTCAAAGAGGCTCTTGTATGGATACAAGTAATTTCTACTGTTAGTCTTCTCCTCAGCTCTGACCCTGTTCTGGCTTACCTCCCTCATCTTCTCTTTTTCCCTATTAAATACCAGAACAGAAAAACAGCATGAGTGTCCGAGTCATGTCTAACCTTTACATGTCTCTCTCCCTCTGTGCCCGTTTTCTGCTCAGTATACTCCACTACCTAACGGCGCCCTGGACTTGGGAGAAGATCATTCTCCTTGTCTCTGTGCCAGCGTCTGGGTGCTGCTTCCCAGCCTGGCTTTGGCTCTGATCCTGGCCCAGCATGCCTTGTAGAAGTGCCAGGCGGAGGAAAAAAAGAGGTCATCCACCCACAAGCTGATCCCAAATGCAGAAGGTGTAATTTCTGTGACTGATATTAAGAAGGCCGAATCTCTGGTGACAGTTGACATAAATGGTATTTATAAAGGCAGACAACAATAGAAGAAGAGAAGTGGAAATTAATAAAATTTTACAACTAAGTTTGCTGTTCATTTTAAGAATTGTCCAGGCTGGCCTCAACTGTGATGAAGCACATGGCTTTACAAAGGACCTTTTTAGAAAAGACCAGAGGGCCATTCACAGTAAGCAAACTCTCGCTCTGGCTATGACATAAAAACCTGAAAGACCGAAGATGCTGCAAAGACTTCTGAACTTTCCTCACTAAAGGAGCGAGAGAAGGATTGAAAAACATTATTGAAAGAAAACATAGTTGACAAAATAGAAATTGTTGCAGAGAGAATTGGAAGGAGCATGAGGTAAATATTAAATAGAAGAATAAAAGAGACTTTTTGTTGTTTTTTGACATGACTTAATCTTCTCTTTGATGAACAGATCACACATTTAGGGACCTAAAAGAGGGATGATTGCATTCTGTCTCTTCAAGCTAGTGTAAACTCTAAATTGTAAAGTGTACTCAGTGTTCTAAGTGTCGGTATAGTATCTGTGACCATGATCAATCGACAGTACAGATTTTTAATTTGGGTGCTACAGTATACTTCCTAAGCAGGTATTGAAAAGAACTAAAGCTGACAGTTAATGGTTCAATAAAGGTCAATAAAGATGTTGTTAACTGTGGGTGTTCGTATGTCCACCTGCACATGTGTATATTTCTGTCTATGTATATATATTACACTTTTCTTTCATTCAGCCTATTGATATCTAATACCTAAAAGGACGTTATTGTATGCTAAGATTGCTCAGTGTTGCTACCGATGGAAGGCCTTCATTATCTGCATTTACATTTGTCTATTAAGGTTTGATCACAAAGAATGTATTAAGCAATGGAATTAAATGAGCTCAGTTTTTGAAAGCCATATTTTGTGTGTGAACATCATATTGTGTTGGGTGTCCTCATTTACTTCAGCATTACACTCTGTGTGTATTTACATGCAAAAAAAGCAGCGTGTATTGATCATATTTTCTGTGATGCATCGATGCGATTCACTTCACAAATGCAAATACGTTTTAACCCTGTTATTCTGCATTTTTATGATCCCATATTGCTTAAACTACAATTTATTTTTGAGTTAACCTATATAACTAAATGTAACTGCTGTCATGAATCTGGTGCGGTTTTCGTCTTAGTTTGTCTTGGAGATGCAGCCGTAGCAGAAAGTACTATAAAAGTGCATTTGACCCCAGAAAAATCATCGGCAGACAGATTTTGTCTATAAAACCGAAACCTATTAAAGATACAGCTGAAAAACTTTTTGGGGTATTTAGTATAGATGAAATTTAAGTTTGAGTTAAAAAAGAAATTGAGGTAAAAAAAAGTCTGATGTATGAATTTCCACAGTCTATGAATCAACTGGAATAGTGTCTATTATGATACTATTCTGGTGTTTTCCTTGTTAAAACAGACTTAAAAGGAAATTCAAGTTATCCTTTAATGGTTTCCTTGTTGACTGGACATTGTTCCACATGGGTAAGTTTGTTGCATTTGAAAGCCTCCAGCTGGTAGATTCCAGTTTCAAATAGCAAGGAGCTGTTGTCGTCTATTGAAAGGACTTTAGTAATTCTGCATAACATATGTGATTCATAATTCAACCATACTGCATTCATCTGCAAAACATTACACAGCATATTTGTACACCATATGTGGCAGAGTGATTAATATTTTACCATACAATTAGAAAAACACAAAAATAATACTCTAGGAATATTATTGTGCCCATGATATATTGCTTTTCTGTTCAAACATACACAATCTGGGATTTCCTGACAGAACACTGACACACTTTCATTGGCATGTTTGCAGATGGCAGATTCATTTTTTGTTTTGTGTTTACACTTACAGTATTTTCCCTTGAGTGTCTGAATGTTAACTGTCCTCACAACCATTCATTTCACAGAAATGTTTATGTCCTCAGGCAGAGCATCAAATGCAGTGCTGCACCACATAAACGCATGCTACGGAACCAAGTGGTCTCATATTACCAGCTGATTTAGAAAAGGTTTCTAAACTGTCTGTCATGGATCACAGATGTATAATTAAACCCTTTTAACATTGTGTTATTATTCACTGTGGTTGTTCCAAAGTTATATGGCATGAT
>JBAMHW010000012.1:20714362-20732799 GCA_037177495.1 Rhadinocentrus ornatus | reverse complement strand
AATATTGTGTAACATTTTTTTTTATCATATAACAGTACTCCAGGCCATGCTGTGAAAAAGTACCCTGTGTAAACATTCACACTGATGCATGCAGACCAAATCCAAGTTTCTGCCTGTCATATTTGCTTCAACAAATAAGCCCAAAAGTGGTCATAACCATATTGAAATTTAATTTATAATACAATTTTTTTTTAAGTTTTTTTTTTTTTCGTTTGTTTGTTTTTGTTGTTGTTTTTTATGGCAAAAAATTATTTATTATTATATGCCATTTCACCCATCTTTAGTTTTCTTCACAAACTTAATATATTACTCTATTACCCTGTGTAACACCCCCTGAATTTTGTCTTAATGTCTCAGCTTACTGTCTTATCAGAGGGTATTTTGTGTGGCAGTCTAGGTGATGCAAAAGTGCTTCTTTGCTCAGGCTTGTACAGTATTGCTGTGTCTGCGCTGACACATGATAAACTTGCATCTAAAAAATATTGTATTTGAAGGAGGACTACATGAAGATTCTGGAGGAAAATACAACTTCATAAAAATTCAAATTTGGGCAACACAAAGATTTAGAAGCAAACAAACAAAGTAATTAACAGAACAAGTAAAAAAATATCCAAACATGATCTTAAAAGAAGAAGAGAAATAAAAAAGAAAATCTGGTTCTTTCCATTATTTTTTGTGTCCTGCTCTACTGTTTGATCGAGCAAAAAACTAAATATTTTCAAGAAAATGAAAACATTGTGAAGTAACATTTTTTCACAGTTTTTTTTCCTTAGTGTGAACTTTAAAGGGTTATAAAAACTAATTGAAAATTAATGGAGTGTGAAAAGTACACCCATGCTGATTCCTCCAGACTAAAGAGAGTAAATAGCAGCCAAATTCTTTTCATCAAATGGGATTTTTTATCAGCAGGTGTCACTACATATCAAAAGTCTGAAGTTTTGTCAGTTTGCTGGGAAGCATGCTCCAGTGGATGTCCCAGCATATTCACTATGCCATCAGCCTGTATAATAATTAAAGAAACTGAAGAACAACACCAAGGTTATATAATGGATATTAAATATTACTACAGCACAATTAGAAAAAGACTGCAAAATACCGCTTCTTTAGAAGGGTTGCCTCTAAAAAGAACAGTGTGGCACTGCATTTACAAATGATATATATACCTTTTTACACTTTCATCCAGAAGAAGTCTTTTCTTTAAATAAAAATTCAATGTAAATCAAATTCAGCAGCAATACTCCAGCAAGAGTGTTGTGAGAGACCCAATCAGTGAAAAAGCATTTCAAGTTGTGGAAAAGTATTTAGACTAAAATATTTTCCATTATAAATTCAGAGTAAATTCTGCATGTCTTAAAGAGATTCACAATTCATTACATTTCTTATCCTCTTTTCTTTCTCCATGATGAACAACTGTTTGCACTCTGTGAGGGTGTTGTGAGGCTGTGTAACAACTCTCCACCCCTCAGCCAATTAGAAAATTACTCAGCATATGAATTACTGTTCCAGTGCTTCATCTGTAAAACTGAGTGTTTTGCCGCCCCAGCAAATTTAAAGAAACTGTGTGGGGGGTCTTATTTATTTCTTGATGTTAACAGTCTTATCATACCTACTGCAAATTATATGAATAATTATTAATATTTAAGAGTGCTGCAAAGCCATGCGCAGACGCACCATTCTTGTGTAGGCTTGTTGGAAGTGTCCATTTTAGGAAATCATTCATCATGACTGGGATTACATGTCAAGATGCATGTCTGCATCTAAAACGGCTTAACATCTGATTTTTAGTCTAGCTGAAAACACAGGAGAGCTGTGTTCTCAAACCTATATGGTCAAAGTGTGGAGAGAGATTCATTAAAAAACCAAAGTCTGAGTAAAAGAGATCATACAGAGCTCAATGCAATAGTGGGGAACAGTTCTGAGAATCTCTGAAGCTTGTATTTTTTAGGTCTTTGCCCTGGGCTGTTGTACTACCCTGAGTCTGTGTACTTTGTGTATGAACTGAGGCATTCAGAGAGAGAGGTGAACAGAAAAAACGGGGGGAGAAACAGTGACTCTGAAGGTGGGAGATCAGTACTAAAAGAAGGAGAGGTGGTGCTGAGCCCCTGTCTTACCCCATATCCATGTCTCCCTCTTTCAGAGGTGAGCTCCAGGTTAGCATTCAGAATCAGTGCCTTTGCCAGAGAGCAGCAATCCACAAACAGACCCCGATCCTGCCAGGACTCCACAGGCCCCCCAGCAGGTGTAGATGGACATGCTGAAAAATCCAATGCTGGTTCAAAACACCAGCCTCACAACCACACATAAGGGGGGAACACAAGAGAAAACAAGGGAGGAAGGAGGGGGAGGTGCAGTAAGGAAAGGTGGGGAGAAAAAAATAATGAGAGTTGGAGTAACAGAAGAAAAATAAAAGGTATAGAGAGGCTGATAGTGATGGGAAGGGGAGGGCTATAAACACTTTGCAGGTGTGTGATGTACACTGCATGCATGTGTGAAGTACTGAACAAAGGTAGCAACAAGGACATAAATATGAAGAGTAGTGTTGAGACCAATCAGAAAACAAGAAGACAATTTGTTACAAATTTACTAAGTGGGCTGAGTATTTTTTCATCTTTTTTTCACAGTCAGTTTAGTGGACTCTTTCTCCCAATACAGCACATTCTCTGTGAATACTGATGCATCAGTGTAAAGAGAGCTGCACTTTGCATGCATTACAATTTCTGAAGATGAAGCTATACCACTGCCACATCGAATCTCTCATTTCAAACTGTTGACAAATATTTCAACAAGAAGTTTTTAACTAATTTGTTTAAAAGCAAAAAGAAAAGAGAAATCAATTCTGCTCTCATATCTTTTTGAATACAGTCAACAGACAGTTATAAAAGGGACTGAAAACAGGAGGAGACTGCTTTGCTGTCTCCAGTGGTTAAATAAAGTTGTCTTTCAGCACCTCTAAAGATCACAAATCAGCATATTATACTGGATCTGGTCTATATAATCCCTACAATAAATATATATTGTCAGATTCCTGCAGGAATAATTTACCTCATGGGTGGAAACCATAATCTAACTGTCTTTATTTGCAGTTTCCAGAAGGTCTGAAAGCGATGAGAAGTAGCTTCCACAGCTTTGTCCACAGGTAATCAGCACCTGAGACGTTGCTGCTACCAGCTAAAATTGGTATTGAATTGATGGGTAGTGTGCATCATAGATCAGAAGACTATTAACAACACAATTCACAAAAGCATCCACACAGCTGTTTAAAAAAAAAAAAAAACTTTATATAAATTAAAATAATAAAATGTCTTTTGGCCTGCCCAAAAGACATTTGGGCAGGCCTGTAAAAACAAATAAATGAATAAATAAAATAGTTTTTCTCTTGTCTTCTTGGAGTCATTGTTCTAATATACACCACAAATACTATGAATGAAAATAAAAACAAAAAGACTCTCACAACTTATAACTAAACAGATAGAGATGTGTCCTTGTTGGAAAATGGTCAAAGCATGATGAGAGAAAACTGCACCTTGGTTAGAGGTGCATCAGCAGATGGTGTTAACACATCAAAGAATTTTTCAGTATGACCCTCAAATACATTTTGCAAAAAGAATGCATGTATCTGCTTGTTTGTTTGTTGTTGTTTTTTGTTGGGTGTTTTTCAGTAGTTTTTGGTGTGTTTTTTTTTTTTTTTAATACAACTTAATGATAATTAGCTTTAGTCAGTGATAAACTTAACATATTTCTAAATTTAAATGTGCTGACATTTCAAACATGAATAAGAAGCTAGAGAGCATATTCTGGGTAACGGCATATCTTGATGTCTGCATAAAAGACAGATGGCCAGCTCTTGACATCAAAACTTTCATTTTGCCAATATTTTCTAAAAGTTTAGGGGGGGAAATGTGAAAAAACATAAAAACTTTTGTTTTAAACATGTTAACTTGAAAAAAAAGTCAAACATGTGGCAGAAAGAAAAAAATAAAAGAGAGCATCCTTGTTTACAATGTTAAATCCTAATGCAAAACTCAAACTTATGTTACCATATGTACTATAATTCAGTAGCCAGAGAAGTAGCTGTTGTCTAACCATGTCACTATCATTTCACATGACAAGGCACAATCCATAAAGTACCAAGCTGAATATGATTTCATCTTGATACTGTGAATTTAAAAGTTTATATTGGAGTATTATTAAACAACTTCACACTCCATAAGTTCATTAAGTTCATAAAAGTGATATTTCCCAGGAACTGCTTCAGCCTGCTCTTACATTTAAGTTTGATGTTCTCAAATAAACTTGAACAGCTCTAAAAAGTTCCTCCTATTTAGAGCCTCCTCTTGCTGTGTTGTCTGAGTGGAATCTTTTTGTTTATAACAAAGGATCCAAAACTATGTTAAAAATAATATATCTAAACCATGAAACCAATTTAGTATAGTGCCATGATTTTATGACTTTATTTACAACCTCCCTATTTAGACAGCTGCATGTCGTTTGCTGGTCTCATTTTTGCACCGGTCTATCCTTTTCAGTTCCCAGAAAATTAAATGTAGTTTTTGCACATGACAGCATGGTATGGATGCCTTTGGAAATAATCTCTAAATCTTGTAAAAGCTTTTTTTTCTCTTACTGCACTTTATCCACCTAAATCATTACAACATCTGGATAAGCATCATGATTCCAGGCATTCCAGTAGAGGGAAATGATGTGGGAACAAGTTTACTGACTAGTGTTATGGAAAAATTATTATCAAACACTCAATCAGGTGAATCGAATAAGTAAATTTTTTAAATGACGATTGCAATCATGAGAAGTCAACACCAGGCTGACCGCAGAGTTCTGAAAAACCGAAGTCATACACAGATGCTTTATACTATGTTTCTCAGGAAAGCAAGGCACGGTGTCATTCAGAGGTGAAGATAAGTACAACTCCATATACGGTATCATGGAATATTCTGTGGTCAGACTGATATTTGAACATGCATGCTTTGTGTGAATCTCAACAAACAGGCTACTGGCTGTTGCCTCACATTTCACAACATGGATGTGAAAGTATTGTAGGTTTTCTCATTTGACTCAATAAAACACTAGTAAATGAATTTAAGTAAAATATTGAAGTTCAAGCTGTACTGCTGGAAGGCTTCGAAATGCCTTTACTATAAGTGGTTGTTTTTCAGCAACTGACTGCTCCATATTTAATGGAGGCATCACTGAAAACTGTGAGATGGGGAAAAGGGAGAGAAACAAAGCTGGATACAGGGGAACAGGGAAAACATTCCATGGAAAAAAGTGAGCAGAGAGGTGATTAATTGAGGAGGTCAAGTAGACAGAGATAGCAGTCACTCTGCTGATTGTTGATGCTTGCACTTAATGGAAAAGACCATAAGATGTTAATGGACACATGCAGAACTGATGATCTGTTTCCAGAGAAAGAGTGCCTTTAAATGCTTGGTGTCAACTAAAGCATTGTTGAAGTGATAATAAACATTTGGTCCCCATAAGTTCTTTATTTGTGTGATTTATGACATGCTTCTTTAAATCATCTAGATTTAATGCTAGATCTATACACCAGCATGTCTCCAGCAATGACAGAATATCATTTTTAAGGTTTGATTCATTCTGTTTAAGAAAAAATATTTTTTTTTGTCAAATAGTTAAAAAAAATATATGATTACTCTGATATGATACTTTGAGGTATTTAGTCATTTTGCTCTCAATGTAAAGTTTGCTATATCTTTAAGAGAGCTAATGTAGAAAACTGGGATGTGCCTGATCAGGCCTTTGGAACTGACTAGTCAGAATTGATTTTTGACTGGTCATAAAGAGGGGCCAAGAGATGGTCCCAGTGAGAGTAGTCCTTTTAACCTTTGTCTTTATAGGATGAATGCAATCGTATGGGCAGCATGGTGGTCCATTGGTTAGCACTGTTAGTAAAAAAGGTTCATGGTTTGAACCTCAGCTGGAGCCTTTCTGTGTGGCGTTTGCATCTTCCATGCATGTTCCCTTCAGGTACTCAAGGGTGGAATGTGAGTGTGTGGTTGTCTATTTGTTGCATCCTGTGATGGACGGGCAACCAAAACAGGGTGTACCCCAACACTCAGCTGCTGCTGGGATAGGCTCCAATCCTCAACCCTGCTACCCTGGATGGGATTAAGCAAGTATAGAAACTTATGTGGAAAGAACACCACTTTACTGCCTGTTTTATGTTAATTTTATCAGCTAATACAAGTTAGAAGAAATTTCCTAGACTGCACTTTTTGTTTGCCTTCTAATTTGAATGGCTTTTTTTAATTGACTGTTGTCTTTAGTAGCAGTATCCTTATGTCTTACTGTGAAAGAACACAGCAAATGTGCATTCAAACTTTGGTATCTTTAAAGAATAATAATTCTTTCAATAAAGATTATAAATGCTAAAACAAACTATATTATGTATTATATGATAGCACAAATGTCATTGGAAATTGTCTGCTGTGTGCATACCTTTGCTTTTATCTTCAGGCAACTGGGACATGTAATCCACTGACATGGGAATAATGAAGCATCTTTAGGAAAGGGATTGAAATTGCAAGAGGTAAGAAATGGGAAAAAATCCCCAAATCTCACTACGGTATTTAAGTGACAGTAGCAAGTTTAGTATGACAGAGCTGAAAATGTGTTATGATATTTATTCATACTCTGTCTCTTCTCATTTTTGACTCTCCAGGCACTGGCATCTGCATTTCACTATGATACAGTAGGTGAGCGCAGTCGACTCTTAAGTTGCATGTTTGTTTTTTTTTGTTGTTTTGTTTTTTGTTTTTTGTTTGTTTGTTTTTTATTTAGAAAGTTTAGATCAAGACTTTTGCCTGCAGTAAGGGGTGAAACTCTACAAAGATTTAATGAGCAAGAAAAGAAGAAAAAAAATTGAGCAACTGCTGACGTTACTGGCTGAGAATTAGCTTGAACCAGGCCCCAAGTAGACCCACTTATCTGAAAATCACCTGTCTTCTGCAGACCATATGACAAATTATGTTGAGGTAAACCAGCACTCCAGAAACTAATATAGAGCACAGTGTTGTCATCTGCTTATTCACGACCCAGAGAGAATTCTTGTTATTTTATTTAACCTTTATTTGCTTATAGGGGGTAACCTTGTTAGGATATAATGCACTTTTCATGATCTAGTTTCATCTTCACTTGCTCACTACGGTCAAACCCCACTACACTAGAGAGACGGGAGTTGTGCTCAGTGTGTCTATATTTCTATGACGTTGCTCCAAGTCATTAATAATGGTTTTGTTTGTTTGTTTTTTTAGGTTAATTGGGGTTATTTGAGCTTAGCACATAGTATAGCCTTGCATCAATTCAATATTTGTAATATTTTTCCAAGATATGAAGATCCAACCAGAATTAGAGTACAATTGTTATTAAGGTCTATAAGGCAAATGAGTAAATCAAACTTTTTTCAGGGCTGTAGGCTCAAGGTTTCTGGTCAAGGTTCTGTTTAAAAGGTTGACTTTTAACCCTAGTTGAAACCTTATAATGGAGAGCACTTAAGTACAAATTGACCGCAGCATTGATTTGCACATATGAAGTAGTGACAGAGACATTATGTCAAATAATTTATCTTTAAACTTGCTAAAAAGATTGACAGTAGAAAAGGATTCTTATTAAGTTTTCATGGCTTTCCCATTCATCAAAATTAAATGCAAGAAAGTAAGAGTGTCTTCAGATAAATGAACTAAGTAAATGTTGGACTTAACTATACTTTCTCAGGAAGGGAGAGACAATTTAAAATAAGGCAGCCTCCAAAAAGCTCCCTTTGACATGAAAGAAATTTTTTCAACAGTGATTGAAACACAGCATAAAGTATTTATGTGTATGTTGTGTGTGTATGCACCTGTGTTTGTGCTTGTTTCTACTTTTCTGTAATTATACACTCTATTATCTGTTCTCTTCAGCCAGTAAGCTCATTTGGAAATGAGCTTTGAAACAACAATAAATATATAATTATGGTGGGAAAAGAGGAAAGGGGGAGTGATTTTAAAATTATTTTGTCATGGGTTGGTCCAGCTCATTACTGGGGGGTTTGGAAAGAGGCAGATAGACTGAAGTAATGGCAGTGACTAACTGCTAGCCCGTCTTTTTGTGCATTCAGGCCCCCTTGCTAAAAGCAGTATTTTCCCCACAGTTTAAAATCCTTTTCCCAGGATAATTATCCATTGTAGATGCCCATCCTCAGATAATGACTGCATCTCTACTGAGCTAGGAAATTAACAGAGACCCAGAGTGCTGCAAGCACAATGGAGGGACTGCCCCCTATATCAGCACTCAGCTAATTTCAGCCAAGGAGAGAAACGGGCAAGCTGTTGATAATACTTTCCTCTTGCTTATAAGGAATAACATAATTTCATTTTGTGTATGATATCATCGTAAAAGGAAGAGAAAATGAAGCATAATGCATGAGAGGACCAGGCTTTTAAAAGTAAATGGCAACAGTGCCCCCTTGTGAAATGGATTAGCAACTTCTCCGTACTCAGTAATACTGCTGCTGAAGATTTGCAATGGCTCCAAAATTTTCTTGTCTTTTCCACATTAAGTGGCTGATTTGTAAATATTAGCCTCATACTTTCAACACTTTAGTTACTTTAGATATGCTAAAAAGGATAAAGTGCTCAGGGAAGATAAGGACTGGCAAAATGGAGAAGGAAAATGGGTTATGTGTAGAGGGTTTATTTTTTAAGGTACAAGCTCATGTGGTAAAGAATAAAAACAAGATAAAATAACTGTGTGTATGAAGTGCAATCACAAGTTGGCATTGTGACTGTACAAGGATTTTTATAAGTGCATTAGTATGGCAGGGACTCAGTTTTAATTAGTGTGGCAGGTATTAAAGCATTTGCTTAGTGCAGTGTTAGTATTGACAGAGGCTTGAATAGGATAGTGAGGACCATTTTTCAGCAGCTTGGCCTCTGTGCAACGTAATAACAACTGGCTTACAGACAGCTATTTTCATGATTTAATTCTCATGCTTGTCGAGAGCTGGCATTTGGCCGAAAAGTCTGTCATTGGTTAGTTATTATTATTATTATATTACATACATTACACCATCAATCTTCAGGAGAAACTAAATAAAGCAATAAAATTGTCATTTTGTGCTAACATCTCTTAACCATGCTGTATGAAACAAACAGATTTTAGAGAAATTTTGGTGCTCTGTGTATTCTATTATTCTGTTCACGATGGCTGACTGCGCACCTCGCTTGCAATTTATAGCCCAGTTACACTCCATATAATCCCTATTAGCAGATGCTTAAGACTTTTCAAAGCAGTTAACTGTTGTTAGCCTATTAAGTGTTAACCACAGGGAGAGACGGATGACTTTATTTGTGAAATTTATACTATCAAAGCCACACCTGCACGACAAATCAAGGAGTTCATGGAGACTACAGTAGTGATCTATCTGTGCTGCATATGAGCCCAGTTAACCTGCAAGTCAACATCCATACATCAAAACTTAAATCATCAGCAACAGTTCTTTTATTAACTCCACGATTTAATAGGATTACATGAAAATCTAGTTTGAAAGGTAAAGGAAGGATGAAAAAGTAGCTTGGAGCTCCTAGCAAAGAGTCAGCATGTTCCAGAGACATCTCTGTCCTATCATTAACCTCTCTTGCCTTCAAACTTCTACAGAGGTAAGATGTATACTGAGCTGCAGATGTCTGAGTATTTGGACCTCTGCTTTCATCTGAAGCCAGTTAATGCTTTTTTGTCTTTGAAGACAGTACGCTGACTCTGTGCCCAGCACCTTCAGGATGGAGAGTACGTTGATAAATTAAAGTCTCATCAAACTGTGGCTTAACAGAGTTGAACAAGGTACACTAAATCAATACTAATAACTCCTTCCTGCATTTGTGTGAGTGCCTTGGTGACACCAGTATCTGGGTGTACTATACACACAATTTGTTGAACTCATCTGGTGTGTAGGACAACTTCATTGTCCTCATCGAACCTGACAGGCGGTTACTGGGTTCTCTGTCCACTTGATGTCAGGCTTATTTATATGCTACCTATGACGATCTTGCAGAGAGCCTTTGCATAGAGAGATAGCCATCACTTCTTTTAAATGTTTGCAGCTATACGTGCCCTTATGTGTGCACAGTCCCACTCCAACTCTAATAATTGCTATTATAAATTGTAAAGAAACCAGATTCTAGTTAAAGATTTTATTATTGATGGTAAGTTGTTGTGATATAGTGAAAGCTGGAGATTAATCAACTTCAGTGGAGAAGAAATGTTCCAACAGGTCAACATGCAGGTGGATGTCTTTCTTGCTCTCTCTGGTTCATACCAGCTCTCAGAGGAGTAATGATGCACAGAGCTCAGAGGGCTGCCCTGCCCCTGCTACACCAGTGGTGTAACACAAGGTCCCTGTGGTGCCTGACTCCCTGACTCGTGTCCCTTGCTGCAGCAGCAACGAATGAAACAGCCATACATCATAGGCCGAGTGTGCCCTCTGAGGTGGTGACAGACAAAGCCAGCAGAATCAATAAAGCCTTAGCTCAAGTCCTACTTCTGTGCACTACAGCCTCTTTACCTTCTTTTCTGTCTCAAATTCCATTTAACTCTTTCTCACATCTTAAATTTAATGTCTAATTTTCTCTTTACTTCTGCCTTTTTCAGGTGACATTATTTATCTGTGTTGGACCAAAACAACTGTCAATATTATCTCTATTTGCCTTTCTGCTCGGCCCTAGGTGAACATGCCGATACACAGTGGGGCTGTCAGCCTTGACAGGAGATGAAAAAAAAAGAGACAAAAGCACTTCAGAAAGGTAGAAAAGACCAAGGCCTGAGGATTACTGAAGGCCATTCAGCTTGTTAGTGCAAAGGCACTGACATCAGACAAATGCATACTTAATTTTTCCAGAGGCTGAGAGATTCAAGTTCTGTTAGGGTGAATGTTCCCCAAATAGGCAGTTTAAATGATGAAGGGTCTTGTGTAGTACCCACAAACCATTTTAGACAGCAGTAAAAATGCTGTTAGAAAGATACAGCGAACGCTAGGGAGTAGTTCACTGTAATTAAACTGGTGTGTCAATGTTCCTGCTACCTGTTTACAACCCAAGATAGTAGCAGGTTCCTGTAGCAAACAGGTTTGAATTTTATTTATTGATGTCGATTACCATTATGACATCTTCCTACAGAGAACTTGGATTTTATCTTGAGAAATAGTATTTCTAATCTATCTTGGAAGTATTTCCTGTTAAGAATTATTCCTCAGAGATAAGAGTAGATAGAGTAATTTTAATCAAAATGCATGGTCACAAATATGTTTAAACACCTTTAAAATGACTAAGAATTCATAAATGCAACTAATACAATTAAAGATTCTACATAGAATTCATAATACAGGAAAAAGGATGTTCAGGGTGGGTCTGTCACAATGTAACATCTGCTTACACTGCACGGATAACGCGATTGACAACTATTGTTGTTGTTGTCCAGTGGGTTTAGACACTATGAGATCATTTTTCTTTGTTTTTCTGTGAGTTTGTATCTGGTCAGTGTTGTGATACGTTTGTGATATGTCTTTTTGATTTGGTCAGTATTTAAAAACTCTTAATCACTGGCAGCTCTGTTTTTCTGTAAAAGCTGTAAGAAATTTTCTGGTGTGTTTATGTACAAATGTAGCAGTTTGTTGTCTGGTATTAGTGTGGATTGAAGGGTCGTTGTCTTCTGTCTGTGGTGTTTTGGGCTCTTCTTTCTTCTTTCACTTTAGCTTCTTTTTGCTGTCTTCTTTCTTTTTTTGTCCCCTCTGGTCAGGTCCAGCTAGATTACATAGATTCCATGATTCCAAGTAAAAAAAATAACAGCAAGTAAATAAATAAAGAAAGAATTATTCCTCAGAGATAATAGGTACAGTGAATTTGTAAAGCACGAAAACAGCATATCTTCAATCTTACTCATAGATTCTGGAATGATTGTATATATTCATATCTTAAATATTTATATCTTAAATTCTTCCTATCAAAGGAATTTTTTTACTCTAGTTTATCTGTTGTGGTTTAAGCTTTAAAAAGAAAGCTCATACAATTTTAAGATGACATATTATCCTTTCTGAGTTTTCCCACTTTAATTCTGCATGTTTTAGCTTCTTTATTCATATAAAAGTTTAGCAAACTTACTAAATCCAAAGTTCACTTTCCTACAGAGAAGGCACTTCTCCTGAATTTGCTGCAGTGCCTTCTGGGATGACAAAGAAAGAAGATCCTTTTCTTCATTTACTTGAGGCATCAAACATAATTTCATAAAGCCTGCTTAGGAGGCCATAGTTTGGCAGGCCCCCAAAAAATAGAATTAATAGCTGCCAATTGAAACCAATCAGCTGATCATTCAAAGCAGAGTGAGCCCTTCCTGGAGGGAAGTATTAAAGAAACAAGCTAAACATGGAGCCATTTACACAAAAGGGAATAAGAGGTGTTGTAGCAAGCTACAATATGTGAAAACCAGGGTGTTTTTTTAACATTAAACCATATAAACATTTTCTGATAGACCTTCAAGCTACATAATAAAAAATGCAAATAAGAATAATTTGAGCTCTTTAAATAGGACAGGATGAAGTATATGGCTGAAAGTATAATGTGAATTCTTGAGCATTAAACCCAGCATTTCTACAAATGCTATTGCATACAATTTAAAATACACATAAGATCTGAAATTCCTGGAACCAAATTGTTGCTCAACTAAGTGAAACAAGTTAACTTATCTCAGCTGCCACTGAGTCAGAGGTAGGGTCTGGACAGGCTGCTAGTCCATTACAGGGATAAAAAAATACAAAAAGACCAAAAGCATGCATGCCTTACAATCTCTCTGAGTCAATTCAGAATCACCACTTATTCTAACATGCATTTTAGTGACTGTGGGAGGAAGTCGTAGAGCTCTGAGAGAGCATGAAAACTGTGGCCTCAGTCAAGATTCAAACCAAAGATTGTTTTATACTATGAGGTGATAATGCTAACCGTCACACCATCCTGCAGTTGCTCTTTGCTTCCTGTGTGTCATAATGGTGGCTGTAGACAGTTGCTCATGTAGAAAATGTATGAAAGTGCACGGAGGAAGTACCATGACCTTCTGCTGAGTTTTTTCTGGATACAATGGTATAAATGCTTAATATTTTAAAAACCAGCCACATACCATAACTAATTCCATTTTCTATTAGATAATTTGCGGGTCTACTCATGATTCAAGATTCAACAAGGAACTTTCTTGCTGTAAGGCCACTAACCACCACACTACCAAGCAGCTTGTTGCAGATCTAAAGTTAATTATACCAGCTGCTGCACTGTAGATTGATTCAACCAGAATATGATTTTGTCCTGTAGTTTTACTTTAATATCAAATACAGTAGAATAACCCAGGTGCAAATTTAAAGCTCATAGTGAAATCTGACAAGATTGAAATGTAGAAAAGGAATAAACTCTACATTTATTTACCATTAACTCCAAACTTATCGGGCTGTGTGCACCTTAATTATTGTTATGAAAAGGAATAAAATGCTCTTTTCCGTGCACCAAAATTGTCTTGTGTGCAGCTGCTCAGTGACATCTGTATGGGCCCTGTGGCTTTGCTACCTAAATTAAACACATTAGTTGAAGGAGTTTTTTCTATCTCTGGATCTGTTTGGTAACTTTCTCCATACATTTCCTACACCTTCTATGTCTTTGGATCTCCATGCCCTCTCTAATAAGCAGATTAACATTATTGTAGCTCTTTAAATTGCTTGAAGATGGTAATAGAAACCCACATTTTTGAGGGTCAGACTGATTTGCCTTCTGCACTTCCATTGGTGTTGAATCCATAATAATTTTGTCTTCTATTCCTAAATAAACTCTGTTAAATACTCCTATAAGTTGCTTGTATCACAAACCATCCAGTCAAATCCTTCAGACTAGCCTACCCAGCAGATTTCTCTGTCTGCTCTCTCTCTCTGCCCTGTATCAGTCTGCAGACAGGTGATAGGAGTAATGGAGGGATAATGATATACACCTTTCATTTTCATTTAAGATAACAGCCAGAGAACAAACTGAGCTCCCGCTATTTTCAGTGCTAACCCAACAATAACAGAACTCAAGATTATGCAAAGATTTTAACCCTAAATCTTTAAAAGAAAATGTTAAATTTAGATATCAAGAATTTAAAAGGAGGAAGCAGTAGAGATAAAGTCACACAGTAAGTGATAAAAATGTTGAATGTGAACCAGAGTTCAAGAAGGGAGAAAATTTGAAACTGAAATGTTTTGGTCCAAAGAAATATTCCTCAGAAAATATTTTAAAAAGATAGGAATACAACTACTCTACATGTTTTTTTTCCATGCATGAGAAACATCTATCATGAGCTGACAGTGTCTATTTAATATGGCTTGATCAGGGATACACATTCAACTACCTACATCGACTGGTCGCACATGCTACCACTGAGCAGGTTTACATAAAGATTAATTGGATTTTAAGTTCATCAGGGTGTGTGTGTTTGTGTGCACACGTGTGTGGTATTCTTTAAAATTGCTTCACCAAAATCCAAAGTCTAAATGCATGCACATATGTGTCTGTGTGTACTCAAGGTTATTTGAAAATACATGATGTTTATTTACATGTGAGCATGACTGTTTCTGTTTATGTGTGCATTTCGACTGTGTGCTGCCTCTGGCCACAGGACAATGACTAGGGTCAGTGAATTGCCAGCTGGATCAACAACATTCTGCTCGGCCTTTTAATACCACTAGTTATTGATCTACGTCCATGGGTCCTTGGATGGGAATGAAGATAAGCATGCGGATGGGGCAAGCCAATAAATAGAAAGTGTGTTCTGGAAGAGTTATTTTTACATTAATATTCAATTATTTTACAGCGTGACTGCCAGAGCAGTACCAAAGACAAAACCTACATAAGTAATAACACTGGTTCATTTACTTAACAGTAAACAGAAACACCTCTTAATTGTTTTCCTGTAATGCAATCTTTATAGAGACCTGGTAAAAGATTTATTAACAGTGAATGTAAACAACTGCATACACATATACAACCGATACATATACAGAATATGGCGTTTGTTTGTGAAAGGGTGTCACAGTAGATGAATGAATTTTGACAACCCTGCTTTTTGCACCTTTAGGCTGAGGAACACAAACAACATTACTTGTTTTGTATCTAAATTAAATCATTCAAAGACTTCTTGGACACAATTTAAATTACAGCTTTGTATCAAGCACCCAAATACACCACCCGCTGAGTGTAAAGGCTATATCTTTGACTGTTTGCTGATTAAATATTATAATCAAGACAGAAAGGGTGGGAAACCTTTCTGGTCAAATTGGCACCGGAGGAACACTGAAGGAAGTCTTTATATCTATATCAGACGTGCCCAGAAGGCATTGAGGCACACTGTATTTTTCTTCACAGCCAGAATTGTCATCTTATAATCTTAATTTTGAGAAATATGGTCATTTGTCAATGTGTGATTAAAACACAGAGCAAAACATTAAAAATGAGAAAGAAGGTTAGACTGGAAAAGGGGCAGGAGCGCAGAAAGAGAGAAGAAAAAACAAGATAGACAGACAGAGAAGCACGCAGGAACATAATCCATACAGACAGACAAAACAAGCATTAAGGCAGAGAGATGCCAGGGTGTGCTTGAGTGTCAAAAATGGGGATCCCACTGAGGTTTCTCTGTGAGGTTATAACCTGCATGTTACTTTCATGATGATTTAGTCAACTCATCTGGTACATAAATAAATCAAAGCACTTCAGAGCGTCCTTTGTGTCTACAAGGCAACAAAGACAGTTGCAAAAAAAGAATTAAATCTATAACAAACTGGATGAATGAGTCATCATCACAGCAGCTACTTACTTATTTGTTGGTGCACAGACACGAACACATATTGGCTGTATAGGTTTGTGTGACTGCCTTGCCACACAAATAAACTGCAAAGGAAAAACAAATGAAATGCAGTGGATGTAACACTGCACCAGTTATTTTGATCATTTTAACTGTGTGGAGCTCAGAAGAGTAGCCAGAAATGAAAAAAAGTTAGTAAAGTTATTTATTTTCAAGAAAATGAAAATAGAGCAAGAAGCAAGTTGAAAAGTGAGAGCAGTTATGTTTAAATACACAAAGGCTCAGATGAAGGGAATAACTTTTTAAAAGATGAAAATAAAAAGGAAATAGTGCACAGCTAATGAAAACTACGGCAGAGGCAAACAGTGAAGGAAAGAAGGAGCGGAACAGAGTGGTGGATGTTCTGAGTGAAGGAGCAAGTGGGAGGGAGTTTAGGAGGGAGGCAACAAGGATATAGTGTAAAGAGAAAGAGAAGAAGAGTGAAGGAATGTGACAGTGTTCATTGTATGGGAGATGGGACGGACTGACTGTATTTATCAAGTGTTAAAGAGGTGTGAGGGAGATATCCAGAGAGAACATCAGCAACAAAAGCAGACATCTCTTTTCTTTTTACACTGCTAGTTTGTATCCAGTTAAGAGTGATTTGTCCACAGTGGTCCACACAGCTTTGGGAGACACAGCAGCAGCAGCAGCAGTGAGTGTTCTTATGGGGGCAGAGAGACTATAATGGAGGTAAGTCAGCTCAAGAGGGACATGAGGGAAGAATGGCTGATTGACTGGAAATGAAATGGGATAAATGATGGTGGAGTCTGACTTAGGGCTCTATTAGCAACATGATGTGATCTAGACTCACTCTTACTATCATACAGAATTATGCTGTTTTCTTTTGTTTGGTTTGGTTGCAATTATATTTTGACTGAATTAATGTAGTTTTAATACATTTAGTATAAAATTACATGTCAGACAGACTTAACAAAGTGCCTCCTTTTGCTTTGTTTCTGTGCTAAATGCTGCCAACAGTCCATTTAACTTTCAGCACAGTCATTGCTGGACAAAACATTGCTTTGAAAAGTATAAAATAACAGGGACTAACACTGGGCTTAGTTTAAATATTACACTATGTACAGTAATTTGAGGAAATAAGTGCTGTCAGAAACTGAAAGAGTAATCTCAACTGTTTGAGTGTTTTACTGTTTGGGTAGACAAGATATTTGTCTACCCACAATTCACTTACGTAACTACCCATAGTGGTAAATATCCTTTTACAGTGGAATACGCTGGAATGAAAGGAGGGTATGTATTTTTAAAAGAGAAGAATAGCACTGTCACACCTGTGTACAGTTTACAGTAGTGTATGTGTTGAGACCTGCAGAGATCATGAATTACTCCATATTGTGTGGGTGACAAGGTAAGTGGGTAAGTATAAGCCACCTGTTCAGGCATGTTCAGTGTTTCTCTGTTCTGTCATAGTGTCATTGTATAGAGAGAAAAACAAGGGAGGAAAAGTATCACAGGGAAAGAGTAGCACAGACAGTTCCCCTGTTTCATTGCTAAGCTATGTTTTATGAGTTTAAAGAGCAGGATTTAAATATTTTGCCTTCATATCTATTTCTACCACTTGTAGTAGATATGTATTGGTAAAGTTTAATGTGATTTTAACTTTTAGTTGCACAAATATACTAAATGACAATCAGTGGGAGTTGTCATGACCTGCTAAAGGAGATGCTTCCTAAAATAACTGTCCCAGATACCTAAATACAGCATCCTCTCGTGAATAAAGGCTCTGTCAGGGGGGGCACATCCCTGCATCCTTGTGACTCTCAGCTCAAACTGATGCTGCAGCATATGGAACCTTTTAGCAATGACTCTCTCCCTCTGTAGAAGTGATTATTGACAAATCCATATGCAGATATAACACCCAAAATGGAAATGCAGCATTTTCTTACAGTCAACGAATTAGTATTTCCAAGGTCACAGTGGTTTAATTTTGGCACTGAGCACAGGTTTTGCCTGCAGCGCATATATCCGGCTTATTAAAAGATGACATAGACCTCTTATGGTTTGCTCATTGTGTATTTTTGTACTCCCACATTACCCACAGCAGATTAGAGGATAGGAGGATGGTTATGCACAAGAATGACAACCTTATTACTGAGTCTTCAGTGTGCAGGTCAGTGCAGTGGGCCCTGGTACCAGGAAACGCATCATTCTTTTTAAAACTAACCATGAATATAATTATCCCATGATACTGTATAAAAAAAAAACTCTTTAAAACATACATGGTGGTATGGAAATTCTAGTGGTAAATCCCAGTATAGGCTTATAAAAAGGTTATTCACATGCACCACTAAAGAAAGTACACCCTTTACTTGTATTTAAAAAAATCTTATCTGCCATTTTAATATCATTACAAACCACCATAGCAAAAAAATAAATAAATAAAATAAAAAAAAATGGCTGTTTGGAGCATAGTATGTTAGCTATATATATATATATATATATATATATATATACAAATGGGATATATTGTATGGGATACAATGTGTGTATTTCATATATATATA
>JBAMHW010000012.1:20696583-20710600 GCA_037177495.1 Rhadinocentrus ornatus | reverse complement strand
TGTTCTGGGTGTGGTGGTGTCAGAAAAAAAGGGGTGTGCTGTTGTTAGTCGGGGGGAAAAAAAAAAAAACCCCCCCCCCCCCCCCCCCCCCCTTTGAAAGAAAATGGGTATTTACTTGAGCCTAAAATGGGGTGCAATATTTCGAGTTGTTTTTCCAACAGTGAAACAAGGCTCTGTCTGTTCTGTTGTTGTCTCTTACTCATTTGGAACGCATTGCCTTTTATGTTACTGTCACGGTGTATGATTGTATTTCATCTGCAAGGCATCTTGTCAAAAGTGTGGCCCTGTGAGGTTGTTCAATGCTCTTCTGCCTTCAAAAGATCTGGACAATGATGCTGCAAAACTTTGTATGGTCATGTGAAACTGTGTGAAAGCATGGGTTCGTAAGTGTTTGTCTGAACAAACATCAAAAGGCTGAATGGTGGTAAATTGTTGTAAAACTGATGCTCTCTAGCCCTCTTACTAGGAGGACTTGTCATTTATTTAACGCTCAAATATGGTCTTGGGCTGTTTGGGGAGAATACATCAACCAACACATAACAGTTCACACAAAGAGGGCACACTTCAACAGACAAAGAACAAAATAATAGAGAGTGAGCGCCTTTTTTTTCCCCTTCAGATGGACTGTTTGTTCAGAGTGGGTGCAGGGCACCAAGTGTGATGGATGCATGAAGGGAGGGACTGAAAGGATAAAGGGGAGAGGGAAGAATAAATGGTTATTACACAGTTAGTCGATGCACAAACGGGGGTGTCTGTGGGTGAGTGTGCGGAGAGGAGGGGGTTTGCACAGAGGGTGTAAAAGATCTTTTGTGAAAGCTGGGAGTTAATCACTTGAGCGGCACACGCCAGTTCTATGGGAGCACATGTTGTACACAGGCTCCCCTGAGAGAAGTAGGAGGCCACTATCACATAAACACACTTTTGTGCACACATGTACACACAACTGAATTTGCATGTCAGTTATGATGCAAAACTGGGCACAGGCTGACTAGACAAGCATGAAGACCCACCCCCTCCACAGAACAGTTAGAAGACCCTCCTGGCTGTGGTAAAAGGGTTTGCATTTGCTGCTTGTTCATACATACGCACACAGACGTACACACGTCTTCCCGTTTGTTTCCTTCAGGACTGGATAGATGACTCTAAAGGGGCTTTGCTAGAGATGGATGCTTAGTTTGGTCTGGCAGTAAGTAAAATCTATTCTTTCATTACACTGGTCCCTCATCAGTGGTGGATGTTGATATCTGAGAGTGATAGTGAAGTCTATAGTTGAGATTTAGTGGCAGACATACAGACACAATAAGACTCTGACACAAACAACAGTGTCAGAGACTGTTTACCACAGTGATAAAGGATTATTTTGTTTTAGTTTGTGCAGATACACATTTGATGATGATGTGCCATAAATAAAACTGCAGTGGCTGTTTACCTTAGGAACAGATTTGAATTTTTATTTAACTAAAATGTTTGTAATTAAAGTTTTCCTTCCAGTGCTCATCCAAGAAATACTCGAATTGTTTTATCTGCTATAACTAACACCTGAACACACACTTTTTCGCATGCCTCTCTATCTCACTTGCAATTTCTCTCTAATTGTGCCACAATTCTGCTTATTGTGACACATCCACTTTGTCTATGTCTCAGTTCTCTTATTTTCAGGGTGATAAAAGGTGACAGCCTTGATCGCCTCTCCCACCTTTGCTCAGTATTTTCTCTCTCAGGCATGACGAGGAGACAAACAATGACAACTATTTGTTTCACTGCAAACATCACAGAAAAACTCAGAATTATGGATTAACTTTAAGCAAAATGCAGCAGACACTAATATGTGACTAACAGCAGGCAGCTAGTTTCATGCTTTGTTGCTGTGGCCATTGTAAAACACTTTAAGGCTTAGGACCAGGTGGTTTGAGGACCAGAGATCAGCCAGTGTGGAGCCCTTTGCCATTAAAAGTCACTACTGAGCCGACTTTTCCCCTGTGGGCTAGAGATCATGATAGCAACATCTGGGGTCTAGTTGTCTTTGAAAGAAAGTGGAAACAGTGAGACAGCATCACCAGTACTGATGGTAACTCACTAAATAAAAATCCTTGTCAATTATAATGAAAAATCTTTGCTTTATAATCTCTTCCATATTTTTAATCTATACTTCAATGTGCAACTAATATTTCTCAATATTTCTGGTAGTCTGCCTGAATTATATATATTTAAGTACAAAAGCACATTAACAAAAATAGAAAATGATTGCCAAGTGTTATTCAGATGGCAGCAACAGCCAAGTGGTGAGTAGGCAGTAAGTAGCTTAATTGCCAGTTTGTTTAAAAGAAAGGTGCCCAAAGGGTTATTTGTCAAATTCAATAGCTGAGCCATAAATCTAGATGCACAAAGCCAGGCAAGGTGCCAAGGCTGATGGGTTGTTTTTTTTCAGCATGTTTGTTTTGCAAATGCAAGTGCTCCTGCTTCAGCATTGTATGTTTAGAATGTGTGTTGTGTGAAACTTGGATCAAATCTCCTGATAAAGAAACCAATACATTATATTATCTGTTTAATGTGTATAACCCTTTTTCATGTCTGGCAGATGAAGTCATGGACAGAACTTCTCTGGGGTCATGAGACGTGTCTTCCCAACACTCCTTTCTAACTTGACCATCTGGACTTCAGCCCCATCCTGTCCTTGATATCCTTGCAGGGCCATGGGTAGTGTGAGCAGCGTCATTAATGGGAACAGTCTCAACAGTAAACACTGCAAGGCATCTGAGTGCAGGCTAAAGGAGGGAAGAAGCCACCATAGGAAGAGTGCAGGTTGCAGTCTTGATGGGTTACTGAAGTGTGGCTTTACTCAGGGTTCATCTTCCTCTACTCATCACTCTAAAGGCCTCTCCCACTCTAGGTCAGGAAGAAGTGAAGATTTCTTTTATGTCAAGGTGAGATCATCTATTCTCAAATGGTAAATACAATACAAAACCCTTCTGAATGAAAAGAGAAAATCACTATATAGCATATTTTACTTTTTTTCTTTTTCTTTCTTTTTTGATAAATTGTTTCTGTTTCATGCAAGGTGAACCATAAACCAAGGTCTTTGTACCAAAGAGAAAGATCAATGGAGGAACTAGTGAGCAGAAATGGGGAATCAGATGGGCGTCAACCAACAAAACTGCTGTACATGCCTGGAAAAATGCCTGAGAGGGTGAGCTCAGTATATTTGTTTTATCATGACAACTAATTCTATAACTTAATAATGAAGTTCAGATTTAATAGTGTTATATATACCAGAATTTTAGACTTGTTTTATTTAAAAACATCTTGATGACTTTACTCAGTTAGGAGGCTTCCAAAGAAAAGAAAAAGGAAAATAATAATAATAATAAAAGTTAACTGACCACAATCACAATGTGTCTTACAGTAGAGTTTCTTTTACAGAGATTACAAGAAAAAAATCTCTCTTTTGGTATTCTTGACCTTACAAGTTAAATCCATCTGAAAGCTCTGAGTTCATTAATTCAATTGAAACACCTCACATTCAGTAATACGCTCACAAGCTTCATTAGAGGCCACCAATTATGCAATCCATAATTCCTCAAATCAACTAATCAAAAATTAGCGTTACTATGTGAGATTCAGGTATGTAAATGTTAGATTTTTTTTTTAAATTTAGTTTTTTTATTTCTTTTAGAAGTCGAACATTTAGACAAGACTGACACGATATATTGATCATCTCAGTGAACCATTGGAAAATGACATAGTATTTTTCCTAAAATGTCAAATAGCTTCTTTGAGAGTATTCCACTGACACAATAGTAAGATTATTGTTATTATGTCTTTAAATGTGGTTTAACTGAGCACTGCTTACCTGGAATAGTTGCCATGGTTATGCTTACAAGTGGAACAGACTTTATAAGCCTCCCAGCAAGGTGAAGGATAAAGAAAAAAAATGCACAGCATGTACTATAGTTTAATAGGTAGCAGCCATTCCTCATAACATGTGCTGAACCTTCCCAGCTTAATAATCACCCCTCCCAGATTAATGACCTAAGAATGCCTTGATCTTCTCAGAAAAGGCAATTTCTGTGCCAGGAATGTATAAGCAAACTGCATCTTCCTCAATAGGTCTTTATTCCTCAGAGGAGGGACAGAACAGATAAAGGGAGAAAAGAGTGAGAGAGAGAGATTGGGGGCCGGAGGGAATTTGACAGCTTGAAAGAAAAAACAAGAAAAGGCATCCCAGCCATGAAGTCAGTGAGGAGGAATGCTGAGCTCACAAGCTTTACCTCTTACACTTCAGCAATAGTTCATATTATTAATATAACAGAGAAGAGCTATTCATCTTCCCAAAGACAGCATGGGAGGGAGAAGTAGGATGCAGAGGAGAGAAGTGAGGAACAGAAAGAAGGGGAGGTATGGCACTGCTAGTGACAGTCTTGGACAGCCAGATGGGGCATGTGGAGGCATCTAAGTTCATCTTAGAAATGAGTTTTCTCCTTTTAGGACAGTATAGTGAGTTTAACTTGCAGCTTTAGCCATGTGGCTTTTAAACATGTCAGCTTGTAGTGAAGCAATACTGCACAATTAACTGGAAAGAGATTTAAAATGAAGAGACACTACTGAGTAAAAATACATCTCTTTAATTTGTACAGACATCCAGCATGTGACAACAATTACTGTATGTACATGAGAATGACTTTTTTTTTTGTAGTTGAACAGCTGTTCCCCAACTCTTCCTCTTCCTCCTTGTGCAATCAGAAGTATTGCTATGCTGTCAGCTGAGTCACTGACTATTAAAAAATATTAATAACATAGAAGAGCATTCATGTGTTCAATTTCACTCTAGACCTCTGCTGAGAATTCGCTGGTCCATTCCACTGCCTTCAAGCCTGTAAATCCCATGAGGGCTTCACCCACAGAGACAGGTCACCACAGCCTGGATCACATCCTTTGTCCTTTGAGGAAAGCAAGCACTCCGAATGTTGGACACAAGCAAGACATCTTAGGTGTTTGTCAATCTGTATTTTTAAGCAAGTTGCCTTGAAATTTAATTATTTAAACAAATAACAAATTCCACTGATGTAATTTCTGCTTTTCAGGGACTCTTTCTGACTCTGGGCGTAACTCCATGTCCAGCCTGCCCACTCACAGCACTAGTGGCAGTTTAAATGCTTCCACTGATCCTGTCAGTCGCAGCGATGGCAGGTCAATTCTTGCAAGCAGCCTCAGCAAAGGACAACAACACAATTTCCCTCCATGGGCCAACAGAAAGAACACAAGGCTTGACAGTAGTTACAGGACTGGTTTAAACAGTGTCGGGTTGGCTTCTAAGGCTAATGAGGATGCTGGCTCCCCACTGTCTGCAGATGAGCCAAGCACTCTCTCTGACACTGCAGGTGGGATCCGATCCCCCATAACTACAGACGAGTTACTGATTGGGCATTTGGAACAGAAGCTGCTGGAGAAAGAAACTGAACTGCAGGAGCTACAGGTACCAAACTGTCCTTTAACAAAAGAAAAACCCAGAACAATCAAGATGGGTACCTGTCATGTGTAGTGCAACTGTGCATGTCTGACATGTCAACTTTGAAATAGGTAAGTTTTGAGGTGAAGGAAACTGACACCTGCCAGCTGTTTGAGGAGAGACAAAGGCACTGTGCTGAGGAGATGGAGGGGCTGAAGCAGCGATGCACCACAAAGCTGCAACAAGTGTCGCAAATGGCTGCAACAACACATCAGGCACTACAGCTTCAAGCCAACCAGCTCCAGGTCGAGATCTCACCTGAATGCATTCTGTGATACTCATTTTTAATTAGAGCACCATTAATCTTTGCATGAAAACTTAAAAATGAGCAATAAACTTCTATGCAGGCAGAGAACGAGAAGCTTCAGGAACAAGTCTCCAGGCTGAATCGAGAAAAGGACCTTGTTGAGCTCAGATTGAGGTCTTATGAGAAAGAAAGCACACAGCTCACCCCAACGCTTGAAGAAACTCAGTGGGAGGTAAGTCATATACAGTATGTGATGATTTGAGTAACTGATATGAGAAGCTTTCCAAACAAGCCATGTATTCAGTTTTTTCTAATGTTAGTTAACAATAACATTTAACGTGCTATCTGAGAAATGTAGCTCTTGGGTTTTTTTGTTTTAGATTTATTTTTATTCTTTCTCTGAGTTTTTCACTGTCTGACATGAGGAGAACTTGCTGGCATGTCCACTGAGCTGTCTAGAATATTTTCCACCTGTGAATAATCTTTCTAACTGTAGAATAGACTTCAAATTGTAATGCCCTTATAATCCTTCTCCAAATTAGCGTAACAATTGCTTCTGTAATTTTGTTGCTGATATCTTTTCTCTTGACATTGTACTAACATACACCTGAATGCTCCAGACCAACAAAAGCATCTGCTCTTATAGAAGAGCTTACACTTTCTGATGATCAGTTGATCAAGTGCATTTGATTAGATGAATGTGATTGCTGATTGATACTGGTGGAAGCAGTGATGGTTGACACGTTTTTACAAGCTGCTTTTTGCTTTGTTTTGTTTTCAAAAATAATGACAGTATGTGTTATAATTTCTTGTTCATCTGAGGTCCAGTTTCCCTTTTTTTTATGAGTTGATAAGAGCCTAATGAATTTTTATTATGCCCTCAAATGTAAAATCTGAGTACGGAAAGAGATGTACTTAAGTGTTTTTACTGTCACATCCAGATAGCTTCTCTAAGAAACATAAAGCCACAGTATTTTTGTAATTAGAATAATTATACACTAAATTTAAAACAATGAATTTACTGTATGTCTCTATGTACTACATGCAACCTACACATTAAAAATTTAGATCACAGTAAGCGTGGAAAGCAGCTTTCTGAGTTAGAATATAAACTCTGATGTCTTGGTTATCAATCAAATTTACCATTAACAATGACGTTCAGGTCCTGTTATAAATTATGCCCAAAATTTGTCATCATATGCAGTTAACATATGATGATCAACCTTAAAATTAACTTTATTAACATTTGATATATATTATTATACCAGTATCAGGGTAACCAATGTTTTTTTTCCGTTAACTGCCTGTGGTAGCATATAATGACAATAATTCATTGTGTCAACCAGCTCATCATGTGCATAATCATCTCTTTCCAAATGCAGGTGTGTCAGAAAACAGGAGAGATCTCATTACTGAAGCAGCAACTTAGGGAATGCCAAGCAGATGTCAGTCACAAGCTTAATGAGATTGTCAGCCTCAGAGCATTACTTAAGGAAAACACAGCAAAAATGGAGACGCTCGAGAAACAGAATAAAGACTATGAGGACAGACTCCACTCCTGCACAACGGACATTGAGGTTAGTCTGTTATTTTAAGCGCGACAATAAAACACAGACATGAATGAAATAGTTCAGCAGTGCTTATGAGAGAATTCTAGGAAGACCCGACTATAACCTGTCAAACGTTATGCTCTCTTCTTCTATGTTGTAACAGGCTTAATTACAGTCTCAAGAAGTGATCTATTTGATATCAAGTCACACTAATAGCAACTGTGATATCATTCAAAATAATCTTACTAACCTTTTTCCTATGTGTGAATATTTTACATTTTATTAAGGTGTGTCAAAACGAACTCCAGCGCAAAAAGAATGAGGCTGATTTTCTGAGAGAGAAAGTGAGCAAACTGGAGAAAGACATTGAGGGAATGAAACAAGATCTGGCTGCAGCCAATGACCAAAGGCTACAGCACAGTTTTGAATTAAACAATCATTCCCAGACTCAGGACTCAAGACCATGTCCCAATTTAGAGTTGACTGACCGGGGCCAGGAAGTAGAGAACAGAGAACACATCTCCAATGGATCACTCCAAAGAGAAGTGGAGAGACTGAAGCAGCAGCTGAGAGAGGAAAAAAATGCTCAAGAGAGGCTGGCCAGCAGCTTTGAGGAGGAGAGGCTGACATGGAACAAGGAGAAAGACAGAGTCATCAAATACCAGAAGCAGCTCCAGATCAACTACCTGCAGATGCATAAGAAGAACCGAGACCTGGAGGGAATTCTGAAGGAGCTCACTGCTGAACTGGAAAGTCGAACAGAGCTAAGAATGAACATGGGCTACAGCTCAGGGTTACAAACTTATGACGATGTTATTGCCACTGAGATTTGAAGGGCACATGCATGTTTTTTACGGAATACCAGCTTGTTTTTTGTTTGTTTTTTATCTCAACACACATGTCCCACTGTAGCATGAAACATCACGGCAACAGATTAGTCCCGATATGTTGTGCTTTATCTGGGTTTATTTATTAGAATGTGTAAATCTGTCTTTTGTGTCCAAGCCATCTACTATGACAACACTTATTTGTTTAAAAGTAAATATTAGGTTATTTATTGTTCACATGAGAACTGTATTTTTTATGTAACTTTATTGTCCAACAGGGGCAATTAGTGTTGCTCGTTTTTGTAGTTTGAACACTAGTTGAGACTTAGAGGACCACTGATTTGTTTCAGTTAATGTCTAATTGTAACAAATGATAAAAAAAAAAAAGCATGATAATATGTCAACATCAGTCTGTGTGTGATATATCTACTGTAAGTTGAGGTTCCTTAACCTTAATACACCTGACCCTGTTATGTCACTGTGCTCCTACACTGTCTATTCTTAGTGGGTTTGAGCATAGAAAGAGGTTGTAACTATGAATTCTTGCACAAATATCCACACCCATTTAAGAAATGTTATCTATGTAACAATACATGCTAAAATTATGTCAAGCCATTATGCATTTTCACCCTTTCAATATAATGTTAGCTCTGTATGCAAACAGACAACAGTGGACTTATTATATCCTGTTACATTTTTAGTATATTTTGGTCACTCTTGTAGATTTTGTACATTTTAAATTTTGTTATAAATAACATTTCAATAATCTTGCAAATGTTTGCCAATGAAATTGTTTATTCTGTTTATTCAGGTGCGTGAATGCCAATTCCTAATGCGATGATTAATAATCTTAATATAATTTTTAGAACAACCTTCATTCCAGTGAACATATATAATCTTTGATAAGACTGTCCCAACTTGTTTGCTTATTCTAATAGGTATTTCTACAAAGACAAGAAGGTGTTAAATTGTGGATTAGTGAAACGTAAGTGCTTTGTAACTAAGCAAACTTCAAGACTGGACTAATTAGGAAAGAAAATGCTTATTAAACTTCCAATGTGTCATGTTAATTCCTAAAATGCAGATTATACAGCACATATGGAGAACACCTCTAAGAGAAACAAAGCACAAATGTTTGATTTCACTTTGAGTTTTTTAGGTGCAAAGAAAATGTTTCAAGATAATATTGAAAGAATAAAGGGCAATCACTGGGTTATCGGTATGTGTCTCCCTAAACTGTTTATATAGCTGTGTGAGTTAGGTTATAGTGATTCATTGTGAAGAAAATAACACTTCCTGGTAGAAGACCCAGCAATTAAATTTTTTTTTTTTAAGCCAAAAAAAAAGGAAAACAAAAACAGCAATTTACAAATGCTGTATGCTTCAGCTACACCACATACCATAAAGACAAAACTACTCCACACACCCAACACTCACGGACACATTACAAGAAGTATACAGACGCTGTGCTTGTCAAGAATGTGCAGGAATCTGTTAACAAGAGTGCTTTAGATTGCAAAGCTACATACAATTGTGTTATTTTACCTCAGCAAGTCAGGGCAGATTTGAAAGCAGACAGATTGAGTGGAGCTCAAGTGCTGTTACCAGTGGCACTCAAACATAAGTGACTTATAAGTGCTTTGCATCCTTTTCTCCAAGCCTCAACACAAAAAAGTGGTAAAGTAGGGAAGTAGCAAATGAATAGCTGATACTGCTTGCTTAAAAATGTATAAAATCCAAAAATCCCGGCAGATTTTGGATAAAACTCTCAATAAATCAGCCTTTGTGCTAAGCAGGAAATGGCACTATATACCAACAAACATGGAGCGGATTTGGTAAGCAACAAATGTTTGTGTCAATGCATTGCTGCTCATGCTTCTCATTAACTTAAATTCTTTTTCTAAATTTTCTGGTGAAAACTAAGGCTTTTGTTCAATCCAAAAATAAGAGAGCAGTGATGAGGGTTCAAACATGAAAGATTAGCCTCATTAACATCATGCTTGCTTTGAATGACAACTAACAACTCCTTTGATGCACTTCTAATTGAAAGGTAATTGGGTGAAAACTTTAAATTACACTGCAACAGACAATGCTGCAGTCTTAAATGTATGTAGGGACTATATTTAGAGAAAAAAAGTAAGAAACTAATTTTTGTGATTCCCAACTTGTCAAGAAAATTATGGATATAAACTCATTTCAGGCTTTTAGATGCACTCTTTGTCAATTGCTCATTACCATTCTTCATTCCTCCTGGATTTAAATAATGGGAAGATTGTTTTCTTCTCCCATCTAATTATCTCATTTCTGCCTTTTTGACAGTGTTTCCTTTCTCACACAAAAGCTCTTTGCATCTTGCCCTCTGTTATAAATGAGCTGATTGAGCCAAATCAACACTGAAATCAAATTAAGCCCATTGTAGGCTCTTGTGGCTCTGTCACTGGCATGAAAGGGGACCTCACAAAGAGATAACACAAACTAGTTTGGCATGAAAGAAAATAACAAAGTTGGATGGGTGTAGGATTTCTTCCTTAAAATAAAAATATAAGACACATCACCAATACTTCACAAATCCACACACAGGTCCTTGCTCTAGCGCTTTCCTGTGAGCCATGCAGTGAGTACATTACCATTTCTAATGTGCTTTAACAGCAAAGAAATAAATAAAAAAATGTCAGTTTTGCAGAATATTATAGATGCCATTGTTTTTCTTTTGTTTTTTTTTATGATATCTATCCTTGCCATTGATGCCATGTAATAAGAAGCTTTGGAAAGATAAGAATTTCTTTTTATGGGCTCAGCTGAATATATACTTTTGGTGTAGCAGATGTCCCAGTATGACCAGACAGCAGTTAGGCAGCCATCACTAGATGCTGGGTGATAATTTAGTCCTGCCTACCCTGCAGTGATATGATAATAACACACACATATCATGCTGTGATTTTTCTGATTGGTTGACAAGCACAAAAGGGCCTGAATTCATTAAATAGGGAGGTGCTATCCCTAACCTATTCAATGCTCAACATTGCCTCAACCACCATCACCGTTTACTTGGTAATCTCACAGAAGTCCACAACCTTCCAATTAAGTATAAAAATCTGCTCCTTATCTCTCACTCAAAAAATGTTTTTCACAACTGGAAATCCAAAAACTCTTTACATATCAATCACTGAACAAACTTTACAGAATACATCATACTGAAAAATCTACAATGATAATGCTTTCTATCACTCCTGGAACCCATTCTTAACTTATTTCAACTTGAACCAAATGCCTGGGCTTGAAGCCGCACACATTTCCACAAACCCAGCTACCATGGAAAAAATAGATGATTATTATTATTGGTAATAATGTTTTCAATATTGATATTGATATTTTATTAGTAATAGTATTATTGGGGATGATGGTGGTGATGATAGTAATATTATTGTTGTGTTTTTGTTTTATTTTATTTATTTTTTTGCTGATAGACCCATAGCCTCCAGCTGGGCAGACCTTAAGAAGGATTGCAGGAGATGGGTGGTTGTGGTGCTGGCCTCTGGTTGTCTTGAGCTCCTACCTCTCCCCTCTCTAGGTGCCCCATCCATGAGCAACCCGGCTGTCTAGAAATGCTGCGCTTATTATAATCCATTACATTGACATGCACATCCACATCCACACACACCAATTTTTAAAGAGAAAAAAAAAAAAGAAGAAGAAAATGCACAAGTAGAGCAGGGAGGGTTCAGGGGCTGGGTGTCCGAGACAGTCCCCCTGCTTTAATGCTCGGCTGGAGTGGAACTCTGGGCCCACTTTTGAATGCATCTCACTATCTTCAGACAGACAAAAACATAATAATAAAAATATTTAAACACAAATTAAGCATGGATTGAGGGGGGTGTTGGGTAGTATTTTGGGAGTGGGGTGCTGCGATGGGGTGCCCTTGTTGGCGTGGCAACCACCATAATTAACCACCAATGGTCGTAGCTACCAGAGATTGTTTATTTGTTTACGTACTTACTTATTATTTATTTTTTGCCATCCTTAGGACTGCATATATGTATGTTGTTTACTATATGTATAATTTTCCTACACTTTCAATTATTTGCTTACCTGCTCCCCACTGTTTTGTTTTGCTTTCCCTTCTCTCTCCTGTATGTTAGCATAACAAAACACACGCCATCTTCTGTTCATTTTTGTTGAATTTTAAATGCACACTTCTATCACAATTTTTACAGGAACAAACGTAATACGTTCAAAATGTGAACTAATTTTGTATCTGTACAAAACAGGAGTTTGCACTTTATTTCATAGTGAAAGCTTCACATCTAAGATTATAGTAAATATTCTACAGTAGTAAATAATAAATGAGTCAATAAGACCGTATCAGTTTCTACCTTGCCCTCATTACTCATTACACACTCACATACTCGGATGTGCCATAACCCAGCCGTACCCCTTAGCAATTAGCTGTTCTAAAATATCAGGGGGCTAGTTATTCAGGCATGTATTTCATATCTTATTGGTATACTTGGTGCCTTGTATGCAGACCAAGCTTTAGCAAACACAGCCTCTGCAAATTCCCAAGCCCCTCTGTAGCTTGCAAGTAATTGGAGAGGGAGTCCCAAAGGGTCCTTGTATACTGCTGAAGTCTTTGCTACTGACAAGTTGAAATGGCAATGGAGGTAAGATAGGAGTCAGTGTTTGTGTGAGAGCATGTTTGTGTGAAGTATAAATGCAGGAGGTGGCTAAAGTACTTTGTGTAAATAGGCTGGTAGCCTTTGGACAGGGAAGCCATCTGGTCTCCTAACCTAACCTTGGTAAACATAACCTGTTAATTAACTCTATCTTTCACAGAGAGAGAAAGTTCCTTTGTAAGTATGTCTACCTTTCAACACAATCCGACTCTTTTGTTTTTAAGCTTCGCCAACTATCAGCTTGGGAAATTAGCAGGAAGACTTGAATGTGGAATAAAGATCTCTATAAGTGACTCCATAGCATTATGTAAGCATCAACAGTGAAAATGGCTTAAAGCAAAGCTTAGAATTAGATGCCAAATTTTACAATGCTCCATAGCCTTTAACCATTAATTCTGTCTGCAGCATGTACTTTGCTGATAAGATTAAGAAGGTTACACTCATTTTGTTTTTTAACTTTAATTTATTGATTTTCCAAATAATGCCAAAATGATATATGTATGTATATTATGAGGGTTTGATTAGTAACAATTTTACAATTCAGTTGTTTTCATTTCTTAAACTGACTCTGTGCACTGACACGAAGTGGTCATATCCTGAGGAGATGATAAAACGAAGGTGGGTTGCACCAACGCCATTTAGCTGAAAAAGACAAGTGAAAGACATTTTACTAAATCTGATTCAACACAATTACAGTTTTTTGCATGAATGCCTTGTTTTGACTTACTGAAATAGCATTTGACTGAAGGTGCCCCTCTGTGCATTCAAATTCTGCAAGGCAATTAGTTTGTTAATCTCCATTTCAATACTTTTGGCATTATATCATGTGTAAAAACAAATACTTATAATAGTGGTGCTCCTCACCTTTCTCCATTACAGACTCAAATTGAGAAGCACTTGGTGAGGTGTTCTTTTCTATTTTTAAATGTTTGACTGTAGACAAAAAAGAAAAAGAAAAAAAGCAGATGTATTAAAAATGAAGGTGTACAAGTGTAGTTTATGCTGATTGTTTTCTTTACAATGCCAAACACTGTTCCTTTCATTTAAGACTAAGTTTAGACCTTGCTGTTTTTATTACAGACACTGTTGGCCCAGTCTGGTGCTGTCCTCCTCAATGGACGTCCCAGCCCCATATGCCTGGCATATCGTGAGATGTCCCAGTGATACCTTTAGCCGGCCAACTCTGCGCTCGTGTTCTCATCCACCTGCTGCAT
>JBAMHW010000012.1:20614182-20686887 GCA_037177495.1 Rhadinocentrus ornatus | reverse complement strand
TTTCAGCAGCCCGAATTACACGAGACACTCGCGTGAATCAGGGAAAACGGGGCCTCGTTTGTCTTTGGTCACGTGATTTTCGGGAGAATAATACGGACTTCGCTTCAGGCTTCATTTGGACACGCCCCCTTTACGCGATTTGGCTTTGGGGCTTTTGTGTTAGACTTAACATCACTACCCACACCTTTGGACTGTCTTTTAGGCTTAGATGTGGATTACGGATCTTGTTATTCCCCATTGGATGGACTGGAGGATTATTTGTACCTTTTTGGAGGACTACACCCAAACTAGGAATACCCAGCACCATTTAAGCATTCTGGTAATACAAACATTGCTTCAGGTTCAGCAGTCCCAACAGCTCCCCCCGGTGGAGAGCCCCATTGCAGCTCTCTCTCTGAGATCTGCTGGTACGTGGTCCTCACTATTAGAACGGTTGTCTTCAGATCACTCTGGTTCTCATCCCTGCTGTCCTACCTCCACAGGCAAGCCAGATTCTGCAACCCTGGAAAACATTCTTGTTTGTAATAAATCTAATTCATCCAATCCTCAGCCTTCTGACATTTATTTTGGGTTCAGTTTGCTAAACCGTGACACTGTTTATTACTAATTTAAAAAAAGAAGACTGACTGTGGATATAAATAAATAAATCCTTACCATTATTAAAGCAGTTAATTTTAGTAAAGAAAATCCTGGTGAATAATGCCTCACAACTGAAGCACACTAATGAAAGCTTTAGATCCGTGTATGGGTTTCTAGTTAAAATGCCTGTTTGTTTTTTTGGGGGGTTGTGACTTTTGGGTGCTTTACTTTTTTTTGTTTTTTTGTTTTTTTATACTTGTGGTGAAACAGTTGGTCAAGGTTAGCATTATTCACTATCACAAAGCACAAAAAAGAACACTACCCTTGTTCCCATCAAATAGTTGCAATATCAAAATACAATTTTCAACTGCTTTTTGGACACCTTGACAAGACCAGATGCTCCTCAAAAACTACAAGACTCTGCAAATCTTGACATAATTATTTCAGACAGAATGTAGATTATTAAAACATTTTCTATTTTTCTATTTATGAACATTTTTCCCCATCCAGACAACTTTAGACTAGCTCCTGCTCAAAAAGTACAACTCTTCTGAACCAAATTATTAAACACAGCATGTAGATTTAGTTTTCTATTTCTGAAAATACAGCCAAGGCTCATTGTGTGGGTTTTGGGGGAATTCGGACCACTTTAGACATACTTAATTAAAATTACCTTCCTCAACTATTCATGCTACTACTATTACTACTACTACTAGGAATGGGCGTATTGATACCCTGGATTAGATACTTAGAAAGTCAAAATATTGAACTTGATCATTTTTTGAATAT
Source organism: Rhadinocentrus ornatus (assembly GCA_037177495.1). Lineage (NCBI taxonomy): Eukaryota > Metazoa > Chordata > Actinopteri > Atheriniformes > Melanotaeniidae > Rhadinocentrus > Rhadinocentrus ornatus. Next base: position 20,685,519 of record JBAMHW010000012.1, on the reverse strand, counting down.
CAAGATGCCACTGTGATAATACAATACATGCAAGTTGTTTGAACTTCTGGTAGTTTAAGATATGTGGTGGGTGGTTGTCTGGGCCAGCCCTGCTCTTCCGGGTGTCGGGGCTGGGCCTTGTTGTTGTTGTGTTCATTATTGTTAATGCTATTCAGTTTTTCTTCCCACAGGTGCTCCTGATGATTGTTTCCTGTGTTTTCTTAGAGGCCTTAGGATGTTAATTCTTTCTTTACAAGTTTAGCAGCTGGTTGTCTGTATTTTTGTTTTGTTTGATTGTACAGTGTTTGTGGTTGTTTTTTATGTTTCTCTCTCTCCTTTTTTCCTCTCTTTACGCTTCCCTTCTTTTCCTGCTTTCCTTTCCCTTCTTTTACCATCTCCCTTTTGTTGTTTCCTCAGTCAGGTCCAGCAGTGTAAATTCTGTGTAAATTTGGCCAAAAAAAATGATAAAACAAATTAAATAATAGCAAAGAATAATAATATTTAAGATTCAAGGGGAGCCTCATAACAACGTTCCTCTTGGCAAAGCAGATTTATTCGGTACCATGCGGAAGCCAGATCATCATTCTGCTGTCATAATGCTGGACAGGACTGGTTAAAAAAAAGAAATAAAAAAAAAACAAATCAATGTGCACATCACATAGATATTCTATGAGCCAGCCCGATCTAACTGCTGGTAGAAGAGCAGAAAGAATGCTCTAGTAGGAGAGGATGCCTCCAGGGTACATACAAGACTATAGAACTTAACTCTATGACAAGCCCCCAATGTAAGTTTCATACGCTACAGGATATGTTGCAGAAAGTTATGAGACTTTTTTTTTCATGAAGGCCCTTTTTATACGACAATGCTGAGACAGTAAAACACAAAATTTCAGTTGCCTTCTGGCCTCTCGTCTACACTGTAACATTTTTGGGTGAATAAAAGCGCAAAGATTTGACAACAACCTCCTTAGTGAAATTTTCTAGCAATGCAAGGCAAGTTCTTTCAGTGTAAACTGGAACTGGAATCTTTTGGTAACAACGATGCTTTCAAGCCATCTTGCACTTGAGCATTCAGACCCTGCTTAACCCACAAAAAGCAGTGGACTTCCATGTCAGGTTCGTGCTGCTGCATCTTTCAATTATTTGGTCTGTTGATGAAAACACCTTGTATTAGACCTGAAAGGACAAGTTGCTGGTAGGACAATTTAGAGAATGCCGTTGTTGACGAGCCAGCATGGAGGCTGGTACACGATTCTTTAGTTGCGCAGTGTTTTTCTGACTTAAGAGGATGTAGTGCACACCTGGGTGTGTCTTTGCAAAGTTTCACTACCCACAAGAGGGTCATACGCACTACCTTGTTTCCGGCCCTATTTGCGTTTTCCCCTCCACAGAGATTCTGCTCAGGCATTTTCCTATAGCAATGGTCATGCTGCCTCTGCACCATTTCTTCTGGTTATTCTTCATGGACCTGTTACCTATGCTCATTCAAGTTCAGTTTGCCATCTACTGTTCCTTCCCTCAGTATCCGACAATGCAAGCTTCCTTATTCTTTATCTGCAATTCCAGCACTACCGATTCATCTACTATCTTATTAAGGGCCACAAGTCTTCTCATCACAAGGATTTTATACAGCTCATGCTGTATGGTCTTCACAGTCAGCAACCACCTGCAGAGAATGTTTGCTCCTTTATATTTAATACAACCTTCAACCATTAAGGTGTCTCAGGTTTCATTGAGTTTGCCCCCTAAGTAATATGGTTTCATACCCCCAGTATCATATATCTCATACACTACATTGCATTATCCTTTATTCATTATCCTACTTACACCACAGTTCTGGCAACTTTAGAGCAACAGTTTGATCCAACACATCAACTTGCTCTGAAAGAGAAACAAACTTTTCCAAACTCCCGTAAAGTTGCTTGTTATGATGCTGTAAGTTTTGAGAATTTTGCTGTTAGAGTGAGCTCTTTGGTTAATATGCTGTAGTTTCTTGAACCTCTTGGACTTTTTGGACTTCTTGGACTTGTGCTTCTCATGTCCATCACTTGATGATTAAACATCACACAAAGCCAGTCTCTAACTTTGTCAGGTATGCCCTTTCAGCCACTTCTGCTGCTCACTATAATTTAGTTGAATTTGCTACATGGTTTTAAGTAGAAACTGAATGTCAAGTTGTTGTAGCATAAGCAAGTAGCCCACATGTTGGTACTACTCAAGTGCAGAGAAAAGAGGCTGGTCAAAGATTCAATTTGCCAACAGCTACCATCCTCCACAGGGCTGATGAAAAGGTTTCATTTACACGCCCCAAACTAGGAAAGGAATCACAACTTCAAATGAGAATTTCATGTGCAAATTGATAAAAATCTTACAAACTGCGATAACATTTTTAGGCACAGATGAGGTGACAAAATGGCTCAAGTAGCAGAACAGATGTTTGAAACACCGAACTCACAAAGCTGTAAACTGCACTTTGAAAAAATTTGCGCAAAATAAAATGTCCAATATCTAGGAATATTGCATGATATAAACATAAATCAAGCATGCAAAGTATTGTATATGAACCCACAAAGTCCATGGCCGAAAGTAATGCTTAAAAAAGTCAGGCAAGATTAAGCAATAAGGACCAGACCTTTGATATCTTTGATACCTATGCTGTCTTGGATGATGAATGTGAATGCACTATGTTGTTACTATGTGCAGCTAAGTACCTTGGTTTGGAGAGAAAGGCAGAAGAAATTAAGCTATGCACAGTAAGACAGCAGACAAAAACACTAGAAGGTAGCTCTGTAAGTCTCAAGACTTCCACTGTTTCATGTCCTGAGAAAAAGTTTTCAATAAGCAGTGCATTCACCTCTGTCATGATAATATTGGTTTAACAGTTATCCTGTGGATAAACAAAAGCAATGCAACTCATATCTGCATGATCTCCCATTGAAATCCTTTTCAAAGGTCCAACCACATTCTTAAAATCCATTACTCCTTACACCCATATAACAGGTACACTATGGTCCAAAGAGAGATCTAGCTGCAATAAGGACCACAGTGGGTAGGCCTTAATGCAAGCACCAGTGGTAAGTCTGCTGATTCCATCCAGTGCCTTTTCACCTCAAAAGACAACCCTTTAACTTAATCAAAACATGTTGAGCAGTTGTGGTAGGATAATACTCTCCCATTCAGAAATAAAAAGCTGCACTGCAGAGTAGATGTCACCTTGTGGACCATAATGGAAAGTCCAGTGTTGTATTTAATTGCTCCTTTTTTTTTTTTGGCAGTAAGGAACTGTAGACACTGCTGTGTCAGTGCTAGCTAGCAGCTAGCAAAATCTTAGCCTATAAGTCCCCGCAAGCAGGAGATTGAAGACCTTTGCACATCAAAAGATACATCATATATGTGGTGAGAATGGCCAGTTTTAAATTTCTGAGGTCAATATTAGTGAGGACCGTGAATACATTTAATTGCTACTATTATCAGAACGGCCCAACCGAGACTAGTTCGGGCCAGAACTTCTTCTGGCTCGATGACCCAAGCATTTAACTATTGGCAAGTGGTGCCTTTGCATGTGGTTTCCCTGTATGTTCAGAGGGAGTGAGCAAAATCTTTGTAGAAGATGAAAAAACAAATAAAAAAACTCCATCAGATTAACTCCACTGACTGCGTTTGGAAGAAGAATGAGACTTTTATTAAATACAGGGAGTGCAGTATTATATGCCTCAACGAGACATGCCTGCATGAACAGATCCTGGACTGTAATTTGTCTGTACATCGCTTTCAGACTTTACGATCAGACCACAATGAAAAAGTCAACAAAAAACTAAAGGGAGGTGGAATTGCGGTGGTTAACCCGGTTGGTGCCATCACGGACATAACACTGTAAAGGAGAAGATCTGGGGGACATTGAACTGTTAGCTCTTAGTTTTCCTTCATATTATTTACCCAGAAAGTTTACTTGTGTTATTCTGTTAGTGGTTTATATCATACCTGGTACCACTGCAGACACAGCCTATGATGTCATCAGCTCTGTCATTGCTAGGCTGCCAACACATCATCCCAGCACATTCATTGTGATCTCTGGAGACTTCCCCAACATCTCCCTCTGCAACATCACCAACAGTTTGTCCGCTGCTCCACCAGAGAAAATAAATTGTTGGACCTATTTAAATGTTCCAAATGTTAAAAATTCATACAGCTCCTCTGACCTGCCTCCTTTAGGAAGATCAGACCATAATCTGGTTCTTCTCACCTCCACCTACAAACCAATCTGTTTCAGCATCAACCAGTCATCATTATCATGGTAGATAAAGGGCAGTGTAAATTTTAAATTCAGTTTTCTAAGCAGACCAGATGGCAACCGTTGCATGACAGATTATTCATTACAATTAAGTGGCTTGTGGCATGACTTGGACTTTAGTCATAATATTTGAGATGCGACTTGGACTTTTAAAAAATGACATGAACATCTCTGAATCCTAGATTTAAAAATGTATTTACTATTTGATTTTTAACCCCCTGAAACCCATTTCTTGAGACAATATGTGGATTAATGATCTTTAAACTAATTATTTATTGAAAGCACAATATTATGAGTTGTATGAAAAATTCATGCAGTATTCTTTTCTGATAGGATTGTAGAGCAACAGATGGCTACCTATAAATTCAGCTTGCTGTAAGATGTTTTGACAAGGTAGCACGTTTTGACATAACTCCACCACAAGTTATGATTCTCATTCCTGCTGAATTTTTATGCTCTGTTGCAGATGCTTACAAATAAAATTTTGCACGATGAACGCAAAGCTCATGCTGCCAAGTTCACCTTAAACAGACTGCATTATTAGTATTAGGAATATCGAAATTCCCATTGGTCACAGCGGAGCCAACAGATAATAAATACAGTATGTGGAAGATCAAGGAATCCATATGCTTTTATACAGCTCCAATGAGAGATACACTTTTAAACAAAAAAGTTCATCACCTCCAGATAGACATACTGATATAAAGGCACGATATTGCAGCAGTAAATCTCTGCCAGTCATTACCAGTAGAGGTCGGGACGGTGCGAAGTTTGGCCTCAGCTGCGCTCCACATGGGGTGTCACCCTGTCACTGTTGGACGCACGCGGGGCCAGTGTTGGCGAAAATGAAAATCGGCTGGGAATGAAGACGTAAGTCTTTCTCTGTCACGGCGTGTAGGCTAGTTGCCTCAGCTGCGGGCCCTCTGAAGAAGGAAGACATAGCCTGCAGTGTTTCATGTGTTTCATTCGGGATTGCGTAAAATCTCTTGGGAGTTTTCGCCGTAGGGGTCGTTTTGTGCCACCTGGATTTGCTCTGGACCTTCTTAAGTTTCCGTATTAGTTACTCCGGCTGAGCTCAGTTTATGTTCAAACTGACTGGACTGTCCTGTCTGAGAAGTTTTAAGAAAGCAAGAGACGATGTTTTGCCGAAATCAAACAGCGAGAGCCACCGTTGCTCGGGGCTCTGCTCTGGAAATGGAAATACGACGGGGAAAGTTTAGAAAGAGCGTTTTTCTGAACACATCCCAGGTATGCCTATTTTTCTCCGACAGTTATAACCGCTGTTTCTTTTTCTCCATGCTCTTCACACACAGCAACATACACAGAGCAAGTGTTGACTGTTAACAACTTTAGCTGATCTTTTCCCAAAATACAAACTATTTGGCAAACATAATCGGGTTCAGAGCTTGCCTGTGATCCACTTTCCCAACTCACTATAATTATCAAAGATATTTGAAAGCGTTTGTGTTTCTTCATATAGGGTCCTGAAAGAAATGTGTTTTACCATATATGTAGTCTTTCGTGATGTTTGGATACTTTAATATCAGTTAGCTGTTATGATAGGAAGCCGGCACCTTCAAAAAGTACTTCAGTTTTAATCAAAGGACTAGATAGACCGACTCCATCAAAAGTTTAGAACTGTGTCAAAGCAGTAGCCTTTGTAAGCCAGCTGTGTATCACTGGATAAGAACTATTTTCTCTTCATGCATGCTTTCCTCTTCCTCTCTACAAAGCTCCCATGTCAGCATCTGCTTCATATTAGCCACTGTTCGTCAACAAGGCAAAAGTGACTTCTAACCTTTAATTATAATTTTTTTATTCTTTATTCTTGTTTTGATGGGATGTCCTCTCTCTTCCAAACTCCTTCCATTCGCTTTCCCTTCCAATCCCACACTTGCCTGTGAGCCAGCATCAGTTTGCTCTTTGTGTTGATTTTAGAGTGCTGCTACTTTGTTCTGTTCTTGTTTGGGGGGCCTTGTGCCTGTTGAGTAAAAAGTAAGACTGCATTTCCGGTGTAGTGTGCAGACTTTCTAAACTTTAGGCAAGTGATTTCATTTCGCAAGACAGGTGTAAGAAATGAGCATACTTGTTGAAAATTAAGACTCATAGAAACATGAGTCAATTGTAAGAGATACTTAGGGCATGTTAGTTGTTAGAAAAGATAGAAAATGGAAAAGGCATGGTATTGATTCTAACACTCTTCGACTTTGAATCTCCATTGTTGTTTTCACCCCATGTATGTGTGTGTGAGTAGACATACACACGGTCAGTTTAAGCTGTTTAGAATTCATGTCACAGGAAAACACTGCTAACTCCTGGGAGATCAGGCACACTCCATCGTATTGATCTGCTGTCAGAATCGTCTGATCTGGTGTCTAAACAGCCCTGAGCTCATATCTGGCCTACAAGTGTGCACCACTAGCACGTCGCTTGCTGGAGGTGCAGTTGTGTCGGTGTGGTTAATGGCCAGGCAAGATGAAATGATGTTTTTAATAGATGTCAACTGATCAGCTTTCCCAGATATATGTACAAACCATTATAAAAAATAGCTTGAAGGTAATTTGAATTTTACATCCGTCTTAAAATCATTATTTCATTGTTTGTATATCCTGACTTTACTTTTCTCAGCTTGCTTATTAGTTTTCCATCAGGGTTAAGACTTCCCTTCCATTCACAATAATAACAACAATGATTGCCTCCTTAACTCTACAATCTGTTCTCTCCTAGATCTCAAATACAATTAATTTGTGTCTTTGCCTTTGTTGCCAATGCTAATGATCCTTTTTCAGAGAGTGGGTCTTTCCTCTGCCTCTGGGTTTTCAGGCTCTTTCAATACCTCTGTGGAGCCAGTGTGTGGCATTTTAATGAGGCAGTGTGAAAGCACCCTGTTTCCACTGTGCCAGGGCCTATCACATTTGTGTATCTGTGCCAACATTTGAGCCTCTTATGTAAATGTGTGTTTTGCAGGTGACTTATCTTAATTTTTGCTGATTAGTAGATGTTATTATCAAATAAAATGCAACGTTAGGCATTCTTTCCCTTATTGGTGCTAGATTCTTGCGTGAGACTACAATTAATTAAGATAGCTATTTGATTGGGCTATCAATTTGGATTTGATGGATTTTTTTTTCTGAAAAAGATGCTATATCTTTAAAGTAATGAGAATTTTGCCCTTCCTGACTAAAACATAGAAGAATGACAGACCAGGCAAGTAATAAGTAATAAGATATGCTCATACTACATTTGTCCAAAAACATATTCTGCAGCCTTATTGTCATTCCTCCTGCTGCTCTCAGTGGGAGCAGAGAACACATCTGCTTTCTCCATCCCTCCTCTTGGATCCACAGGGCCACCAGTGTGTCTCTAAACTCTGCACAGTGTCTTCATCTTCACCAGCTCTGCTGCCACAGCTGAAGCCACCCAGGCATGCAGTGGGAACTTGGGATGGTGCGGTTATTATTATGGAGGTGTGGATGGAATGTCCTCTATTTCAGTTCCTTGACGTCTTATGTTTAACTCAAGGATGGCCCACACTAGTCCACACCACTGTGGCGAGCACTGACTTATACAAGGCCAGGATGTGGTTAGGTGTGTGTAAAGACACACCCCATCCACCCACACTCTTTCCCAGCCTCTTTGGAAGTATATGGCAAAATCTGGGAATCTGCCATGTCTGTTAAGTAAAAGCTTTGGGCTGCTGTGTGGTTTGCTTTGGTGGTATGCCCACCTCCACCCTGTGGAGCCGTACACTCACCAGTAAGTGTCCAAGCTGAATATTTATGTGGCTTTGATGAATTTTATGTTGTTATTGGCGTTTCCTTAACTCGAACTGGAAATGAAGATAGGGTGCACTGATTTACAAAGAACCTAAATTCTTCCTTTGGGTGAAAATACTACAAATTAAAAATGATTATAAAGCTAAGATTTGGGGATTTCATGAAATAATGTCAGCAAAATTTTACAAAAATGTTGGCACAGGGGCAACCCAAGACAGGAAAAGTTATGTAATTCAGTATAAAAAGTTGTGGAAAGGTTACAGAAATTTTGGTGTAATTTCTAACTGTTAACTATGGTAAAGGTAAAAAATGTCAGTTGTGGAAATAGCCTCCCAGAGAGACTTTTAGAAGTAAAGATGATGGGCTGGAATTACCACCTAGTGGAAGATCGCTGGGCAAATAGTTTAAATTGAACATTTCTGTACATAGAGTTTTTAAGACCTTGGGGGTTTTGGTATGTGATACTAAAGAAAGAAAGTCAGAACACTTCTGAAAAACATTTTTAGTAAACACAATTTGGCTGTGTATCTACAAGTACCAGTTCAAGCTCTACTATTTAAACACAAGATGTACATTCAAGATCCAGAAACACTGCTGCTTCTCAGGACCCAAGATCTTTTTTTATATTAACTTAGGTAGAGTAGGAAAGTGTCCTGTGGTCTGAACAGTCAAAATGTGAAACTATTTGGAAAGTATGGATGTCAGATTTTCCTATTTAAACTGCAGCGGGACCATTCAGCTTGTTATCTGTAATCTGGTCAAAAAGCTTGCATGGTATAGATTGTATGGGTTCAGTTCTTAGAGTTGAGATGGTGCAACACAGTGGTATAAAGTCCCTAGTTTAACTTTTAAGAAATCATGTCAGATGCATTAAATGAACTTCTTACTTTTACAAAATGTCTTACTGTTTTGTGAACAATGTGCATATATTTGTATTCACACATCTTTTTGGAAATTGAGTATGTGCTAAAAAATAAAATCACAGATCATCCCAGTAGAGCAGCTCAAGTTCCCCCCCTCCTTTTATCGTGATGTCTTACTTTTATCAGTGGAGACGGATGCGTCCTGCTGTGATGTCTCCTAAGTTAGATGTCTGGATGTTTTCTGCAGATGCCTAGATGTATGGTTTAGAGTTCACAGAGGCAGTTGGTAAGCCGTCTCCTGCTCAGCAGCCTCTCAGTGTGGCTTCTGCTTGTGTTTAATGTGGCTTAGTAGGAAACGGTGATTAGCCAGGCCTTTTTTTGTAAGCATATCTTTGTTTCTCCTGCATAAACAAAAATGAGCGCAATCATAGAGGTTTTGTCAGAACCACACTTTTTGCCAGAAGCTAAGCAGCTCAAATCATGAACCCACTAAGAAAAGACTTGCTTACGGTGACTAGTAAAGCATCTTAAGCCTCACATTCAAGGCAGTGCTGTGTACCAAGAAAGCAGTGGGACATCACTACACTGTAGTCTGAAACCAAGTGCTGTTCTAAGACCAGGAAAAGAGGCTCGGGCCTGAGGGTCATAAAGAACGGATGCACTCTGCTTTATTGATTTCTGGAACAACTTCACTGCCAAAACTGGCCTGCATAGGGCTCTGTGTGTGTGCACCCTGAGGGTTTTCTGGCATGTTGGACACTGCAGGGGTACAGGGGAGATGCCAGGGAAATTTTACCCCTTCGAAGACCCTTATTTTCAAACAAAGCTAGGCCACTGGAGTTTTCTGCTTGGAGGCTTTCTTGGTATGCTGAGGGATATTTTAACTAGCAAATATTTAACTTTTGTTATTACACAGGCTTTGTGGATATACGTGTGAAGCCTTTTTTCCCAGACAGCCTCTAAATGAAAAATAGTTTAATCTGTTCCTTTAAGCAAGAGTAAAATTTAACCAATGTCCTGTTATTGCTCCCATAGTAATAACTTCAGTGTCTTCTCAGTTTGGTAAATGTTTTGTTGTACAAATGTTGTATTTAATTGACAACTTTTCACTATCCAATTGTTGAACTCATGTAGATATTCTTTATTATTATTATTTATTCTTTGAAATCTCTTTCAGTGTAAAAAAGTATTTATTTTCACAGTGTGCTTTATGGCAAAACAGCTGACAGTCATGCTGTGCTGTTGATGTGTTCATTTGTTGTTGAGCCTCAAAGGCCCTAAAGGTTCGTGTCCTTTTTCTTTTCTATGCAACCCAGTCACATACACACAGCATTAGGAACACTCCAGTACAGGATGTCCTCTTGTGCTGACCCTGGACTAGTTTGCTCCACAGATCCGAGGACAACGCTTTCAGTCATCTATTTCTTGATCGTTGCAAATGTAAATGGAAACATGTAGGCTGCTGTTGTGTTGTGGAAGTGTGTTCTGGTATGTCGTTAATATCTTTATGTGGCAACTGGTGTCAGGGTGTAGTTTTACAACTGAGGGTCTGTAGCTTAAGTTACAAGTGAACCCCACCCAACCCCTGCTCCATACTTGTCTACATTACAATGCTTCATGCTGAACAAGGTGTGAACATATACAACAGGCATGTTCACACGCAGGAAGTGAGTCACACCTGGATTAAGTTTGCACATGTTTGTATCTCCATGTAAGTCCTGCACATTCACAACCTGTCCCCTCTCTCTACCATTCAGTAATGAATCAAAGCGGATGTTTCGAACCTGCCATTAGTCATTCATGACAGCAATTTGTCAGCCTCTGCCTTGCATAACAGCTTCCGCACACATATGCACACACAGACACAACGTCAGACAGTGACTAAGCAGCAGTGTCTCCTTGAGCAAGGTCCATTGCATATAGACAGACAGAGGCTGGCTTTGTCTGTTCTGCTGTCTTGTGAGGCTATCACTACCAGTAACACGGTTAGTAGACAGGAGTAGGGTTGTATGGAGGAGTCTAAATCACGGGATACATTCCCACACTCTGAGATGCGAGACTTCCTCCATGCATCATCAAACCTGTCTCATTCACTTACTACCTTTGGTAATTGGGAAAATATTACAATGGAGGGATTTGGATTCTGCTTTTGTTGCAAAGTAAGCTTTACCAAGCTGTATGATTGGCAATGAGGTGACGTTACAGAGGGATAATGTGGTAGATTAGTTTAGGTAAAGCATACAGTAAAATAATTTCTTCTGGATTAACTGGAAATATTTAATGTGCTACATTCTTCAGCACCTTCTCTCATCAGGAGAGTCATATTATAAGGGCCATTTCACTACCATCAGGTTTGAGTCCCTTGCTGATTTAGGAAAATAGGTTCTTTTTGTCATGTGTCTCAGTGCTAACCTACTTCTTTGATCCAGATTTACACAGTGGGAGTACTTCTTTGTCTGTGCTGCTACATAGTCATTGATAATTCATTTTTGTTTTAGGTTTCTTTTCTTTCTTTCTTTTTTTTTTTATATAGTTTTTTTCTGTTTACACACCCCAGCAGAGGCCTTAACCTACTGAGTTTGCCTCAAACACACTGCAGAGCAGATCTTGACTGTCTCATGCCAAAGGTATCTTCTTCCTGTGAACACAAGAACCCACTCTGAATACTTCTCTGTTAAACACTGACAAAAAAGGCAAACACACATGAATGACCAGATTCCAATGTGTGGTGTAGTTTACAGTGCAGAACACTTGCTGTCAACCCCTTTTATTACAGAGGGCTTAGAAACACAAGAGGCTTTGTCCCTATGAGGTAATAGACATGCTCTATGTAAAGAAATGGAAATAGTTGTAGATTATGTCATTTCTATCCTGTTTCATTCCTCCAAATCTTACTTGAAATTATTAAACCAAAATTGTGTAGCTTGCCATATAAAGCAGGCAGGTTTCAGTTTTCTCACAGATCCCAACGTCATGAAAAGAAGTCATTTTGAACTCATTTCATGTTCTTAGTTAAGCCTCTAACTTCATTAAGGACAAGTCACTGACCTTCAATTCAGTTAACCTGAAGAATACTGGCCATACCTACGTCAGCCCAGTGCGTTACACCTTTTTTCTCTTCCTCCTTTAAGTCTTTTCTTTCATTTTCTTCTCCACAACGAAGGTATTTCTCCCTTCCTCAGACCACCTGACTTTATTGTAAAATAGATGGAGTCAGGGCCTCTCCTTCATACAGAAGAATTCCTGGTGAAAGGAGTTGATGCTGAAATACATAAACCTGTGTGTATGAAAGGTAGGTGTGTTGTACATTCCTGCACAGATACTAAGTAACCTACATGTCCGCTTCCAGCAAACGACTTTAGATCTACTATTGGTCTCATTTTTCTATTTGCAGAAAATGAGTCAGAATTCACAACTAGATGAACGGCCACTTTTTGCAACACAATGTGAGCTGGAGCTGACTGGTTGTGACTGTTTGGAGGAGGAGGAAAAGGGGCACAAGCACCAATGATGTCTGTTTTGTTGATGCTGAGCAGGTGTTTGACTTTATGAGAGCAGATGGTTCTATTATGCATGCCCGCCTTCCCTGCATGCTGCATAGTGTAGTCCCTGCAAGCATGCCCATGTTTTAATGTGTGTGTTAGCAGCAACTTTCAATGGCCTTTTGCTACCTTTCTATTATTCCCCCATACCTTAAGAAAAGGATCTCAGTCTAGAGGTTCACTGTAAGGTGGATTTAAATGATTAATAATCACTACTGTTGGGGGTAAAAGTCCTGTAGGGAATATTTGGGACAGATAAGAATGATTCATTATTACAAAAAACTTTCATTGAAATTGTTGTTGGTAGATCTGATTGAAAGACAGTAAGCAACATTTCTAAACACTTAACAAGAACAGGACGCCATCATGTTCAAATGTGGAAAAAACACAAGAAATCTGCTGATGCAGAGTTCTGGTGGAGGAAAAGTGCTTTAAAATGTGCTTTAAAAACACATTTTATATTGTTAATCTGAAATTTGCTCAAAACCTATAACAGTATGAAGTACATGTAGCAAATCAGAGTTTGCATCACTGATATGATTAATTATTTATTAATCAACTAGTTATATTTAATCAACTTTTGCTTTAATTGCAGCAGATCAGATGTGTTGGTTTGCTGTTGTGCTGAGTTTAAATTGAAATTTAATTGATATGAATTTGACAAAGTCAAGTCACATTTGAACATTTTTATTGTTTGGGGGTTTTTAATATACTAAATTACTGTCTGATGCCTTAAAAATAGATAATTGATCAGTGGCTGTTGAGATTCATTGCAACAATTGTATATGTGGCATGGAGGCTTACCACGTGGTAAACCAGCTTTAGAGATCAGTTTGCAAAAGCAAAACAGCTACATGAACATGATCTTAAGAAATTATTGCGCTGAAACCTTGAAATGAATGTTTTATTCTTTAAAAAATCTAAAAGAAATGTCAAATTAAATTGCAGAACTAACACTTTCCTCAATACTTTGTGTTCTAATTGCCCCAAACCTCTATCCTTGTTCCCTCTAGAAAAATCTTAAAACTATAAAGACATTATGATCTCATGTCAGTTTGAGTTATAGTTTCCTGAGTGTTCTCTCTGTAGCTGTTTAGATTCCTGAATTGCTTCTGCAGATGTTTAGAGTTCATGTTCTTGTTTTAGTTTCTAGACAGATGTATGTTTACTACAGAGTGCTGTTCCTTGGTATGACCTCTATGATGAAAACATCTATTATAGCAGGGCAGAAATTGTGAGACTTCATTTTCCACCTCAGTTTTTGCAGTTTATAAATGAAATAATGAGTCTTTTCTTTGATATGTCCACACTTCTCTCCCTTATGATATGCGAATATCGTCTTTGTCAAGTCTTGCATTACCTGGCAGTAAATAGGATGTCATACCATTTGAATTCTGGTTGCAGATGCTCAAGAGCACTGAAGTAATGTTAGAAGTTGATGTCAGTATTACAACACTGTGTAACTAGTGTACTTGCGCTGTTGACATTTGGTCTCATCTGGAGGTGCACGTTGCTGTTGTTGCTTGTGTTCTGTAGAGGGAGCCATTGCTCCATTTCATATTCATCAACAGCACAGAGACAACTTTGTTCTTCTTCTCATTTCCTTTTTGACATTGCATTATGTTCAGTATTACTTACAGCCATTTATAGTCATTTTAGTGCATCATTCACACTTTTAAATGAAAATTAATTGTCTTGGTGCAAATCCACACACCATTTTCCCTGATATTGCACAGCCTGCACCTGAGGGCAGAAATCAATGGAGATGAATTTCCTAATGAGGGACTTTCTCTCCCACTAAAGTGTCCGCTCCCACAGAGTAATGAGTTTCTGCACACTCCTGTGAACGGCTGAGTTAGTGTTCCTGAAAGTCAGCAATGATTCTGAGAAGCAGCAAACTGCTGAACTGTTTCTAGAGGTGTGTCTTTTTTTTGTGTGTGTATATGTTTGTGTGTGTGTGTATGAGCTACTTGAACCTGCTTTTCCTTCACAGTTAACAGCATGAGGGGTAATGTTGATACAAGATTGTCCCTGTTCGATTGCTCCAGTCATTGACTGAGCCGTCTACTTCCCACAGACTGCGACGCCACCATGTTTTTTTTTTTCAGTATAAGAATTACAGTTAAAGAAAAATATCTGTTACGTGATTCGTTGGCCCTTTCCTGACTTTTCATCTTCTGATTGCGCAAACTTTGATGATTGAGAATGCAGCAGGATGCATCTCATATTTAATCTCAGAGGAGAACTTGTATCAACTTGATCGACTTGTTATTACACAGCAACTGATAGCACCTAATAACAAGGCAGACTTCTGGTGAGATGTACAGCGTCATTACATTGTCGCTGCATCTAAATTACAACTTTGCGGTTCTCGTGGAGGTTTTTCATGCTATAAACCGTGAGGTCACCTCCAGGGGGAATTTCTCTATGAAATGTCTGGTTTCACAGTTCATCACAGGCTCATGTCATCAAGCTGAGCAGATGTGACCCAGTGCCTGCTGTAACACAGCCATATAATCAACGACTTGTGATGTTCAGATCTGTTTAGTCAGATTTCTTTTTTTCTTTTTCTCAGATATTACTTCATTAAGCCTTGTATGTGTATCTACTTAACTCTGGAACATTTTATTTGATATTTGTGGTTAAATGGACACTTTTGTGATTACTCTTCCATGTTTTTAATATAATTTCAACAGGAGCTTCTTTGGTGACCCAGCAGGGATTTTTCTTTGTCCTCATCCATCTGAAAGTACACAGCTCTGTAATAGTAATCTGTAACAGCAAGGAGGACTTGACACCATATTTACACAGACAAACCTTGATTAATTGTATTTTTTTCATCTGGAGACCATTTTGCTGCAACTTCATGATGTATGCGTGTCTATTATATATCTAGAATGTGTATTTTTAAATACAAGTATAGCTCTGTGTGTTTGTGTACGTATTTCAAATGAGTAGGAGCTGTGGTGGGGCTCAGTTTTCAGATTGTGTTTAGATGAAAGTCAAGGTTCTTTGTTGTGGTTTTGGGCCTGGCTGCTGAAGGGCCTGGTGTGTTTCCCTGCCCTGATCTAGGGCCACACTGAGCTGCTGACAGCTTTCAACCTTTTGTATAGACTCAGACTTGTGCAGATCTTTCTAATGGCCTATTGATTTGAATCAAGTATGTTGCAGCAGGGAAACTTGTAAAAACCTGCAGGACACCAAGATTGAGGATCCCTAGTATAAAGATATTAAAAGGCAGCAGTAAGAGTGATTAGATTTTGAAAATTACATTTGCATGGTAGTGCAGCTTGTCAATTTTCATAACACTGCTCATTAGTTTACTTTTTTTTTTAGGTTGTGGAATATTTCCACAACATAAAGTGGACAACAGTGGGGAAGCTGTGTTTAGAGGCATGTGGAGTCTGGTGATATTATTGAATAAATACAAATTATTACAAAGTGTTTTTTCAGTAGCTTTTGCCTGTCATTTTTACTCCTTGCGTAACATTTGATTCTTTAGGTCAGCACCTGAGATTTGAAAGTGCTGCATTTTTGCTAAATAAATGTGACAAATGCTATTTTTGACCACCTTGGAAATCAGATTACACAGGTTGTAAAGAGCCCGTATAATGCTCATTTACGGGATTATTATTTCATTATGAGTTAGGCTGCAACTAATTGTTTGAGAAGCTAGGCACTGAGCAGACATTATGTAAATGTGATTCCTTGTAATTTGAAATAAATGGACTACAGATGAGCCATTTGAGGCACCTCTGGAGCAGTTTTTTGCAGTGTAAGAAAACAACTCCTTTTGGTGAGGACTTTCTTAAATTAATGTTTAACATCTGCAAAGATTTGCATACACACTGGTGACTGTAGCTTAGGAGTCAGACAGGTTATCTTTCATTCAGAAGGTTTCTGGTTCAATCTTTGGGCAAGGTATGAAACTCTACATTGCCAACCATGTGTGCATACCTTCCAAGTTGTCTTGGATCAAAGTTTCTGTTAATTGAAAGTAAATGTTATGTAAAGGTGGAAAAGGAAAAACACTCAAAAGCATTAATATATATTTAAACAAATCACAGAAGACAAACTTACTTAAAAGAGGGCATACATAACATTTTTTTCAAACTTTTTGTCATAAATGGTTACATAAAAAGGTCACATTAAAGGTCATCACTCTGTTGTTGCTTTCAGTATTCACGTTTGCCATCAGCTTGTGAAGATTTGACTGATGTGACTTTTAAAAAGGAAACCCATGTAAAGTTGTATTAAACTTGAATATTTTCTTTTGCCTATGATTTATTATTAGATGTAAACAGGTTTTAATTTATCTTGACAGTTTTTTCCTTTCCAAATCAGTTTAGGATTGACCAGCAAACAATTTCTTTACAAATGAAAATATAAATCTTTTCTACTCTTAATTAAACACCTCAAAGCCTTTCCTGCAATGTTCCCATGGTGGACCGCCATCACCAGCTAACCCTTAGCGCTGACCTAACTTTGTTTCCTGCAGCTGATTAAGTGTATGGACAGGAAGTCTTCCATATTCCTCCATGCATCCGTTTAGAAATAACAAAGCTCCGGGTATTGTCTTGAAGCAGTGCAGCGTTTGCAGAGCTTATTATGTAAGGGTAAGTCTGTAAATGTGTGTGCTTATGTGTGCATATTCCATGTTGTGATCACGCCTCAGAGTTGGTATTGTATTAACTGATTGTGTAATTGCATTGGTTTTACAACTCTCTTATGGCAGCCAATTAGCACATCTGGCTCTGCTACAGTCATAAGCCGTTAATCCAGTACCCCATCAGTAGTTAATCGCCATTTAACATTGCAAAATCCCAGTGAAGCTGAAAGGTGTTTGGACTTTCTAACTACTGATCTAGGGTCTCCAAATACCTGAGTTTGTTTCACCCTTAGTGGCTCTGGGCCAAGAGGCAGCAACACTCAGTGTTGTGGATCTGGTTGCCTGCCAGTAAGCCCTGTCATTGAGATAATAAGTATTTTCTGTTTTGTTCAGCCTGTAGGCTTTTGTTATGTTCATCTTTGTGTTTTTACTGCAGATTTACCAGAAAGTGTCCTGTAACAGAAAGCTGGAGGAAAAATAAAACGTATTTCCCAATTTTGAAATAATTCTAAATCTATATTCTCCACAATAGTTTTGTGGTTTGTTTAATCTTTTTTTTTAAAGACATACTTCAATGCAAAGTAAGAACAACTGTTAGAAACTACATATCATGCCAATAAAACTGTTACGCCTACTTGAACAAAAGCTCAATGTGGTTAACCAACCTGATTTCTGGTTAGATTCATTTTTACAGTTCAACAATTTGTCAGATCAACTCAGAGGCGAGTTGGCTAAATATTAATTTATTCGTATGGTTTGTGTAGCCATTGGCTTGCTCTCTCACAAGAGTTTCAAAATGTTTTCTGAGCCCCTGTTACCCTTCTTCTATACATTCAAGTCGACTGTTTTTTCTTTACACCTCAGAACAGAACATCTTACGTCTCACTGCAATTGTTGGTGCCTGCCACAGATTAGCTGGGTGGTTTAAAATCCCAGGGTGGAGGCTTTTCTTTGGGAAATGATCCAGCTTGCTACCTGCACCCCTGGCTCTGCTCCTCAGAGGTGAAAGGGCTCTCACAGACCCTTTGTTTTCATCGTTTGCATGTGTAAAAAGTTAGGATCACGTGTCTCAGGGTATTGGAGAAGCAAATGTGTGGAGAGGGGTGTTCGCAAATATCAAAGTGAAGGGTTTGATAATTAACATAATCTTCCTTCTCATGATTAGTCCTTAAAATCGGCCAGTGACTCCGAACCACCCCGGCCCCGTGAGATGGCATAATATTTAATGTATTTTAATTAATGTGGCCCAGTAAACGCACAACGTGACGCCGGTTTCCTGTTGTGGGGTCGGCTTTTGCTTTGCGCAGCTTGGTTTCAACCACGCCACACGGAACGCTACACACAGCGGACAACAGCTGTACTGTATGGAGGAAAGTATGTTCTGGTGTCCGAGCTCCTGTCTTTTGTGAGTCTACTGAAGAGCAGAAGAAGATTGTAAAAGACTTTCCACAGACAGAAGTGGAACTCATTCTGTTTGCGTTTGAATGTTACATCGAATGAACTTTTTCTTTTCTTTTTTCATTATTTTCCCCCAACTCGTCAACTCTGTGAAGTTAACGCGTCTGAGGAGCCAAGGTTTTTGATGGACGATTATCAGATTTACCAGGAGACTTCGTGGGCTTTGAAAAAAGCAGCATTTTTTCTGTTTGATCAAATCCGTGTGACCTACCAAATCACTTTTTTTCATTTAAAAAATCTGTGCGCAAATCTTTAATTTAACTTCGTGGGAAAATAATAATAATAATATAGGATTTTACGGTCTTAAGAGTTTTTAGAGTTGACTTACCACACATTTTACGGTACATTTTCGCGTGAAGAAGTGGTTGCTGTCACGGTTATAATTTGTCATTTATTATAAAGCTAGTAAAAAGAAGTTACCCACCCCCCGCTATGCGAGCTGGTGCTGTATTTGCTATTTATTTGCTTAAAAGGGCGTGGGTGTTGCTACAGTAATTTCTCTCTCACTCTTTCACGTCCCCCCATTCTTCTGTTTCTTATTTTTAAGTTTATTATCACCACCGGAGGCGCGTTGAAGGGGATAATTTAGCACCGAGTAGGAGAGCGCCAGGGCGCACACATTGAACTACTTGTGTCGATCACTCCCACAGAGGCGATGCCCTTTTGTGGAGAGGTCTCTTGTCATAGTGGACAGACGACATTCACAGTCGGGACACTAGGATACAAAGAGAAGAACTGCATATTAAAAGGCTCCATTCTTCCCCCGCTGCCGCTGGGTGTTGACTGTGGGTGTTTGAGAAGATCTTTGTTGTCCGGAGAAAAGTAAAGAAGAAGAAGAAGAAGCTCTGTTAACGCGTTGGGTGGATTTTACGGTGAAGGTTACTACAGTACAGTCGATGCTGTCATCTACTCCACCTCAGCCTGCTTTCCCAGAGTTACCAGTCTTGTTTTGGATGAGGAGAGGCACTCTTGCGCATAGCTTTACGCACCGATTGTGCTAAAAGGTGGCCGCACAAGGCTGCCAGGATGAACTGTCTTTCCGGGGTTCCTTCGGGGTAGAGTTGTAACTCTGTCACTTTGCTTCAAAAAGAGGTGTTTTTGTGGGTTATCTGCCAAAGGATGCCAACTGACAAATACGCAAACATGGAGGAAAAACTGTGGATACTAGAGGACCTCAACATGATGTACATCCGTCAGATTGCACTAAGTTTACAGGTAAAAAAAAAAAAGTGTGTGTGTGTGTGTTGGTAAAGGAGTCTAGTTGTGACCATGTTTAGTGCCATTTGCACACTTTTGACCTATTTCTCAAAATTGCAAACTGGGGTGTGTGGGTGGGTGAAAGTGTGTCTGAGAACATGTGTATGGCTGTTTTACTTTTTCTGGTGTCATTAATAAATTAAATATATATTCAGATGTTTTTCCTTAATCACAGTACGCCTCTGTGTTAACTGACACAGTGTGCAGCTGTGCTTTGGCATGTTGTAAATTTTACTGAAGGGAAGCTTAAAGAATCTTTCTATGTGACAAACAAGTGGCTCCAACGCTGGTGTGGTCTTTTGCTTTACAGATGGCAAAGCTCTCACTGACAGCACACAGAAAACAACACTACATGCCGTCCTTGTCTCTCTCTCTGTCTCCCCTTTCAGCCAGGGCTCACACACAGTTCACAGCTGCACATTTGTGCTTCATGATTCCCTGTGGG
This sequence comes from Rhadinocentrus ornatus, assembly GCA_037177495.1. Lineage (NCBI taxonomy): Eukaryota > Metazoa > Chordata > Actinopteri > Atheriniformes > Melanotaeniidae > Rhadinocentrus > Rhadinocentrus ornatus. The sequence goes on along the minus strand of JBAMHW010000012.1, from coordinate 20,665,299 downwards.
ACTGTGCATATGTGTGTGTGTGTGAGGGAGAGCGGGCTCATATGTGTTCTGATAAAGGAAAGGTTTGCTAATTTGCACAAGTTTAGTTACTTATTCAGAGGAAATAGTTGAAGAATTTGCCTCTTATTTTATTTTTAACAGTGTTAAGGAATTGGAGACATATGGTTGTTGGAAATGTATCAGGAATTTCAAAGGGAAATTCCACTGAACCTTTCTGCATTTTCTGGCTCCATAATCTGAAGATATCTGCCTGTGATGCAGCTGTTAAAAGGTGTAAAAAAGAAGGCCATTTCTCACAATAACAATTGAAACCGTGTCCAAAAAGCCTGCACATGGATTGTATGGGAGGTGAGATCACTCATTTGATATGTTAACCCTGATATTAGTTTCCAGTTATTTTTCTGCCAAGTCCACCGATTGTCCAAGTAACTTGCTAATGTAATTAAACGGGTCCCCAGAAATCCGCCTGCCATGTTTGAGTGACATTAAATGGTTGTTTTCTCAAAAACACACGTTTTCATACATTGACTAGTGAGATAGGAGCACACCCATGACTACTAAGTAACTCCAGACCAACATGTGTGAAGTTTCTCTGTCTGGATTGTTGTGGTTTCATAATTCTTGCTGTATCTTTTAAACTCTGATTAAACTTCCAAGTCACTTGTGTTTAAAGATTAAATGTTAAGTTTTTTTTAAGCTTTTGTTGGGCCCATGGCACAAATGACTATCACGAGTTCTTTTTTTAACAAGTTGAAGAAGCAGTGATCAGGTTAGGTTCTGTCATGCAGCCTTTCTTTGATGGAAAAAACATGTTTACTGCTTATAGGCTTGAAAGTGGTGCTTTGTCGGATTATTAAATCTCCAACATTCTGGTGGGATGTAGGCATTTCTGTCTGAAGATCTCTGTGCTTTATGCATTTTTGCTGCCTCAGTTTTAGTTTAATTTTTACTAATTCAATTACCAGGTAATAACAGGAGTCCTGACTAACCAGATGGGGAGTTCACAGGTGAGGGCTAGCTGCTGAGGAGCATTACTCTGCAACATTCAACAAGAATTTCAGTTTGTTGGATATTTTTGTTTTTAGACAATCACTTGTTTGCTCTCAAATGTTGACTCTTTCAGTCATCCTTCCCCTTTTCTTTCCTTCCCCCACGTCTCCTCAGCCTGGGTGGGTTTATGAGACAGGGATTCTTTGTATGTGGCTGAGCTGCATAACCCACAGTCTAACTGTAATTTCAGCAAGCTATGGATGTTTTTTAGCTGCAGGGTTTTTCATAAATGTCCTGTTGGGCAATCAGGACTTGCAGTTATTAAACTGTAAACCCTTCTCCCTCTCTTGTTTAATTTCCCATGTAGCAACATGCAGTGTATCCACATGCCTTTCCCATGCCTTGCTCTAGAACATATATACATTAATGACATCAAAGCAACCCACATTAGTTTGGTGTTTTCGTTACACAAAATGGGTGTCTGATATTTTAAACAAAGCTTAGAGAAGATGGTGTATACATGAGTTCCAGCATTCCACAGGCATGTTTAATTGCTGTGTCAGTAGGGGAGAACAGCCATTGTGTTGTTTTCAAGCTCAGTAGGAAGTAAGATTTCTGCTCTTCAGGTTTTAACAAGTCTGTTAGAATAGCATTGGCTACATTCTTGGCTCCAATACACCGTTTCTTTCTTCTTTCTCCCTTGTGAGGCCCACTGCCTCTTCTTTAGTTATATACAAAATGAAAAAAGAAAAAATTGCCACAGGATACAGGATTTGCTTTAGAGCAGAGATGGTTGATGGGAAACAGGAAATGGTCATGTGTAATTATAGTTCCCACTGGGAGAGATAACATGTCATTGAACCTTCCAAATAATAGATGAATATACACCATTTCCTGCTATCAAAAACCCAGTTACACTTGTTTTTTTATTTACTTGAAATCTAATGCAAGTTTCCAGCCCTTATTGGTTCCCCAGCTCCTGCTGTCTTTGCCCCTTATTCCTATTAACAGCATACAGGCCTTTGACGGGCATTTATCCCTGTTCTATATTTAGCCTTCCTCAATATTAAATGTCAATATTTGTAAATAAGCCCTGAAGTTTGTTTTTGCTCAAATAATAAGAATTTGTGCTAAGCTTGGTGCTGCATGACTTAGTAATTTGTTTGTAAAAGCACAGTTCGTTCTCTATGTCAGAATGTGTGCGTTATCTGGCTGCTGATCATGCCAAAGATATTAAGTTGATGATTACAGGTACCTTTTGTCTCAACTGGGAAGTGTCGACAAATCAAATTGTGTATCTCGTCCAACACTGCTATTCTACAATATTAATAAATTAAGTGTTTGTTTTCATTTTGGACACAGAACTAAAAACATTATTCTTGTTTGCTTAGATTTTGTTGCATTATCAAACAACGTTTTACAACAATCCATAACAGTCAGATAAAGTGAACTTTCCATAGAGGTCTCTAAATACATGTTGACCCGGGCATGCTGTCGCTCATATCTAACCTTGGATGATTGTGAACTCACATGGGGGTCAGATGTCATTTTATCGGCTCATGCTTGACCTCTCACACGCTCCAAAACCCTAAACTTAGCTCTGGCACTGCTTCAGATATATTTACAGATTGTGGACACCGCAAGCAGGTTGTAATATCCATTGGTTGATACTGATTTCAGAATTTGATTTAGTAATAGAAAAAGCTGCAATTAGCATAACAGCAACTGTGAATGCTTTCATGCTGAAAGATGGTTGAAAATGGTTTAAGATGGCTAAAATGTGCTTGCTGAAGTATCTATGAAGCTGAAGTGAAAAGTTTAAGAATTTTTAGCTGAAACTGGAGTTAAATGGTGCTGAAAGGGTGAAAAGTTGACCTGAAAAAAAATGACTGAAGATAGTTGAACTTTGTTGAAAATCGCTGAAAGTTGCCTGTTGAAGGAATATTTGAAGCTGAAGTGAATGGTTTTAATGTGAAAGAAATATAAATGGGAGCCAGTTAAATACAATAAACTGCTCTGACTTCAATAACTGATAGCATAAACAGGCCGAGAGCTGAGGATGAAGGTCTGACTTAGAAAGGTGTAGCGAAAAAACTAAAAGTTCCTTGATGACAACCATTGGTGAAAGCTGAGACATAGGCCTACACTTTGGTGTATTCCTTGATAAGTGTATTTCTGATTGAAGAAAACCCGTTTTCTTCTATCAGCTTGTGTGGCTCCCCCAAACTCCTCTTCCTGGAGACAAAACCATAACAGATATCCATATAATTTTTTCACCGTGGGCACAAGGATGGTCTGACGAACGCAGCAATGTGTCTTTTTATTTTAATGCTTAAAGCATTCACACAAATATTCATAAAAAAAAAAAGAATAGTAAAAGACCTTGCACGCTCTGCTTAAACTGCAGCGACGTTACTGCACAGGAATACATTTTCTATATTATTCAATTTGTTACGTTGCACATATGATGTCATGTGCTTGAAGACACTATTTATCTGTCTCAAAATTTCACTATGGATTGAAAAATCTTTCACATGTCCCTAACAGCCTTAGGAAGAGATATGTCTCCGCTACAGTCCCTTTAGATCGCAACAATCTCTTGCTTTTTTAAATACAGGTAGTCCTGTAGGGGCAACGGCCAAATGGACAGCAGTTAATCCCTGCCTGGATTTGGACAGTGTTATGCACTGCCTTGCCACAGGAAGAAAAACACACTTCTCCTTAATTTAACCTGCTTTTGATTAACTGCACATTTTATGGTTAAAAAAATGTATCAATGCAGCAGATCAGGATAAATATATCAGTTTGTGGAGCGGTTAGCAGTTGGAGTTGTGTGTGTAAAAGTGTGTTTGTGTTAGTTCAGCTGGTGGTTGTTTAGTTAGCCTACTAGGCTACACCAGAAACAAGTGGAAGATGTGTTTAAGCTCACAGTAGTTGCTCTCGAAGTCATGCCTGAGCTAAAACGTATTCCTCCACAACATAGCTTCATTGTGCACCACTCCCTAATGAGCTCATCTGAATGTGTTTATTTGCTTCTGAGAGTGTGAGCAAGAAAATATTTGGAAAGACCTATAAGCTTATGCAGTAAGTTATGTAAGCTCTTAAAAAATTATTGGAATTAAGATTATTCACCTGAATTTCAGTGAGTATGAGGTTTTTTTTCTATGGGTTATGTTAATTTGTTTTGAATTAGCTAAAAAGGCTTTTGAAGACATGTTGCTTCAGCCTAAATGAACAGACACAGCCATGTTTTTTCAGAATTATTGTTTATGTACATATATTTTGGGTTGTTTGCTGTGTGTCTTTGGCATCAAGTTTGCAGTTTATTCCAGTACATGCCAAAAGCAAGCATGGTGAATGAGGGAGAGGAGAAAGAGGGCTTTGTATCACATCACCCATTCCTACTTCTCCCCATCATGCTGCCTTCTTCTTCTTGGAGCACACATCTACCTCTCAACCCACAGCCATCTAGTTAGCTTTAGCTCAACTGTCTACCATCCAAAACAGCTGACACCCCCACCCCAGCCATCACCCAGTCAGTGGTTAGAAGGAGCAACACAGGTCTGAATAGGAACTCTGTGTGAGCAGGAGCAAGCTGGATGCTGCAGGCTGATCCAGCTTCCTTTGAAAAACAGCAGGCGTTAGCCAGGAGAGTGAGAAGCAGAAAACATCAAACCAAAGGTGTTGTTATTGGAACACCAACCTGCCTCCTTGCACCTTTTCAGCCTGCCTTATTTTTTCATTCACTCACCCTATTCCCACTTTCTCTATCTGAAACCATTTTACAGTTTGGCTCTACTGTTCTTCGGTCTCTGCCAGCTCTAAACCTATGTTTCACAGTTTTGTCCCACCCTTTGATATAATCTCTCTCTAATTCCTTTCCTCTATTATTTCTGCTTTAGCCAGAAATGTGCCGAGACTGAAAGAGGAAGATGTTTTAGAAGTTTAAGTCTTAAAAACTGTAGTCACCTAAGCTCAAAATTCTTTTGTAGGTCAGCAGATTGAATTTGAATCTGTGTTTGACTTCTTGCATTTATTATTATAAATGCTGCTGTTCTCCTTCTCAGAAGGGATATTTAATATTGGGTCGAAAAGTATTCTGCAGATAGAATAAAAGTATTTGATAATGTGCTTAATCAAGTCTTTCAACAACCTGTTGCTGTGCTGTCAATACATTTAATGCTTTTGTTTGTGCAATCTATTTATGCTATTTTCTTGCTTATGTAATCATAATCATGTGCAAGATAGCACATCATGCAGTAAATTTATTGATGTGTCTTTGAGGACTGTGTAAAGTGTATTTGTGGGTGTTGCTGAATGCGTCTGTTTGTTCTCTTCTCTTTGTCCATCTCACCCATGTTTATTTGGAATAAAAGTATCCTGCAACAGAGAGTAGGTGGAAATTTGAAGAGGTGGATAACAAGTCATAAGCAAGAGCTCTCTAAGGCAACAGTTACTTCCATTAAAGCGATGCATCCCCCTCATGAACATTCTCCTGCAGTAGAGAGCATAAGTAGCATCACCATCAACCCTGTAAATGTAAAAAATGTGTGTTTCAGAGCAGCATGAATTTGTGTTTAAGCAGCAAGCCAGAGTGTCTGATTGAATCACCGCTCACAGCAGGCTTTTTGGCCCGTGAGCTACTGCATGCATCTGAACTGGCGTCTGAGGTGGCGTCATCGTTGGGTGGGTGAGTGGGTGTGTTTGGCAGGTGGAACAGCTCTGTCCACCTTGGCAGGACTGCTGTCAGACCATCTGAGAGTTCAAGTTGCTTTCCAACTATGAGAGGGAGTTATTTAGGCCTTCTTTAATGATGCAATGCTTTAGTGTCTCCACATCTAATTTCTGTGGCGTCTGTGAGATTTAATAAACACTGTAAATTGTAGCTTGGTTGTTTTAATGCAAGATTTGAATCTTTTGAGATGTTAAGTTGCTCAAAGAAGCTTATTAACTTGTGGTAAATGTCTCACTTTGAGAAGATGGAAGGCTTTGCTGTTGTGGGTAACATAAATCTGACCTGTTGCAGGGGAATTCCAGGGTTTGGAGGTGGGGGTAGCACCAGAAGCTGGGGGTGTAAGGCTCAGCTAGAGCTGAGAGGCGAGACAGCTGAAAAGAGCCTCTTGTTGTATTATGAGGTGTTGATAGGCAGGGCTGAGCTGGGTATCCCCCACCAATAATAATAATAATAAAAAAAAAACTCTGTCTCTCTCCATGATGAGATCAGTGGAACTATAGTTAGATGATGTCATGTTTGGTACTCGGGGTTAAAGGCTCAGGGTCACAGTCTGAGAGGCTGTGTGTTTGTAGGAGGGGTGAAACCCTTTGAAGGCTGGATGAATTTGACATGGACTTTTGTTCTCGTTGCTCTCTGCACTCACACACGCACTGCTTTGACTCAGATCCCATCTGTCTCTTCTATTGGACAGAAATCATAGCTTGTGGGAAGCCATCTTCCTCTGGCTGTCAGATATGAGGGAGTGTCTGTATGTCAGTATATGTAATCTAGTCTTATTATCCTTAACAGATAAAATATTAATCCATCTTACCTTTTATTAGGTCTGACTCAGAGACTGGACAGAGCCCCCTATTGGTTTTGGGAAGAAACAGGACTTTGTATGATTAGCTGAGACATAAAGCTAACCAGACCCCTGTTACACAAGTCTCCTCTGTGTACTGGTCAGTGGACACAGAATGGCTGTTGGTTATGTGACTCCACAAGCAGGTTTATCTTGCTATTTTAGGCCTACATGAACACACACATTCACCTTGTGTCCTCCCAGTTAGTGACTACATCTATTGCTCGGAGATCCTAAAAGACTGTCAGTTAGTATTTATATGTGTTTCTGGATAAGATCCTTGCTGATGTAATATGCATAGTACACCAGAAATGTTGTGAATAACACTGTATGTCTCATCATGTTGTTTGTCAGAGTCCTGTTACAGAGATTTATACTTCTAAAGTGTTGATAAATTTCTTTTGTTACTGTTATGTGACTTCAGTCCTGTTAAAATGTCTGCAGTGGTTGCCATGCTCTTGTGTGACCTGTGGAGGGCCGGTGGGCTTGCCATCTTCAACATGAGTTTTACTGAGAGAATGTGAATTATGAAAAACATTAATCAGCAGAGGCATCATGTAATTAAAAGATGCATACTTTGGCTGCACAGTTTCAGTTTATTTGCACCACAAATCTGGACTTCATATTGATTAACTTTCAAATCGGCTACAACACAGCTGCTGCTAACAAATTCAGGCCAACAAACTGAAATGCCCTTTGTTACAAACTGGTTTTCTTCCAGATAAAACAAACTGCATGTAAAGTTTTTTTTTTGATAAATGCTGTGTAATATTAAGCAGCTTTTTTAAATCGTATGCAAAGAAGAATGTTCCAAAAGCTGATCAACACAATAGACAACAATGCACACCTTCAACATAACACAGCAATTAAGCAAAGAAGTCCGAGTCTATTTCAGCCCCATAGATATATACATGTAGATGCCGCATTCGGGCTTGTCCGGCACATCAACACAGCCGCCATCTTGGCCCAGGGTTTCTGACGAGCAGTCAGACTTGGTCAGATCAGTCAGACTGTGTGTGTGATACCAAAATGCCAGATTTCTGTGCTGCATACGGATGTTCCTGTGAAAAAAACACTGAAACCAAGAAACAAGGGATAACGTTTCACAAGTAAGAAGTATATTATTTAACTATTATGAACTTGTTGAATTGGAGCTATTTTTTAAGCTAACATAAATAAAACTGACTTATGTCAGGACAAGAAAATTAATTTTTTTGTTGGTAAGGCATCAGTAAGATGATTTAGGTAACAGCTATTTTATATAAGTAGGTAATGTCATTTCAACATTATCTATTAAATCAGATCCATGGCACTATCTTTAACTTCAGCTGCTGAACTGTAGCTACAGAAGAATTAAGAACTGAGCGATGTTCAGATGGGTTTGTTTTGTATGTTTCCAAAAGATAAATGGAGGTGGCAGCATGGGAAGCAGCACTCAGGAGGAAAGTCTTAGCTCCAGACGACCGAACAGTCCTTCGGCACAGTCATTTTAAACCAGAGGACTTTGACAGGACTGGACAGTCAACTCATTTAAAGGAAGAAGTGATGCCATCCAATTTAAATTTTCCTGAGCATCTTTGCAAAGTTAGTGTCATGACAGTTTCTCATATAATCATAATATTTATCATATATATCATAATGTTTTAATTTTATTATTATTTTTTCAGAGACGGTTATTAGAGATGGGAGTTCACGTTTGTACAGAATGGGGTATGGGCGGGTGGGGGGAATGTGCATGCGCTTTGTTTGTATGAGTGTAAGTTTGTGTATGATTGTGCCTTTTTTTTCTTTGTACCATTCTTTAATGTTTGAAGGCTTTTTAATTTTGTTATTAATATGCATGATTTGTTTCATGTATGTACAGCACTTTGTGTTACTTTGTGTATGAAAAGTGCTATATAAATAAAATTTCATTTAAATAATTCACTAACACAACAGAGTCCCCACTAAATGAAAATAAAATACACTATTAGAAATGGTTCCTTTTGAATTAACCCTTAAATACTCTTACCTTATACTCTTTATTTTATTTGACGTTGTGTACATCTGTTTTATATTGGTGTTGTGTTCTTTGGTACCTTTATCAGGGTCATTACTTTAAACATGTTGGGCTTGTCACATCAGAGGGAAATTTGGGTTCTGTATTTTGTATCAAAATGACAAGAGGAACAGATGTAACTTTATTTCATGCCTTTCATTTTGTGGGTATTTTGGTAAATTTTAAATTTAGGCAATCCTTTTTTTTAATGAGTGTTTTTGTGTTTGTTTTTTCATTTTGTTTTTAAACTCTTATTTATTTATATTTTATATTATTCATATTAATAACAAATATAATTCCATATATGAGCATCACCATTATTATTTCTCTGAAAAAATTCAGTATGCATGTGGGTGTGTGTATGTGTAAGTGTATTATTATTTTTTTTAAAAATCTGTATAAATATGTGTAAGGGGGCGGTTCGATCCTCGGCCAAGTTGAGTCATGTCGAGGTGTCCTTGGGCAAGACACCGAACCCCTAATTGCTCCTGATGGGTCGTGGTGAGCACCTTGCATGGCAGCTTCTGCCATCAGTGCGTGAATGTGTGTGCGAATGGGTGAATGTGATTTATAATGTACAGCGCTTTGGATAAAAGCGCTATATAAGTACGGACCATTTGTGTAACATTTCTAATAAACCAAATCGGTTGAAAATTAAGCGATTTATGGTGATTTCAATCGTTGATAGACCTCTGCCTCTGTTGACTAATGCAGTAAGTAGACGTGGCTTCCCCCGGCCCAAGATGGCGGCCGCATTGACACTTCGTTCCTATGGACAGCAGCACCAGAGGCAGCATCCAGGTGTCTATATCTATGCTTCAGCCCTGTTGCTACAAAATAAAAATACATGTGGTCTGTATTGCTCACAGGTATAATTGCACACAATGAACTTAAATTGCCAATAAAAAAATGCTGCAAAGTTTATTTTTAATGTTTGGATAAAAAAATGTATTCTGTTCAATTTACTAAAGTACATCATATTCAGCATACTGAGATAAGTCATTTTATTGCAGTGGTTGTAAAGGGGGAAAAAAGTACCCTATAAAAAAGCAGTTGTTAAAAAACGAAAATTTGGGGGTTAATCTTGTGTTTTCATTCTGAGGGCTTTCCTCACATTTTTGTGCCTTCTGTGGTTGAGTCAATGTGAAAAGGCCCCAAAGACCTTAAATCTAGCAAGAGCCTGTGAACAAAGTGAGTAAAATATGTAGTAGAGAAACACCGGCCTGTCACCTTAACAGCAGCTGTCAACAAAGTCACCAGATTTAAATCTCCTCAAAGCAAACAAAAGTGAGAATTTTTTTTAGTTTACACTTATTCATTGTGCAGTTACTCTTCATCTCAAATAGGATCTTTACAAATTCAACAGAAACAATACAGAAAAGTGTTCTATATTTAGATACATGACGTGCTTAGCTACATTGGGAAGGAAGGAATCTTGATACGGACATTAAATTGCAGGAAAAAAATGCTTGTTTGGGGATAGGGATTGTTGATGAGTCAACAGGAAGTGCTCGATTCTCAGGAGGCGGTTTGAGAAGGTTAGTCTGGCTGATGGAATGACCTAATCATGAGAAATGCCGTGTAATGACAATGAATAATGTTATTCACAAAACTGAACCTGTCTAATGTAAGTATACTTGTGTCCAGATGTCCTGAATATTCCTACATTCTTATTGTATTTATTGCTGTTTGTATATACGTAGAATACGGATAGTTTTAAACCAACACTGTTTTGCCTGTTAAATCTGTGCGTTTCTGTGTTGGTGTTCCTCATATGTGTGAGTGAAAACATGCATCCCACAGCACTTCTGTGGCTGGCTCCTTTGCACAGCCAGTTGCTTATAAACCTTAATCTGATTAACTGCGGGATATTTACAGCTCTTAAGTCTAAAGTTATCGAGGCTCATCTTGTTTTTGTTGCACACTTGGTGGTGGTGGTAGTAGTGGGGGGAGAGAATGCTGTTTGTTTTTATTATCATACTTGTTGGTATTTGGTGCTTATGGCCTCTGTGGGAGTGTCCTATGTCAGTAGCTTGAGGTAAAGATTTGTATTCATCCACTTACTTGACTTTGTGGCTCTGTTGCTATTCACCAAGCCTGCCCACAGACTCTCCTCCAACATCTCAATACTCCCACACATCATCTGCTGTATCTCTGGACTGCTTTCCACTTCTCATCTCGCCCAATATCAACACAACAAAACAAATGGCGTTTGTCTTCCTTTTCTGAGACCATGCTTCATCCATATATTTTCTAATATTGTCCTATACACTCCATTATGGCTTTCGAGTGTGGATTTCCTGGAGCCAAACTTTCAGCTGATTCAACCTAACCCCTGGTTTATTCCCACACCTAAATCTAGTAGAGCTACTGGTTTTTTTCTTTGTGCCCACAAATCACTCTCATACATCACCACTCAACAAAGCGGGGCGCTCAGCTGCACACAACTTCCCTGTGAATGATTATTAAAGCAGCTACTTTTGCTAATATATTAAGAAGGTATAAATTGTGGAAGGAATTTTCAGTGTGCTAATACATTACAGTGCCACATTTGCAAATCTACATGTGCAAACATTTATCCAGATATTGGAACAATTAATAAAGAAATGGTTCTTGTCATTGCAGAACCTCTTGAGGTGTTTGCACATTTCTGCAAAGATTATATTTTGACACATCTTATCTAAATGACTGAGGCAACGCCTTGAGAGAAAATTGAAGTTTTGACTGTACTGGGAAGCTATGCAAATAGCATATTGCCCAGTGCAAAAAAAAAAAATGAGTCATCGTTAAAAAAAGAAATACGTCCTTTTCCACTGTGGGCGGTGTAAGCACACTGTAGATTTACTCGCACACTCCAACCCACTTCAAACTGGCCCAACTCAGGGCTGCCAAATCTTTCCCATGGCCGTCTGTCATGGGGAAAGAAACATTGAGGAGTGTGTGTGTGTGTAGAGAACATTTGACTCCACGTTTTGAATTTCTCAGCAGGCTGACTTTTCCTGACACTGAGATCACGTTCCTAAAGGACCCTACTGGACACCGCATTGAGACACACTGTCTATTGGTATTTCACTCTCCTCTGTTTGCGCGCAGCTACACACAGATTAGAGACGCACACACCCGCCTCCTTAGAAGCGGCTCTCGGTTGGTCAATCAGTCGGTCAGTCTTTATCCTTCCTTGTGGTGGAGGTGGCGGTGTGTGTGAGTCCGGACTGGAGTAACTGTGACGAAGAGGACACTGACGACGATGCGCTAATGAAGACAACACAGGGGGGTTCAAACGCATGACCGGAGAGAGGCGGCTCGTGATTTGTGCGCGAGGATTTTTCTTATCATTTCCGAGGTCAATAAACGGTTGATATTTTTGGATCTTTAATGGATATTTCTTTTCTGCCTATAAATGGATGTGCCCGAGAGGGAGAAACTGAGTTGAGGTCTTTCAGGCTGAGTGTGGGACGCAAACTGGACCCCGTGGTTGCGTAACGCGCTCGTTCTGCCAGTTTGGGAGAGTTGGGAAACGAAGTGTCCCTCTTTGAAAATGATGAACAACTCGAGGAATCTTAGGGTAAGATTTGATTTCTGACTTTTCTTTTGCGGAAAGATAATCGCTGGAGATTATCTATAAAATGTTATTTATAATACACGTCACAGTTTGGGTTTATTCGTCACAGCCACGTAACGCACGAGGCTTCTTGACTCTAGGATAAGCCGGAGAGCAGCAGCTTTTAGAGACATTGATTTCAAATGATGGAATCACGTCTACCCTGAAAACATGCTGTATATGTTGTGCCGGAGAGATGCTGCACCACCAGTGAAAAGTGATTTTAAAGTCTCTTACTCCAAATCTGTTCCTGCCTGAAGCTGTTGGACCAGTCGCGAATAAATGAGGCTTCTGATCAACTTGTATTTGATTTAAGCTTCAAACTGTTTAAGACCCATAAACAACTTTGACAAATTAATTGCAGATTATAAGTCAAATCTATATACTCTGAGTAAATGGAAATGACATATAATATGCTTGTTGACTAAACAGTGTACATATTAAAATGGGTTTGGTTACAGCATCTTGTATTGTGGGTTAAGTGCCAGTTAGTGTGCAATTTAGTCGACAGTTGGCACAGATACCAGGTGTGAAAATAGCTTATGGTATTCTGAGGGTGAACATGTGACAAATGTGAAATATTCCTGTAGTTATGACTTGGAGCTCCCAGTAATCAACTGTTCCCTTCACTTGTGGATATATCTTTCCTGAACACTTTGAGTTGGCAACACATAAATAGCCATACTTCCTTTGAACACTAATGTAAAAAAAAAAAAAAAGCCTTTTCATGTCAGAATATATTTATTGTTACATTTACACATCATTAAGATGATATCGTTAATTTGACTTTTATATCTTTGGGCTGTCTCAGAGACATGTCTGTCATGTATTTATACTCCAGTTTCAGGAAGCTATTCACCATGTTTTCCACTCAAACACATACACTCTGTAAGTCTCAGAAATAGTACTGAAAAGAGCTACCACAAAATGCTTTGGGTTTAACAAGAGTTGCCAGAGAGGCTGGGTGTGTGGCAGGCAGCTATTCTGGTTTCAGGCTGGAACCTGTGATCAATTTTTTTTCCCCCCAATTAAACTTACAGATTTGCCAAACTGCTGAAATCATCTCACTCTTGATTCTGTCTATTTAATTAACAGCTGCTTACTGAAATGTGAGTGTGTCTGTGCATGTTTGAGTGCAAGAGTTCAGATTTTAATCCCATGTTGACTTTGAAAGGTCACTTGCATCAGTTAGATACTGAAGGAGCCGGACAGAAGTGATCTTTCCAAAAAGTCTGCATGTGTCTTTGTCTGTATGTGTGTGCAGTGCATCAAGATCACAGCAGAGTATATGTGCGCAGGTTCATTTTGTCCCTTCTACTGTTACAGCCACAGCTATCCCTGATCATTAGTACTGAAAAGGTCACTTATCTGCCAGAGCTCCTCCTTAGTGTGTCCTGATGCATTTTTTTCTAGAAATATGAACCGATCTGTTTGCTGCTGAATTTAATCATAGTTTTGTATATTATGGTTAAGCTGTTTCCTTTTGCTGATAGTTGCATTTCTGCTTGTGCTTTTTGTTGCGTTTGCAATTATACAAGGAGGAGCAAGTCATCAGCATCCCTTGTCAGTTCAGTAACCCTGGAATTCTTTGGCCTTTGTCTTACAATCAATAACCACTTACTGCAGTGGAGCTCTCTGCAGTCCTGCAGTCAAGTTTCTGTATGTCCACCCAGGGTTCTGTCTCTCTTCTGTCAAGATGCATATCTCCGGCGTCTCGTCTGTCTGTCTTTTCCTACATGTCTGCCTCCAAGCCTTCGTTCACCTCTGCAGTCGTGTTTTTGTTTGTTTTTGGGGTTTTTTCCTTGCCGTCTCCTCTGGGCCCTCTCTGTGCCTGCAGTAGAGGTCATTATGTTTTCTCAGCTGATATTGTCCGGTGCATTTTTTTCCCAGGAGTCGGCTGCTGAGACTGAGATAGGTAGGATTTCCTTATCCTGAGAAACACAGTGGGAACTGCAGCCCATTACTCTAAGTACTGCACAGCATGACAGCAGCTGTGGAGGAAGAATTTGTGTGTAACTTTCTCCTTGAGCCAGTTGTCTGAAAAACACTATGAAAAATGAGCCACTTATATCCTTCTCCGCCTTAATATTGCCTTGCTGCCTACCCAATTATAGATCTTTTAACACAAACTTATTCATATACATGCTTTCTCTCTCCTGGGTTTAATACTTTCTCACAGTCATCTTCTGCTTTTACATTCTGATTTAATGACTCAGATATGTTCTTAACAACCTGACATGGTGGTGCTGTCATGGAAATGTTTTAAGATTTTTTTTTATTTCCCCTTTAAAAAGCAGGCATTATGGCAGTCATTCTTGTTTGGACAAGACCGCCTAAAAATGAAAGTAAGAGGTGAAAGTGTGGAAAAATTTTGTAGGTTTCATAAAGGATGACTTTAATGTCAGAGTAATAAAGAATGGCATGTATAGTTTTGCTGCAACAGAAAGATGGTTTGGATTCAGTAGATGCAGAAAAGACTGATGGACAAACAGGAGACCAGCAGATAAACAGAAAGACAGACAATTAGAGAGAGGTGATGACCTGACGATGCAGCGGGAGATTGTAAAGTGATTGATGGAGGAAAGAGCTCAGTCCCACAGACACATCATCAGACAAGCAGCTAATGCAGAGCTCCTGGCAGAGGATCACACTCAGACCCGATCCACGGCCATCTATCACGTCTGACTGAGGAAGCAGATGCTGAGCTGTCTTCCATTTATACAGCCTTGTCTGACAGCCTGTCCAATACCTGCTACTTGTTGTGTGTTTGTGTTTTTACATTTGTATGTATGTGGTGTGTACGTTTTTTTCCATTTTACTCTGCTTTTACGCTGCCAATCCATGATTAGGTTATGTTTATTTAATGGAATTGCTTTTGCGCTGATATGAGCTGAACTGCAAAATGTGTGCACACATACACACACTAGATTCGTAAAGGTGTCATGTAATGGGGTAGCCTTCATTCTGCTCCCGTGTCCCTCTGATTAAATGATAACATGCCGAACCAGTAATAATGGGAAAGATGCAGTTTAATGCTTCCTCACACAAAATTCCACTCTCCTTTTATGCTCAAATCATACAGCTGTTAGCAAGATATGTGCACGTATTTGCTCTCAGTTACTGATGCTGGAAGGAAAAATATCTTTTTTTTTAATTTATTTATTATTTTATTTAAATATCATTGAATATCATTGAACCATGACTTCAAGAGCATAGTATGCCACTTTTAGCATTTCACAGAATTTCAGATTAGTTCAAGATTGTCACACCGTTTTTTCCTCCATGGCAGAGAGATACGGTTAAATGCCAACATCACACAAGGTGTGAGATGGTGGGTTTAGCTCATTTGACTGTAAGATTAGCTGTTAGATCCTTGTGTACATGCACAGCAACATTCTGTTATTAACCAAAAATGAGCAAGTCTAATTATGATTATGATGTTTTTATGAACTACAGATTCATACTCCTCATTGTATGCTACATAGTATACTTGAATTACTGACTCACCCCCTTATTATGCCCCCCTATACAACTATAGTTTACTCTGAGTATGACCTTATTTAGGATAAGTTAATCAGAAACTGCTGTTTACATGGCAGTGTCTCGAAGTGAACCTAATTTAATTAATATGAGAAAACTTGTGCATGTAATTTTGCCACATCAAGCTCCTTTGGAAAAAAGTTAATTGTGACTCATTTTCAGTTTGGAATATTTCACTCTTGGTATTTGCTAACAGTCAAACATGTTTTAACACATTTATCTGTGTGCATGCATTTCTGTAGATTGCCTGAGCCTTTTATTATTATGCATCAAGCTCAGAGTTGACTGTTAGACCTTTTGCTCTGGAGTACAGTGAAAAAGCCTGACCAGTATAGGGCATTTTTTATTTTCACACTGACTGGGCAAGGAGCCAAGCATAATAATGTGCTTAAAATATGAATTTCTAAGAATAATGATATTGACTCAATTGGCCCACTTGTCTTTTATTTCTGGGTTAAAAATCCATGTCTAAAACATCCATGTGAGCTAAGCCTGACCCAGATGCTTCAAGCCCTGACCCATAGGAATTCACATGCAAATACACATTCAAAAAGTTCAATCTTATTTTAAAAAGCCAACATCTGGATATGATTGATGGTCTAGAATAAGTGACTTGCCCCAGAATAATCGAGTGCACGATGTAAAAATATCTAGTTACCATGTTGTTGTTGCATCGTATCACCTCATTCCCGATCCCCTTTTAAACCCATTTATTGATATTCAGGACAGTCCTGCTATGGTCCTCTCATATTCATACAAATAAATAGTGAAATGAATTAGCAGGATTTACAGATTGCGGTGTAAATGAAGGACACAGCTGGCATCTATACTGCTTCTACATTGCATTGGCATATCTAAATCTAATTTTCCAATAACTTTACATCATTTTGTCAAAGTCCAGTATAGGTAAATGTTTTCCAGCATCCAAATGTGGGCTGTTTGATTGGAATCATTATACTGTGGAGATTACTGTTTACTAATTCCCTTGTGGGACAGAGAGACAAATGGGATTCACTGTGAACTATATAAGACTATGTAGGCAAAGAATAGCCTTGTCAAAGTCTGTTAACTTAAACTACTTGCGCATGTAAGCACATAGACGTTCCAAGTTGTTTTGATGAGGCCTCATTAGTATTATGTTGAACAGTCTCTATCTGTATGTCTGATGTCTCTCTGTAGATTAATGGTTGAGTAAACGTGTGTACAAGGTATGCAGCTAAAAATATGGACTCCCTCCCACCACCACCACCAAACTTTTAAAGATGTGCTGGAGGGCAGATATAAGAAAAACGCACACACTTACTGCGATTAATTAAAATCCATCTATTGTTTCGCTTTTCAATCTCAGTTGCTGTTATCTGCGTTCTTGCCTTCCTGACTTCTTCCCTCACTTTCCTTCTCTGATCTGGCGCACATTTATTTACACACATTCATGGGGAGGCTCCAAGGGTAAATGTGGGCCATTAGTAACCAGAGCTGACTATAAGTGCTGTAAAGTGGCCGGAGGCTGGAAGCCAAGTGGCAGACTCGAGGACTGAGTGAATCTCACCTTACACATGTTCCCCATGACAATAGTATGACCGTTATTAATCATGGCAGTGAAACAAATAGTACTCTTACTGTCCTGTGATGGGAATACTCCTTAGCTCTTGATTCTTGTGCAGTGGCGTTAATTATTGCAGGTGCAATAAGAACGAGATGAGCTTAATTTAAAATCTAGCAATTATCAGTTTTTATATTTTCTAATTCATTCAGATGTGAGACCATTGTTGTCCACCAGAGCAGCTTCGTTGTACCTGGGTTTTCATTTTATTCCAGTTAGACATACAATAAGTAATAAAAAATATAAAAAAAAACAAAAAACTAATGATCTGTGCAATGCATCACTGGGAAATTGTTGGATCCAGCCTTTTTTAATGACCTTTTTGCATATGACACTTACTACAAACAAACACACCCCTACCAACCCCTCTACCTTACAGGAGTACAACCCCTAATCGGACTGTGTTTGCAAACTGTTGGGAAACAGCCTGAAGAGTTAGACTCTGAACTTCCAGTATAGGTAAATGTATAATTATGGTTCCCAATGAAGAAATTTTGGGATGCAGTAGCACAAGCCAAGTCTATGTAGGCACTACCGTGCCACCCACTGGACCTCAAGTATCTGCTGTGAACATTCCAGTGTCAGACACCACAGGAGACCCTAGTTCAGTCTCCATGACCGAAAAGAATGAATTGAGGGGGGCAGACACATTATTTGACTGGGGATTTTAATTAAGTTGCTGGATGGTTATACAAGCCTGTTGACTTTTGCTGAAGAGATGGAACACCATTATTCCTAAAAATACTACAATATTTTGGACAAACGAATCTGACGTGACTTGATATGAGACCACTCCCATCGAGCTGTGTGTATCATCACAAGATGAAGGTTAGAACTTTGTGGTTGTCATTCCCTCTAAGGATGTGAACATACCTCTGCAACCTCAAGTTCAGGCTTTGCAAACACACATTTACATGTCATAGCGTTTTTCTGCCACTCTGAGGAAGAATCAGAACTATGTGGAACAGTCTGAGCTGTAGGCTGCTCTTGGTTGTGTTGATGGGATTTTGGACCTTTAGCTTCTCTCTTTGGAAAATGCAGAATTAAAAGTGATCAATGAAGTCCTTCATTATAAAGCGAAGTGTTAAAAAATGAAGACTGTCCAGTGCAGCCTTTACCGATACTTCTTTGCCACATATTGTTTTGTCCACTTCATCCTCTTTGTTATTTATTTATAAGCCATGTGTTGTTAGATTTGTCTGTCCACATCTAAAAGCATTGCGAACAGTTAACCTTTGTGAAGATATGAAGCAGTTCTGGTGCTAGGGGAGTCTATATTTTTCCTTTACCTTGTGACCTGCCTGGAAGGGGTTCTTATTACCATAAAAGCTGGAATCGCCTGATTCAACCACACATGTGAACACAGAGCCTCATCTGTTCATTTTTTTGTGATTTCACCCTAAGGCAAAGGGCTGGAGCAGTATGATATCCTGAGGTTGGGGGGGGACAAAAGACCACATGCCTGAAACAAATTTAAAAAATTAACTGTGATAACACAAGAAATAATATTATGTGTTAATGATGTGCTATCTCATAATTCTGGACTGAGGGTCAGTTTAATTTTATGTGGTTTTGGTCTAGCTCATCTCAGATATCTTGCAGCTCAATGAATATTATAATACATACTTTGGAGCACTTGACAGTCAAAAGTGGTTCAAGGACACACAGCATTACTACACTGAATTTTCTGTCTTTCAAGAGCATGTTTTTATCATTGTCCTTCAGTCTTTTCTCCCACTCCAACAGATCCCACGTGTGGTTAGAAACAAACATCCAGTTCATTTTAAATAAAGCAGGGGTGATAAATAATGAAGAGTGATAAAAACAGCCTCCACAGAACTGTTGGCAAGACATGTGATTCAGATGGAGTGCTATTACATATGCTACAGAGGAAAAACACTTAATTTACATGGATTTTAAAGTCTGGTTTTGACCCCACTGAAGAAGATCATTTCAAATGGCAAAAAGAACATGGCTAGCTAACAGACCCCTTTTTATGCTACCAATCAGTCCTTTTGCTATCTATATGAAAAACTATTTGAAATGGTAATAGTAAGCTCTCTAAGCTCCTCTAGAAAAGAGGACAGAGGTAAAGACAACAGGAGGAGAGTTTGGTAGGCTTAAATGCAGGTTAGGCTGGCTCAGCTAATTAGCCCAGATTTCCTCATCCTGATTCAGAGGAGAAAAGCCTGGGATTATTGAGACAAGCAGTCTGTGTGTCTGGCAGCTGAAAGTGTTCAGTTGGGGGAGAGTTATAGGGTTGGGATGCATTGATTTGCAAAAGTCTACTAATGCGAGCTTTCCAAATAATTTGCATTGTATGTTGCATGCAAAGTGTTTGGGTTGGTTTGCTGGAGTGATATAACTAGTCACCCCTCACCCCACTGAGGATGTAAAGGAGCTTAATGGTACACAAAACCCAGCAGGGATGCCTCTGTCTTTCAGGAAGCTGTGACACTGTGACCTCTTGGCCTCTAAACTCTCCCTTTGTTGCTCCTCATCAGCCATTTGTTCCCATCCAACCAGTACAGCTAAATTCAATTCAATTCTGTGACGTCCCTCTCATGAAACATGTTTCAGTCTATCCTCCTGATTGAGAAATTTAATTATATATTTGTGTTTTGGTGAGAGGCAATGGAAGAGAGATGGAAATATTGTTTTGTAGAGGCTTACTATTACTTAGCTTTTTTCTTTGTAGCTTGGATTTTTTTATGTCCACCTATCCATTGCAACTTTCACTGAAAAAAACTGCTTTAAATTGCTCCTGTAAAGCATCTGATCTTGCATCCATGCATGTAGACATCACATTTGTGGTTGTTTGCACCATAATACTAAATTCTGTGTAACAGGGACCCATTTTACACACTTAGACTCATCTGGTGGTGTCAGAAGAGAAATGTATTTATTTAAAATTTTATTTATGTCTACATAATATATAACAGTAGTTTTAGAAAGATGTGGGAATGACCGCAAATTTTCCGGATCAGGATGTGTGTTAGGGCCTGTCTGTGTCCTTTCTTCTTGAATCTTCTGTGTTTGCATGAGGTGTGAGGTGATCTGTCATACTGCTGTCCATCACCTTGACCCTCACACACCCATGAGTTTCTCAGAAAAGTAAAGGATTTTTTCAAGATGGTGTTGTACCACACCAGCTGATAAACCGTCTTAGCTATATCAGCAGATTATTGACCCGGACAACTTCTGTTCACAGACTATACTCTTCAAACAGTAACTTGATGTTTTAGAGAAAGGGGAAGGCTACAACAACACGTGAAAAATTCCGCCACAGTGCAGATTATAATTTTGCATCAGTTCCTTCTGGCCTCATGATCATTAATGTGATTTAATCCCTTTCATTTTATCTTCCACTTAGGGATGCACTTAGACTGTGCACTCATTGAAAGAGATCACAGTGGTCTTTGATCAAGGGCTCAGAGAGACTTGCTTCATGACCATTTCTTCCCTAAACCCTTCTCTCCCTGCACTGTATTTTCTTCTGGTTTGCACTGAAAGCTAATCAGCAAATAATACAGTATCAGCTTGTGTAATAGATGGTGGCTGTGCTCCAATCTGCAGTGCACAACACTTTTTGTGCCAGTAAAGTGCACTGATGAGGTTACAGTATTACTGTATGTGTGCCTGCAATTCTTAATTCATTAATTGCCTCTCCCCACTCCATGACAGTCTGGTGTGCCAATCTTCTCTTGTTAGACTTTCTTTGTTGCTATTTAATTGTAAAAGGAAACTGCTTGGTGACAACTCTCACCAATACTCTGTTTCCCATTTCAATTTGATGACATTGAACTGACCAGGAACGCAATTGCTGTTACATTTCAAGTAAATATGTTTGAACAGTGGTTCATTCAGGGTGTTTTTTTTTACCCACAGACTTTTATGATCTATTTGGATGCTGAAGGATAAACATGTTTTTGTTATGCTGCTTCTTGACATTTGCCCTTATAAATAAAAGATTTACGGTCCAGATTATTATGTTTGAGCATTATTTTGTGCTTTGTGTTTTCTTCTCTAATAATATTCATTGCAAACTATCCCAAAAGTTGAGTGTAAACCATTTTTTTAGCACAGTTTTTCATGAGGGAGTGTGGTCTGGAATCTCTATACAGTGTTTCATAAATTATACCTTCTGGACTTTTAGCTATATGTTGGAAGACCACACACAGTTATGCAGTACCTATACTAACATGCATAAAGGTGCACACGAACTTCCTGTTATAATCATCCTTGCCTTGTCTTTAAATTATTCTAATTTCTAGGTTGCCTGCATTTTCCTTCTCCCAGCTTTCAGCATGCCACTACATGATAATACAGACTTGGGGTGAATGTGCACAGCGTGTAAGAGCAATCAAGCTTTAGTGTGCCTATAAATTGCTGGAGTAATCACTGCTTGGCAGACCCTAAGCCCCCTGTGCTCTATTGTAGCTTTAAACAAATTTGTTTTATAGTTTGAGATCCACACTCAGCAGTTTAAAGCCAGTCTCCAGCTAAACAAATGCACTTGCAAGTGCAAAGTGCACACATGGAACAAACATGCACTGAAGGGCTTGCGTGCAATCCGTTGCATACACAGGCATATTTTTTTCACCTCTTGCATCTACATGAAACATGATTTATGACACAGAGCCATGGACGTTATTCCTCTCTTTTAGCACTTTCAGCACCAGCTATGCCCAGTGTGCACTGAAACCCAGCTGCAATACAAAACACTGCCATTGTGTGAGAACAGCTGGCTGCAAAGTCACTTGGATAACTCTCACAAACACATGTGGATAAGGACTTTCTCAGAAATGCACATAAAGCAGTTTTCTATGCAAACAGAGCTGAAACAGCCTCTATTGTCTCTGGATAATTGAATGCATAAGCTGTCAGTAGGAGGGAGAGTTCACTGTGTTCAGGCTCTATGAGCAAGCAGGTTTAAAGTTGAAACCATAGACATATATACATAGACGCCTTGTAGACCGACGCTGCCCATTGGAGCTTTCGATCAACGCGACTGCCATCTTGAATAGGTGTCCCATGCGCCTCCAATGCATTTATTTCTAAGGTGTATGCCCAACTAAAATCATTGAGACTACATGAATTTTTATCTGATTTTCTCAAGGTTTGGTTTGTTACAAACAGCAAAGATGTAGTTATGATCCAGGTCACTGTTACACATTAAAAACACCTGTTTTCATGCTGAAATCAGTTTTATTATGCTCTTTAACAAAGACATGGTAAAATATTGATAAAAGTATAAATCAATCAACCAAACTTTATTTATAAATGAATTGACACTTTAATAAATAAGTTTGATCATTTGAATTATCTGTTACATGTATGCACGCACACACACACATGGAGCTAAAACCCTTGAAAAATAACTGTTTTCCACAGCTTCTTGCGTGCGCTGACACTGTAACTGCAGGGTGGTTAACTTTGCAATGTGGTGCAGCCTTACTTTAAGAAATACAGAGACAACAAAGGGAAAAAGCATGAAACGGTGGTTCTTAATTCTGAATTGGGTTTGAGCAATGTGGGACCATCAGCCCACCATTGTTTTTCAGCTGAAGCAGGTGGTAGCTCTGGTCAAAGGATGAGGGTGCAGCAGCTGTGACGAGGCTTTCACGGCACACCTAACAGGACAGATTTTTTTAGTACATTTCTGACAACAAACCCTGAAATGTAGACCAGGGTGTTGTCCACCAGACCACCAAAGCAGACAGGCAGGTAACTGTGGTCACATATGACTGCAGAAATGTTTGTAAATGGGGAGGGGAGCTCTTCCTCTGCAATTAAAGCAGAGTGAATGTCCGCAGCTGATCGGGACAGACACACACATTGCCAGACCTACTTGGTGTGAACCCACAACAGACTATTAGATGGCGAAAAATGCCCTGGAACTGGCCTACAGTGAGATTGTTATTCTAGCCTCCTAAAAAAAAAAAGAACGTTAACACACAAACAGTGAGAGTTATAAAATATATATATCTTTTGAGGGTAAGTAAGAAAACTTATATTATATGTTATGTTATGTTATGTTATACACAATAAATAAATTATTTCTAGACTGCAGAAAGAACTGATGGTTAAAAAAAAAATCTTTCTTGTGAAAGGTAATGCCACGCGATCAGTTCTCAAGACTGCGCTGGTTATTGCAACCTTAGGCTGCTCAAAATACGGGCATAGTTGCTGGCACTGTCTTGACTCTGGTTAGTTCTGAAGCTAGCCTGGAAAGCAGACACCCATCCAATATGGCTGCGACGCTGCATCACGCTCCAGAGTGTAATGAGGCATCCACGTATATATGTCTCCGGTTGAAACCCTATAACAAATCACCTCGGTGATGACATCAGCATCCGAGCACCTGGACCAGAGTGCACTGGGGCATTTTGCCCTAGAGGGCGTGTGTGTGTTAAGTGTCTCCTGGCATTGATCAGTCTTGGATTGCTTTGTAGCCAGTTTTAAAATCATAAAAAGCCATTCCAAACATTCCACTTGTTTCTGTTTCTCCCTCCCTCCTTTCTATCTTCCATGACCAGCACCAAACCAGTTCTCTTTACTGTTGTTGTTGTGCCCTGACTTTCCAGCATCTGGAATCTGAAACACTGTAGGGACATTGTTTGGTGAATGGGATCATTGTTTCTAACTGGTTCAGCTACGGTTTGGGATTGCTTCGTCTTTTCTGTTTACGCCGAAGCTGACTGCAGACTGCAGTTGTGTGAAGCATTGTACATGTGTGAAAGTACTGCATTTTTTTAGGTTTACTTGTTACTATGATAGTTGTTTTATGACATGTATGTATTTATGCTAATGTTTCTCCATCATTTTTTGCTCTCTATCCCATACTCTTGTACATCTATCATTGTTTTTAATTTTATCTTGCACTCTGTCCCACCTGAAGCTAATTTGCCATTGACTGTTGAATCAGAATGTTTTTCCATTATTTTAATGTATCGTGTAGGCTTTCTTGCACTCTTATCTGCTCCCTCCATCCCTAAGTGCAGCCAAACCCTGGGTAGGGGGAAGGAAGAGGGAAAGTAGCGGAAGAGGGTGGAGTGAGGCGAGGCACATAGTTGTGGCTAACTAATTGAAAGCCAGCACTTTGGTCAATAAAGTCCCAACATATGGGTGTGGTCAGGAATTTCCAAGTATTAGTTTTTTTGTGTGTGGATGTGCAAGAAAGAAAGATTGCATCTGTGTCAGTCTGTGCCAGCCAACTTGTTTTGTACATGGCCAGTCAGCTGTGATGTCTTGTTTGGTTACAGAGCTCAGACTCATCAAAGAAAAGTTGGTATGGGTGTTAAATGGATGAAGAAACCAGCCAAGGTTGCTACAGTATTTGTGCCCTCTTATGTAATGCCTTTTGTGTATGTGTTCATTTAGGATGTACTGTGCATTGTTCTGGGCATTTCTTATTTATTTGAGGTAAAATATGTTATCTGCTCTTTGTCTACTAAATCTATAATTTATATAAAAATTATATAAAAATATATTTATAAATCATAACATATAAACACAACATTTAATTATAATTATAGATCAAGTTATTGACCTTGCTTTTGCTAAAACAGGACGTAAAATAACAAGGTTCTGTATAATTATTCTAGTTTTATTTTATTTATGTTATTAAAGAAAGATTTCATTGCCCTGTAGAAGCAACACTTATGCATCTGCTAAGCTGATATTTCACATTCAAAAGGTAATAATAAAAAACACAAGGAAATGAACAAGGTAACAGCATTTGTTAAATCAAATGATTACTTAACAAAATCTGTAGAGGCCATGGGTGTGTCAGTTTATATGTAGCATTGAAAAAGCTTATTAAATGTGCATCAGAGCCTCACGTACTTCACTCCCCATTTCTTCAGCATCCCGAGCTATTAGAAGTACTGGCTCTTCTTCAGACATATTGGTAGACATGCTGGTAATCTTCTCCATGACTTTCACAAAGATTGTGAAGCGCACAGCAAGTAAGCACCATGGATTTGACAAGTTAAATGTCACTGTCATTCCTCTTTAAAAGACATCGCCACCGACCCTTAAGTCTCCCAAATGCACTATGACTCGGGCCCTGGATGTTTTTTGTTGTAGGTTTGTTGTTCTGTTGTCAAGCAGCCATTGTCTGGAAATTGTTTCAGAAGCCAGTTCTATAAAGGGTAGGCTGAGTTCCCTAACACATAGTAGCCAACATCCACCCCCCCAATATTCTTTGTGCAAGCAGGGTACATGCCTCCCTGCCCAACCAAGTCCCACAGTGTGGACAATCGCAGAACCCGAGCATCATGCAAACTCCCAGGCTTTCCTGCATTCACACTCCAGAAGAGTCCTTTTCCAACAACAATTCCCTGGAGGATGATGGAATGCCAGTTCAAGTAGTCTGTGTGGTAGTCTTGTGGTGCTATTATTGGTGCTACACTGTGGAAGGCCCCACCTGTTCTCAAAGTATTCAATAATGTCTTCAAGCTTTGCCCGGTCCGGAAAACAAATCATTTCAGGAACTAACAATGTGCAGCAGCCTTACAGAAGTCCTGCACACACGGACACACTGATGATTTGCTGACACCAAAAAGATGACCGATACATCTGTATTCACTGTTGGTCGCCAGCTTCCACAGTCCAATGGCAACTTTTTTCCTCGTGGGCAAACAGGTTCTGAAGTTGATGCTTTGCCTCTCCATCGCTGGACGTAGTCATGCACACTGCATGTGTGTGAACCCTGGGACTGTCACATCCCACCACTCATTGGCCCGGCTGAAAGACGAAATGACTGGTCGGCGGCACTGCTTTAACAAAAGAAGCATCATCTAAAGGAATAACACAACTTAATGCACTATAAAGTCAAATGTAATACAACATAATATTTCTTACTAAGAAAAAAAAGGCAAGTATAAAGGGGAGCAACATAAATAAGGAAATGTGCAATTTAACATAGATATATATGAAACCTGTATCTTGTTAAATCATGTATATCCTTTACATTTTATATTGTTTCTTTTTTTTCAAAGTGACTTATCCTAATGTTGTGTTTTCATAAACACAACAAGTAAAAGACTGCAGCATTGAAAACGGAGGAGTTGGAGAACGCACGTCTCCTTTTCATTACAGTGCAGTTCATATTTGAGTTGCCTATGTAATATTTTTTGGGGTACAGAGGTTATTTTGTACAAGTTAGTGAACATACAAGTACAACTACATGATGACATGGCATGAAGTTGCTTACCCTGTGGCACCTCTGTCTTTGCCGCACAAAGGCATATCTCTCGTTCCACTTCAAGACCTAAGGCAGAAGTTTTCTTCTCTTTTCGGCTGTGTTTCTCTTTGCCGCCCGCAACCTTCTCTCGTACAATGCGGCTTGTAATGTTTGTAAAAAGAACCACAAGCTAAACAGAACAAAAACAAGCTGCTGAATGACCTCCATTATTGTTTGTTCAGTAGCGTCACTTTTGCTGTCGTCACACTAGTATGTCGCTACGCTAGGCATTTGGTCTACACACAGCCACCCAGTGGCGGTCCGACTTGCAGTGGAAATGCTCACCAGAATTGGCTGGACCATTCAATACCGTACCGCACTGTACCGGCCTGAACCGAACCGCTCAATGGAAACGCGGCATAACACACTGACATTGTAATCCAACAAAAAAAGCTGTTAAATGAAATGCTCCAAATACACTTTCGGTTTTTGGCTTAGTTTGTTTGACAAGACAATAACTCCTCCTCCTCCTCTGTAACCTTCATTCCCAGGTTCTTTGAGTCAACATGTTTTTACAAATCATCTGCGTGTTAAACTTCACCCTGCTGACTAACCCAATGGTGTAGCTGCAGGCGTCTGGCCTGTGTAGTGATAGGGGCCAGAGGTCAAGGGTCAGTAATCTGAACAGGAAAGCCTACTCATGCAGAACAACACATCGTAAACAAACCATTACACACCATCTGCAGCGGCGTCAAATCCCCTAGCAGTGTTGTTTGTGTGCATGTGTTTATATGTGTGGGTGTCTGAATCCCTGTGATCTCAACCCACAGGCACAGACAGAGAGGAGGCAGAGAAGTGACCATCTGGTATCTACTGAGGCTTCAAATTACCTGCTAAAAGGTTACATTAGCATTATGCATTTCAAATTTTGTTTGACGAGATTCACCCATTAAATCAGTGGAAGGGTTTAGGAATTACACCTGTCTGCCAGAGCTGCTGGCATGGCTTAAGACTATTTTCAACACATATACTGTTGTGTAGTGTTCAAGAGTTAGCTTTAGCCGCAACAGTCTCTTAAAGTGAATTGCCAAATTGTAATTAAGAAGTTTTAGGTCTTTGCTGTTTAATGTAGCAGTCAAGTTTTAAGGAGACACCAACCTCCCCCCCGCGCTCTTTCTGAGAAAATAACGTTCCCAATTATTTCCACTTCTGTTCAGTTACAGAGCTTTATGCCTCATCACCTTGACAGCAGATGGGCTTATACAACCAGATAACTTCTTCCTCCTAATCTAGATTTTTTTCTTATTTTTGCATATCTTGAGTTCAGCCTTTATCGTTATTGCTCATTGCTATTTTCCACCCGGTCTTTGACTTTTCTCACTTTTTTATTTTTATTTCCCCCCCCCCCCCCCCCTTTTTTAAATTTCCTCTTATTTTCTTTGCAGCTGCCCTTTACCTCCTCCCACCTAGACCTTTCACCCTGTCTCCTTATCTTCACTTTCTTCTCAAATCCTTTGCTTGTTTTTCCTGACAGACCCTCACCCCGTCTGTGTCACTGCTTGATACCCAACATGCATTGTATCCTTGTCGCCAACCCACCCTCAGTCCTCTTATCTTTCTGCTGCCTACTGCAGCCATCTCAAACCTCCCTGACAGTGCCCACTGGTCTAACACCTGCCACTCTGAGCACATACTGTGAGTGTGTTTCTGTGGTTGTATTTATCTGTACTTGTGAGTATTAAAGATTATAAAAAGAACCTTTGTTTGTCATCCGCTGACTGCCACTTGGATGTAAGCCTGCGTTGTTAAGTTTGTTTATATCTTGCTTCCATGAATATGTCAGTTTGTTGTACAGCTTTAGCTTGACATACAGCCAGACATGTGGATTATAAGATCTAGGCTGCTCAATCACTATTCTGAGATGCCCATAAGGGGAAGCCTGTTAATTTAGCTTCTATAAATATAGGACCTCCTTCCAGCAGGTCACTTTAACATCCACTATGTAGAACTGGACTATGGTGACAACTTCTTTACACCATATGTGCTTGTGTAAGTGGTTTGGTTGATGCTTGGAGCATTGTATGAGGCCACATAAAAATGTTTGGACACAGCTCTCTCATATGTCACTCTCTTGTTTTTGTTTAAAGTTATCAATGACACCTCTTCTACACAAACAAACTGCATAGTTTTAGCATCAAGCATTATAATCTTTCTATATTCATGGTTACAGCCTGGTTTAACGACTGTAACAAAATGGGAGGCAGGCATATGGTGATTCTTTACCAAAATATAATTTATTAGGAAAAACCAAGTAAAATGTATCATGCAGTGGTGCATGGATGTATGAAAATGTATGTGAAAACACAACATGAACCAACCAAATTAACCAAAACATGCCGCTCCGGCACAAAGCAGTGATCTTCCAGCCCAAGCCTGGTAGACGCACCAAGTTTAGACTGGTGAAGCTCTTAAATGGGAAACAGAGCAAACTGAGTCCAGGTGTGGCTCGTGCCACTAATGACCAAACAGCACCTGTGACACAGGAAAAAGTGGTGGTGGGGATGTCACATCATCATATCAAAATCATTATTAATATGATTTGCTTTTATATTTTTCTTACCTTATCAACCATGTTCAGTCAAAATACCCAACTCCTGTCCACAGACACTTCGAAAAAAGGATAGCTCATTAACTTTAATAAATAAGCAATTCAGCTTTAAAATGAAATTCTCCAGATGCCATATAGTAGTTAACAGCTGAGTTTACACTGTTATTGCAATTTGGTAGTTTCTTTTACAATCAGTATTTGCTTTTCACACATAGTTTATTTAATGACAGTATTAATTGTGTTGCTACATTTGCATTAAATAACCAGTGCAGCTTTTTTACATGACACAAGTTTGATCATTATTTCAATTATCTGCATATACATGCAAACCAATTTTTAAATTATGTGCTGCTTCTGTGCTGAAAGTTTTCACCTCTTTTACATATCATGTAAACTACTACAGCAATAAATGTTGCACTGCTTCTCAAGCTATTATATATATACAGGAACGCAGAGGGGTGACGGTTCCGGCGATTCAAAAGGGGGGCTCAAAGTTACGGAACACACACAAAAAGACACACGCACATACACACAAACACACAAGCCCCTTTTAGTAACTGCAAACATCACTGTGTGCGTAACAGGGCAATATTTATTTTAGTTTTCTGAACGCTGGCCTGACAAAAAAACCAAAAAAAAACATGACCGCCATATCAGCGTTTACTGGGTGCGAATGTAAAAAGATAAAACAAAATAAAAACTAGGCCGAAACCGTAACATTTCTTTTATAAACAGCAATAGTATTCTTCGGACTATAAGGTTTTTCCGTCTGAGTGACAGCTAACTGCAATCTTATAATCACTGGTGTCAGTGTAACCTGATCCTCTCCCTCCCTCCGTTTATGTAGCCTAAATTCACCTTAGAATACCTCTAAATTATGCAAACACAAGATTTTTTGTGTAACCTCAATGGGGAATATACAGTAACAAAACAGAAAATTATAATATGTTCCGAATATATATATATATATATATATATATATATGAGGACAGTGAAGTGGAGCAGATGGAGGATGAGTGAAGATAAAGGTAAACGAGCAGTGAATGTTTAAAAGCTTTAATAAAAAGAATAAAAAATTCATAAGAATAAGACAGAAACAGACAATTAACGAGAAATATTGGTGGACATGCAGAATTTTACACTGGGAAACTTTAGGAGAGTAGGAGCATTAGAGATCGTTTGTGGAGAATGTAAATGCATCACTGGAGACAATGAGCATACAGGCTCATACTCCATCAGTCTAACTCTACCGATTACATATTTGCCAGTTCAATCAAATTTATGGTTCACATATGTTTTAGTTTAGGGTGGAAAACTGCAATAACACTAGAATTCAAGGTCAGAACAATTTTTTTACTTGAATTCCTGGGATTTTCTCATGTTCTTTTCGCTGACTGCAGTTGCCTCATTGTCTCCAGTTCAAGCTCATGGAAAAGTGTTTTGTGTTCTTCTGACAGGGCGAAATAAGGCTTGAAGACTTGCGTAAACTCTGGACAGCATCATCAGAAAAAGACCGTTCTGAGGACTGAGGAGGACATAAGCCTTTGCTGGGACTTATGAATGTGCATTAATAAGTCAACATTATGTGTGTATTTTTGCATACTGTTTAAAAAGTTATGAGGAATGGCTTCCTTGTTCCAGATAAGCCAGTTCAAATGTGATAAACGTCTCTTATCCCCTTTGGGAAATCTGTGTGAGAAAAAGAACATTACTTAAGAAATTACCAAGTGCAAATGTGCATGTTTGTGTTTCTCTCTTTGGACTGCAGACTTTTAGTATTTGGCAGTATCATTATGTATTCTCAAACTTGACATGTGCTGCTGTGTCTGGCTCTGCATGTGTGTGGTGCGAAAGTGAGTTTGCCCTAAATGATTAACATCTACATGTCTGCCCAGCAGGGTTGTGGACTTGTCTGTAAGAGGGCAACAGGCCATGCATCTACACCAATGAACAAAATCCAAAATGCTTTGAGACACACCTCACTCATGGATTCACATGTAGTCTGCAGTCCACCTACTCTTTCTAGGTTTTTGTACCACTGTCTCTGTGAGAAGTAAACCCTCTGCACTTCATCTTTTTCCACAAAAAAAAATAGAGTCCAATGAAATGTGTCATTGTCCATAATTTAAGCTTCTCTGTTTACTCCTCCTCCGCTATCCTTTGTCTTTGCAGGACAGTGACATTCAGAAGAAGATTGACCATGAGATACGGATGCGTGATGGCGCCTGCAAATTGTTGGCTGCCTGCTCACAAAGAGATCAGGCTTTGGAGGCAGCAAAGAGCCTGCAGACATGCAGCACTCGTATCATGGCTTACATGTCAGAGCTGCAGAGAATGAAGGAGGCTCAGGTCATGCAGAACGTCCCGCGCAGATCGTCAGATGCAGGGCCAATAGACGACCGACGTCCTTGCAAAGGAAAAGTGGCAATCTCAGGCATGGAATGAATGACAATGTGTGTTTCTGAAAGTGATGTGATGAGAGAAATGTTGTGAAATTCATTTTCTTAAGTATTTAGGGAAAATTAAAGAAAAGCTACATTTATTTTTCATCATAAATGTGGCACTCATCTAGGCTGAGACTGAAGAGGGATAGTTACCTCAGGTAGCCAAGCAATAGGAACAAATATTTGTGGGTATTGGGTTTGGAACACAATAAAGCTGGAGAAAGGAATATTAATGAGATCGGAGACTGGTGGGAGCATCTGTGCCTTTGTGGGTTGGTGGAGGTGGGGCGGCTCTGCCGCATGTCTGCTACCCAGCTGGACAGTATACTACACACACAGTCACTAATTAGCTGTAGATACCTCTGCTAGTGACTAAAAGTGATGCAGGCAAGGAGACAAACAGATACACATCAACTGGACAGTAGAGGTGATTAACATTTTTGTGGTCTAATCCCCCGTCTGTTGTCATCCCAGATCTTAGGATCCCTCTCATGTGGAAAGATACAGAGTACTTCAAAAACAAAGGAGGTGAGGGGTTAACTTCTGTATGTGTGTAAAGGAATTTATAGATGGTTATAAATGATTTATCTGTGTAGGATTTATTAATGATAAGTACACAAGAGAAGTGATCTGTGGCTTCACACAGTTGTGAAATGATTCAGAAATATTGAATGTGTTCATGGAATACTTTTTAATATATAAATCAAAGAGCTCTAATGTGGAAATACCTCATGAATTTATAGCACAAATAAGTATATCACTCACTGTTAAAAGTATGTAAAGCTTAGACTGTGCACAGATCTGATCTTTACAGTCTGTTGCAGCTTTACCAGAGATCTCTGTATTTTATTTGACTTGTTTTTTCAGACGTGTGAATCTCCTGGCAGCACAACCTGATCCAATTGTTCAGTCTTGTTGGCTTTGCCTCCTGGCTCTGAGAAGTATTAGTGTGCATGTACTGAACGGGGTCATTGTTAGTAGAGCAGGGAGTACTGTAACAGAAAACAAAATAAATCTGTGGTGCATTTAAGAACTTACTCTTTTAAAGAACATTGTTGTCAGCCAGGTCACATTTAAATATCTTCAGGACATTTCAGTATTCAATGTTGCACTGAAAATATAACAATCGTAATTTTTATGTAGCCTACATTTTTTTTTTTTTTTTTTTTATATCTCACCACCTTGATAAAGTCAATATGGATGAACCCTTGTGCAGCCATTGTAATAGTCTTAGTTCTCGTTCACTCCCCTGGCAGCTTGAATGGAATTGATGTGGATGACCCATGCATACAAACTAACTCTAGAGACAGGTAGTATACATTTAACAAAGCTTAATGAGGCCATTTGTCAAGGTCTTTAAACATACTGAGATATAAAGTGAACCCATGAGGCATGGAGGAGTAATGTATGTTGCAGTCAAACTTATCCAGCCTCGTTTTAACCCAAAAAAAAGTGATGCTTAAGCTAAACTTATTGCATGCTTGTAATAGGTTTAATAAGTTCCAGAGGCAATATTTACATGCACAGCCATTATCCTTATTTTAAATTATAGTGTTAATATGACTTCCTTATTAGACATTTTATTCATATTCTTGTTTAAATTCTTCCAAGCAGTCCTATTAATGAGTCATGCCTGCATTATGTCCCAACTTGCCATTGTAATGCTTGTACACATAAGTTTTCAGTGCATCCAAATCTTTTCAAAAATGTAAAGCATTAGCTGGGCTCCACACAGCTTTAAAACATTAAACATGGTCCTTGTCTGACCTTAGGACTTGCATTGCAAATCAACAGCATGCAAAATGCTGGTAGAGTATGTCAGGGTTTTGTTACTACTTGCCTTCTCTAGGTTGCAAATTATTGCAAATAATTATTTCTAAAGCTGAAAATAGGTTTTCAAGTGATACAACAGAATTAAAAAATGTTTCGTGTTTTTGTTCTGAATCTCCTTTTTGTCCTTTTGTAGAGCTTCATAGGTGTGCAGTGTTCTGCCTGCTACAGCTGGGAGGAGAGATCTTTGACACAGAAATGGTGATCGTGGACCGGACTCTCACCGACATTTGCTTTGACAACACTATTATATTGTAAGTTGTCTGCCAATTACAGTAAAAAAAAAAAAAAGGACAAGCACTTATCGTGCAAAATTGTCCCATTCAGCTTATAAAATTATGTTCAACTTCATCATTGTAAGTACATGGTGATTTCACAGTCGGAGTATACAGGGTTTCTAATCTCTAATAATGCATGTTATTAGTTGAATGTATGCTTTGTATGTAGAGCAGCTCTCGTGTTGTGAATTGGAATGAAGAAGTAAAAGATTTGTCTCCAAAAAGTAAAGAAGTATAAAGTAGCATATTAGCAGTAGCAGCAAAGTCATATCCCAAGATTTTGCAGATTGGTGCATTTGAATTATGCTTATAGTAAAGGTTGTCATATGTGCATCCTGCAGTAATGAAGCCAGCCCTGGTTTTGCGTTACGAGTTGAGCTGTATAGCTGCTGCTCAGAGGATGACTACTCTGCAGGAAGCACACCAAGGAAACTAGCCAGCAAACTGAGTTCTTCACTGGGGCGATCAGCTGGGAGGAAGCTCCGAGCTGCCATGGAGCCCGGACCGTGCAGTCCTGTCAGCAATGGAGGTGCAGCACCTCTTCTGCTGCCAGTTCCTTCTGTACCGTAAGTTTGTTTGAAATAATGAGTACTTTTAAACACATATTGGCACATATGTAAAGATCTTTTTATACTTTTTTTGTTGTTTGTTTCTTACGGGATAAATTTCTTACCTATTTTCATGTGTGTTGACAGAGGCCCCAAGTACCACCTCTTAGCTCATACCACCCTGTCGCTGTCACACGTCCAGGACAGCTTTCGCACGCATGACCTCACCATTTCAGGCAACGGTAAGTGGCAGCTCCCAACAGTCTGTGTCCTTACCAGCTTTCTGCTATCTGTGCCAGATCAGCCATCTGCCTACTGTATTTGTCCTCCTCTCACTCCTCACTGTGTCCCATATCCTCCTTATATCTAATACAATCCTTAAAACCAGCATATGGTCCACCTCCTCTTTCTCTCTCTGTTCACCAATGTTCTCTGACAGACAGCCATCGTCAAGGTCAGAGTGATAAAGGCTGTACTAGTGGGGTGGCTGCTGTGTAAAGCTGTAATGATGTGGGCTAACAAGGGTGCAGACCCAGAGACATACAGGGTCCTTGTGTTTAATTCATTGGCCCCTCAGCCTGCTGTAAAGTTTCATAGCTGCACTTCATGTTGCTCCCTGCAGCTGCCAGTCTTTTACACCCAAGTGTCATTTTTTGTGTGTTAATGGAGGGTGGTGTGGCACAGGGATGAAGAGTGTGACTGGTTGTGTGTCCATATGACAGCATGTTTGTGTGTGAATTCTGCATGGCTTGTCAGAATATTTTTATTTATTTATGTTGTTTATTTTCTCTATCCATCCATGTCTGCCCCATAGAAGAGTGTTCATACTGGCTGCCACTCTATGGTAGTATGTGCTGCCGCCTTGCAGCTCAACCACACTGTATGACCCAACAGATGATGAGTGGATGTTTGAAAGTTAAGGTAAGTTGGCAGATTTGTGTGCACTACTGATGAGGTGTTCACTCAAGGGTTTCACTACATTGGGCTTTTGTTGCTGACTTATTTCTTACCCTTACTTCTCCCACCACTTCTCCCTCCCTCGTGTTACCATATTTCGGTTTCTCTTATATTACCGTTTGCCTCACAGCAGTGTGGAGGTGACCCTCAGAAATGGACAAAGGTGTATGCTGTTCTAAAAGGAACAAGCCTTTTCTGCTACCACCGGCAAGAAGATGTGGAGGCTAATATTGAGCCAGCTTTCACCATTGGCATCAACAAGGTAAGCAAAAGTGTATGGTTTAAGAAATGGAAAGACCATCCTGAATGCAGTAAAAAACCTCCTTGATGTTGATCCAACCTGACAGAAACCATAACTGTGTATTTTTGACTACACCAAAGGCGTAAGCAGAAAGGATGGTAAGGTTTTTGGATTGCTGCCAATGTAAATCTCAAGCCAACTGGTATAGTGATCTGAAAAGGTAGATAAGAAATGGCTTCTTTCTCCATTTCTTCCCTTTAGCAAGAGACCTTCATCTGCCACAATGGAGCTGCCAAGAGGTCAAGATCTGAAAATAGTTTTTTTGTTCTTTGTGAAGAGCATGTGTATGTAAAAGACTGAAGAAAAAATCCCAAATTAAGTCATGTGGTCAGCTACTCAACCATCTTTCTAGGTGTGACAGTTGATGCCAATGGGGTTTCACATTGATTCTGTTAGTCCTTTGTAGCCTCTGACCCTTAGCACACAGCTAACCTAAAGCTAAGTCTGTAAGATCAAATGTGTAAAATCCTTTCTTAGTCTAAGAGGGCCTAGTAGTGTAACTGAAGAATAAATGTGCAAACACTACCATCCAGTGGTCACAAATGGACTTGGCTACGTTTGGATTAGTTCAAAAAGGTGGGAATTGGGAATTTTCTCTTTTTTGTTGGATAATTGCTGAAGGGAAATGGTTTGGAAGATGGCTAATTGGTAGCTTTATTAATGAGGGCTTTTTTTTTCTTTGGAGATTTACAATTGCAATTGCCAAAATTAACAGTTGTTGCAGCACATAATTTTGTTCATTCAGGAGATCTGGCATTTAGCAGCTATGGGCACGTCATGGCAGATGACTACAAGGGTTCTTTGTTGCTGTTTTTTGTTTTAGGAGACCAGAATACGTGCATCAGAGAAGGACCCTCACAGCAAAGTTCAGAATATCTGCATCAGTAACCAGTATGGGGGGGAGGAGGTCATGCACACTTTGACCACAGACAGCCGGGAGGACACACACCGCTGGATGGAGGCTTTTTGGCAGCACTTCTACGATATGAGTAAGTGTTTAGGCTGTAGCGCAGGAAGTTTATGTGATATACACCCACTAAATACAGGCAAGTGCACATAGTTTACAACATTGCTTTAAGAACTCTAAAGAACGTAAACTTTAGTGTTGCTTGTTTTCTATTTGACCTGATTAATTTATTAAAGATCACAATCTGTTACATTAAACAGGCCAGTGGAAGCAATGCTGTGATGACGTGATGAAAATTGATCTTCCGTCACCAAGGAAACCAGCTCCTATCACACCAAAACAGGGATCTCTTTACCATGAAATGGGTGAGTCATGTAGATTATTATGTACTGTTACAATACAATCAAAAGCATTTCTGGTTAGTTTTTAACAGGTAAAGGAGGCACTGCACCTGCATCGCATGTAACTGGTTACTTTTAATTGCTTCAATGCATGAGAGATGCAGGCACAGTTACATTTTCCTCTGCAATATGTCAAACTCACATTCTGCTTTACTTCTCTGTTCTGTAGAAAGAAGGGATATTGTCTGACAAGCTGATTTACTCTGTCTTCTGTTTCTTTTTGTCCTTTTTACTTTTCCCTATGCCTCAAATCCACCATTCTGTGGTATTTACTGTTCTGTCTGTCTG
The DNA here is from genome assembly GCA_037177495.1 of Rhadinocentrus ornatus. NCBI lineage: Eukaryota > Metazoa > Chordata > Actinopteri > Atheriniformes > Melanotaeniidae > Rhadinocentrus > Rhadinocentrus ornatus. The sequence continues at coordinate 20,628,199 of JBAMHW010000012.1, read as the reverse complement.
TTCTGTTTTATTCATGAAAATTATTCATAAACTATTATTTTAATGGGTGAAATATCCTTGTCATTGAGTGAACCTTTTGATTTTCTTCTGTCATACATTAAACACACACAAACCCTTACTAATTTTTGCCATGACCGTCCATACACACCTATCCACCCCACCCTTTTTTCTTCTTGCCAACTTCTCCTCATGGTTTCTTAACCCTCTCCTGGCAGCCCCTCTTGCCACACCCTCCTGTGAGGGTCTTCTGCTGCAGGATAACGCTGTGTCCGCTGAGATTCGTGCTCTACTCTCTTCCTATTACAACGACAGGTGAAGTAGCAGGTGTAGGGCTTCATGCAGATTCTGTTGCAGTTGCTGGATCAAATGAGAAAAATAAGAACCTGCTTCAGTTTAATAGCAAGATGATGCTGCTTAACATTACTAGACTCTGTCTGTTTTATTATGGTAAGCAAACAAAGTTAAGACCCATGCTGATAGGAAGATTGGTAATTAATATAAGATGCTGAGATGTTTTCAAGCTTAAACAATGCATGACTTGAAATAAAACCCAACAAAATCTTATTTTTCTAAAAAAAAAATCTAAGCGCTTACTGTAATAACTGCAAAAAGATCCATTTTTAAATGGCATGTTTCTGCTTCAGCTTGAAATTTGCTTTTCACAAACTATAACATGTTTATACACGAAACAGAATCCATATACAAGGAGACTTAAGAGTAGATTTAGCAATAACACTGAACTTGTCATTACCTGAGAAATATTCTGAATGTTTGTATCTTTTTTTGAAAAAGTTTTTTAAATAATTTGCTGATCTCGTCGCAAGCCTACTCTGTAGAAGCATAATAATGATTTTGCTGCTTTTATCTTGCAGTTATTGAGTCATCAGATGACCTCAGCAGCACTGTGTCAGACATCTTGGCTCGGAGGATGCAGGAGCTGGAACTCCGCAGCCAGCTGGGCACCTCTCCCACCTGGATGTCTATGTTTGAGGAAAACAATACAAAAAGCACTGGCTTCCGTCATCAATGTACTTCTCGCCTGTCTGGCCACAGCCCCTGCACTCCTCATCGACTGCCCCGGAGCCCCGTGAGCCCTCACCGCTGCCCACAGCTGGGTCTGTTGTCATCAGATGCAAGTTTGACATCAGACAGCGACAGCCACTGTAGCACCAGCCCCTGCTCTCACCACCATGGCTGGCCTGAGCCTTCCTCAAACTTCTGTCTTTTGTCATCTTCTCCCTCCCATCTGAGGCCACGGACTCTTTCATTGGACGCTAAGCTCAGTACCCTTCGAGGCAGGGGATACAGAGGAGGAGGGACTATCCTGTGCCCATATCAGCCTCCTCCCTCATCGCTGCTCACTCCTCTCCCGATGTCCTCTCGTTCACCTCGGTCCCAGCACAGCACACAAACTACGCTCTCCTGCTCCAGCTCCACCTCAAGCAATAGCTCCAGCAATAGCGAAGGCAGTCACAGCCCAGAGTCATCTGAGGGAGCTCCTTTTTCAAGGCCATCCCCAGCTCGGCGCAGCCTAAGGAACCTCAGGGCCAGACTTGACCCCCGTAACTGGCTCCAAAGTCAGGTGTGAACTCGTTTCCTGACAGACTTAAAGGCAGCAGTGCTCATTAAACCTTGGTTTAACTGGCTTAGCATGTCAACTAAACTCAGGCAAACTGCTTGGCCATGTGAGCAAGATTCCTTTTTAGCATACTTTGACAGGGAATAGACCATGACAGACCCTTCTGGCTCAAACTGGAATGTCTTTTAACAAAAAAGACAGTTGACAATCACTGCAGGGATCTCTGTTTCCACAGTTGTGAAAATGAGGGGTATTCTGCTGGCTTTGAGAAATGGTGGACCTGCTGCTTGGGAGAAAGTACTGCTAAGAATTAAGGACTTGCTTGGATATGCACCACACTATACTTAGTGTCTTTTTTAAAAAATCTTACAGTAAAACTGGAAATGGTTTGATTTTGCCCTCTGCATCAGAAATCTTTGCCACTCAAGTGTTTTGAAGTCCTCTCTCTCTGTGCACCAGCTTTATTTTGAGCGGTTGTTGATATAAAGGTTTGCATTTTGTGCCATTGAGGCCAGTGAGCATGAAGCAAAATGAGCGTATAGGTCAAAAGCTTTCAGATGATAGAAACTCTTACATGTCGAGGGAAGGGTTAGTGTTTATTGCCTGTACTGTGATATCTGCTTTTATGTACTTAATTATTTACATAAAATATGATCTATGACTCTCCTAAAATGACAATGCAGCATTTTGCTTTATGCATGATTTGACTTACAGTTAAAATGACTTGAAATCCTTTCAAATCTGGTGAAAGCTCAGCCCAATGCAAACACTCAATTTAGTGATCTGGTTATTACTGCAATCTCTTTAGGGTTAAAAATATGTTTTTGGTCTTTACATGTTTATTTACACAAAATTGACAAACTGCCATTGAAATAAAGTAGTAAATCCTTATACATAAACAAACCTTAAGAATTGTTTTAAACCCAAACCATACATTAAATTCTGCTTCACTACAGTATTGAATTGGGTTGTCAATGTAAAGTGATTCCTACCTGTGAGAAACCAAGCAACATGCAAAACAGCCATTATTCTATTAGTATGAATACAGAAACAAATCGGCTGTGTTTTGGTAATGCATCCTTCCTGCCCCTATTTCTATTAATAATTGTGGACTTAATAGATGTTACCCTCTTGGAACTCATATCTCCACCATTTTTACTAAGATTTGTCTCGTGCTTGAAAAAACAGCCTTTGTTACTGTAAATCATTTTTTATAAGTTAACAGATAAACCTCTTGTGTTTTGTTACGTTATCGATTTTATAAATGCAGCTGTATTATCCTAATAACAGATAATGTGCAGATATTTAACTGTTAGGAATAAATAACATTGAATGTTATAACCTTGCAAGTCACCCTTTTTAGCAGGCTTTAGTGTTCTGCATGTACACCATCTGAAAAGGGTGAACATAAAATGAGAAATGTGGAAATCTCATGTTTAATTAACATTAATTATAATAAAGGTTTTATCAACTTGCAACTGCCTCATTTCCTTCACATCTGTATCAGTCTTGTCTACATGAAATGTGTAAATATTTTTAAGATTAATCAGATCAGAAAAGTTCTGTCCACCTCTGCTTTCATTTTTCTGGTACATAAAAATCCTTCTGAGGAACACTACTGTGAAGCTACAGAAGTCTGTGCAGTAAGAAGAATGGCTGACAGAACAGACTCTTTATTGTCAGTGTTTCAGTAGCAAAGCCGTAAATAAGTCAACAATACAAAGCACTATCCCATACATAGGAGGTAGTCATTATTGGGCCTTCACTGAGCATTGGAATATGCATAGAGAAAAGCTATGGCCATATATACTGTTTCACATGCCTCAGAGGACCCAAAGCTCCCTGTTCTGTTTGTAGTGCGTTCTTGTACCATTGTTGTGCTTTAATAACTTCACATCTGCATACAGTATAAAATGCATACATATAATCATACTAAGACCAACATATACATATCCATCAGTAAATAACAAAATAACACTAAATACTTTATATATTATATGCTTTATGTGAAGCTGATAATTGACTTATGTACCCCAAAGGGGGCATTTGACACTAAGTTTGGCAATTATATGGATTTAGCTGGGTTACATAAGTGAATGAACAGCATTACATCAAGATACAGATAAAAGTGGGGTACCACCCCTAAATTATTTCAGGTCCTCCTTATTAAAACATACTTGTGTGCGCACTTGTGTTTCCTCCAGGTCCATGATTCATTCTGATTAGCAGGCACAGCGAGGGTTGGATGCTCGCAGCGCCAACCCGGCCAGAGTTCTCCAGGCGACTGTGGAGAACTTTGCAGGGCATGTTCCAGCTCTGCTGATGTACGCAGACGCGATCCGATGGAGCCGCTTAGCACCAAAAGTGTTGTAGTGCCCTGGCAGGACTTGGTCAACCTGTTGGATTTTACAGGTATTTAATGTTTGTAATGATGCACAGTATGCGCTACAGGGCATGTTTCACACAGCTTTTCTCTGAGTAAATCTGGGTTGTGCTTATTTTCTTATGGTAAGCAGCAGAATTCTCCCAAGGCAATATAAACTGCATAACATGACATTTTTATTTCAAATTCTGATAGTGGTGTCTTGCGGGATCAAATATTATCTCACCTGAAAGATAAAAATGGAACTACAGTTTGAGCTGAATTTACTGTACCGCCCTTTAGTGTGTTTTAGTATTACCTGCTCGCTGTCCACTAGCCCCACCAGACGCTCACAACTGCTGATGTAATCACTGACATGGCTATAGGGCAGCCAGTCAATCATGGCGCCGTCATACACCACATCTCCACTGAACAGCAACTTATTGTCACGGTCGTGGAGGCAAATGCTCCCTCGAGAGTGACCTGGCATGTGAAGCACTGTCAGCTGTCTGTCGCCCAGGTTAATGACATCACCTAGACAGGAGAAAAAGAAAGTGTGAACAAGTTTTAAAACTCATTCACATGCACAGCCATAACATAGTTGTAGTCTTGGGGCTTAATGCAATAAAATTCCCACACTTAAATTCAAACTAATGCCCCTTGTAATTATGACAGTTGGGATAGCAGTTGCTCTGCATCAATTCAATCAATTAATTTAAATCCATATGTTGTGTTGAGGCTAGAACATTCAGTGCGGCATCAGTTTGATCTTGACCAGGTATGAGTTGCACAGACTGACAAAAGAGTGCAAATGGCACACCAAGTAATGAGATATTCCACCTGCACTGCAGCTTTGGCTCTGACACAGCAGAACAAGTCAGAGTATTGACTTCCTGCACAGAAATTACATTCTCCAACAATACAGAAAGACTAACAGGTTACATTTTGGACCACACTCCAGCAACCAAAGCTGCTCAGCCCAAATGCCAAACAAGCATTTCACAACAACCATCATAATAATGAGATGTTCTACTTTTAAATAACCACCAAAATATTTCAATCCATATTCTTATAAAGAAAAAAAATAGCCCCATTTCTCTAGGATCAAATTAAGTTTTATAATGCATTCATTTAGCTCATTACTTGTAGATTATTGATATCTTGTCATGGCAATTGCTTTTTAGGCAGGGCAATATTAATCAAAAAGTAATTGAATACCCTCTGATAGGATGATGGTGATGGTTACATCACTGCTTTATGTTTGTTCCTGTCTTGGAAGAAACAGAAACCATCAGTCATGGGAACATTAGCTAAAAATAGAAGAGCTCATCAGATGGAGAATGAAGATTGCGTCTACCGATAAAAACAAATGCTATTTGGTCCCGCCATCACACAAATAATCCTTATAATCTGAACCGAAGACTTCCCTTGAAAAAAGGTTGTCTGTAAAATCATAGCCCATCGGATGTTAGGTAGTAAGGCATTTATAACTGTCTAATTGTTTCACATCTCTTCACCTAAAATGTAAAAGAAACAAAAATATTGGTAATAATTATGTGTGCCTGTGCATGGTCAAACTGATTCTATCGGCTGGTAGGATTACACCTGCTTAATATTTACCTCTCCTTATTACACTGGTAATATCTTTCTTTGTTAGGTTTGTGTGGACATGCATGTGTGAAAGTCATTTTTTGGTCTTCAGCCAATTTCACGGAGCGGTGTAGTGACTCGGTGTAGCGTATAATGTGCAAATTCTAGCAATTCAGTTAGGTGCGCCCATAAAACCCATTATAGTAATACTTTCCCCTGGTTAAGAAACACTATATGACCTGGTCTTTGATCACAGGTTTACATCCCCACAATAAATCGTATCCACAATGGCTGCATCTCCTACCTACCCTCCTGCAGTATGTGTGTGGGCTGCACAGCCTTGACTTTGTAGTGCCTTGCTCTCCATCCTGGACTGGGAGCCTCGACTATCTCCCTGTCACTGAGCCAGGTGACCGTCTCAAAGTTATCTCCGTTGGCCAGGGCATCGACCTCTGCGCTGTGGACGCCCACCTGTTGGAACTGATGCAGACCCCCCGAGTGGTCGAAGTGGGCGTGGGTGGCGATTGCCAGCAGCGGGTTTTTCCTCTGCGGGTCTTTTCCAAGCAGCCCCTTGGCGTCGATGTAGTCAGGTAGGCTCCTCAAACCCAAACCTGTGTCTATCACCACGTCCTGGTGTGTACCGCGGAGCAACCAGATGTTGGCCCGGTTATCTGACTGGTAAAATCGCTCCTGGATCCAGAACAGTCCGTCTCCAAGCGATTTGTGAGCGTACCAGTCGGCTGAAGACATCTCAAGTCATGCGCTTGTCGAGGTAAGCTTCACCGGGAATTGTGTCAGGTGATTTAACGGAGAGGCGCTACTAGCCTTGTAGCTAGCTGCAATCTGTTTTCATTGAAGCTAATGTGATGGTGGCCGCCGACACAACCTTGTAGGAGGAGAGCAACCTGATAGGGTTACCTAATGAGTGACAGCTTATTTAAAAGGGCTTACCATTGGCTATACTTAAACCCCGCCTTCTTTGACGTCTTATATGGGTTGGGCCATTTAAAGCCACATTTACATCATGCTGACTAGTTCATGTAGTGTATACACGTTCCTAAGCCGGGTTGCGGTAAAGGTTCTACAAATAATCATTAGATTTAGTTATATTATTTGTGTATATGGTTTCACGTTATAGTTCACGTTCCGAACGAGTGATAAAACTGATCAGCTGAATGTCTCCGACAACTAAATCTGAAAATATAGAGCTTTAGAAAGGGCTCATTGTCACTGTCTATACTTGAGTTCAGCTTTTTGGATAGTACGTCTCCACATGAGAAGCAATTCACTAACAGTTTTCTAGTGAGTATCAAACGTTAGTGCCCGATTGTCTCCGACGTCCAATGTCAGTGCTGATTACTGCTGCAATATCGGAGAAATCACAAAGATTAAAACTGCAGTGGTGTCAACACGTGCTTGACAGAAGACATGTGGACTTTGTGTTGCAGGGACAAGAGACCCATATTGCCATGGCAGGAAGGGGCCGTGGAATAGCTGCATTTACCTTCAACGTTGAGGCTCTGGGCATCGGCAGAGGCAGCATGCCAGAAGCCAGGGTGGGGCCCAGCCCGTTGTTTCCAGTAAGTACCAGCCACACTCAGAGAGCTCATGATGATCTCACAGTTTAGTTGATTAAATTCACTTTTAAAAAGTTAAAGTGATACAAAAAGTACACATTTCTAGTTGCAGTCTAGCATAAGTTTAACTTTCAGGTAAGCAAATGAAATGTGCCTGGACTGTGAAAAAAGTGCAGGTTAAAAGAGAGAGAGAGGGAAAAAATATTAAGAGTTTGCACATGTTGCAACTAGAGTACTCTGAAAAGTCATTTGGGACACCAAATTTAGCCTTTGTATTTTGGTAATGGGGTTTATAGTTTGAGGCCCGGTTTCCAATAGTTTATATATAGGGAAATTTTATCTCTTTCTAGGGAGATTGGATTCCAAATTTGCATTTTAATAGCCTTTAAATGAAACTAAATTAGTTTAGATAAATCTGGTTTGGTTCTTATTTTTCTGTACAGCTTTTTACTGTAAGCAATCAATGTTACTGCACTTAAGGTAAAAGTCTCTTTTACTTTAAAATAACTGTAGCTCAGTAAGTGCAAGACTTTTCAGTATGTTGCCACATCTGCTTCACTGCTGATGAAAGGCAAACTAATGCACACATTTAAAAAGCCAAATTGTTTTATTCATCATAAATTATCTATCCTACTCTAGACTACTGATTTTAAACCAGTTCCATTAAAAGCTGGTGAAGATGAAGAATACATGTTGGCTTTAAAACAGGAGATGAGGGGAACGATGCAACGGCTGCCACATAACATCAAAACCAAGTCCAACAAAGCAGGTGAGGAGCAGAGTGGTGCATTACAAACCTGACATCTAATAGAGTTGCAATAGCAAGACCATTTGAGCTGCTGTGAGGGAAGATAATGCAGCTTTTAGGAACTGAAACATTTAATTAGGGTCATACCTAGGAAAAGGAAAGGAGCATAATCATGGTGGAATATTGATTTACAGCTGCTGTCTCATCTTGAGGCGTTAAACTGATTTTTTTTTTCTTCCTTTTTTAGTTTAGCATTACAAGCCTCTGAGTTCAGTACAGCTAAAAACAATAGATTTAAAGCAACCAGTAGATTTAAAATGTTCAGAATTTATTGTACTATTTTTGTTGCATTGTAATCGTAAAACCACGTGAGAATAAGAGCTGCAATGTCTTGGAAATATGGCCATAAGTCATTGATTTTGTTTGCAAAATATTATTTATTGTTCTTACTATACATAGTAGCAATTAGTAGTTGCTTCTGAAAATGATGTGACTTCTCTTTGAGAGTGTATTAAGCAGTTTACTCTTGTTCATATTAAACAGAAGTAGAGAAATACACAGAAAGATACCTGAAGCAAAGCCAGATGGATGATGAGGAATGGACTCCAGGTACCTTCAGAAACACATCATCATGGAAAAAGAGCACATTTAGAAAGACAAAAAATAAATAAAATAAAAAGGAAAGTGACAGATATTAACCTTTTTAGATTGGAACCTCTTTCCAAAAGAACTGATGCCCCGATGTAAAAAACCTCAAACAAAAATGGGTAAGTCAGAGCTGCCACGTATGTGATGAGATTTCCTTTGAACACTCTCAAAAACTCTAAAACAAGACGTTTTACTACAACAGGCACACAGAAGAAAAATGTGAAGATATCCCGCAAAGCTGCAGTAGATGTTTTGAATAAACTGGATGTAAGCTTTTTCCTCAATTGTTTGGTTGGTGTGCTGTACATTTCTAAACTGTACATTACATTACTAAATTTGTCTCATTGTTTCTATCTATCTATCACTCAATCATGTGGGCTTGAAGTGTATTCAAGATTAATTTACAAAGTAGTTAGAAAATTCTGGATGCCTTACCAGTTTCATCTTTTTTCTCTGTCAAACTTAACATACATTTCAGTGACAAAGCTTAAGACTGGAATATCTAATTGCAATTGACCTCTGGTTTATCAGTGACTCATGCAGTGCATTTGCAATTTAACTGGAGTCCATGTGTTTTTACATTAATTTAATGCATGTATGGTAGATGTGGTTAAGATCTCAAAGGTGGTAAATCCCAAACATGTAGTATCAACAAGCTCATCATATGCACTGTATATGTGTAAATGTGTCATAATGATTTGCATAAACCAAATCAGGAACTGGCCAAGAAAGATGACACAAACACAGAGAAATCAGATGATGAGACCGAGAAGAAAAGAGGCAATGAGGATGAAGAAGAAATTGAAGAGGAAGCATGTGAAGAGGACCTTGAAGAGGTTTGATTACAAATAACCTGAGAGCTGAATTGCTGAACTACTTGTTTCAGTCCTGTCATGTCAGAATAAGAATTTAATGTACTATTTGCTTTTGCTCTTCCCAAGGACAACGACTACGTTGAAAGCTATTTCGACAACGGTGAAGATTTTGCCGCAGATAGTGACGATAATATGGATGGAGAAGCAACATATTGAAGCAAGCATGCACTGCTTAACAATCGTGAGAGTTTATATTGGTTGGTCATTGCAGATAAGTTGGGAACAATGCTTAGCAGAGTGATGCTGTGCTTTATTGTGTGTAACATGACACGTTTTCTTGAAAGATCATTGTAAATATAAGGAATGCCTTTAATATGTGCAGAATGTACAACAGTGTACTCAAAATATTTATTTTTCACAGGTTGAAAGGCACATACTGTCAACATGTTTTGCAATAAAATATCAAGTGAACATTGTGATAAAAGGGCTATATAATAAAGTCTAAAAGAATTCGGCATGACTCGGCGTGGGAGTACTGCACATTTCCCATGTTCCTAACATGCTTTTTTTTTTTATGGGGAAAAAATTTCTCAGAAGTCTAGCAAGAGACAAACTCAATATACTTTTATTGGAAGTTTTGTACATAAGTTTGAATTAAATACTGATAAAGTAAATATTGTTCAGCCTTGAAATAAATTATTTATAACGCAACATTGGTAGCAGTCATACTTTCACAACATACATATTAGGTAAGTTGTTACCACCCCCTCCAATCCACCCCAAACTAGTAAAAACTGTTTTGGCGCAAAACCACCATTTTTTTTTTTTTTGGGGGGGGGGGAGTTAGCTTTCAGCCGACTGAAAGTGCACCAGAATGGAAAACATCACATCAGCTATAATAGAAAAAAAATATGTTGGAAAAAATCCTAGCAATCAAAACTAGCAGAGAAATTTGGATCCTCATTCAGTCTAATATCAAATTGACACCTGAACTCCTTGCATCCTAGTCAATCAGAACATATAAAGTTAAGACTATTTGACAATGGGGATTTCCGCTACGTTTTCTTGAATCCTGCATTTTCATTTTCTGCTCTATTGTCCAAACCGGGATTCTGTAGATCTCCATTGATCCCTTCTCCTTGTCCAGCCCCTGCACGATTGTCTCCTACAACAGGAAGGTCCATATTTTTACCATTTACCTGTTCATGATGGATGTTCCCATGAGGTTGTGTAGGAACACCATGATGACTGACATCAGATTTCACAAGAACCTCATAGTACAGAAGATAAAAAACAGGTGTAACAATGCCAACAACCAGCATGATGACCACAGCTGTCCACCACCTCATGCCCCAGTCTGCCCCATAATAAGGGTCCTTTCTCTGTGCTGGTTTATATTCGACTTCTCCTAGCAGTGGCTGCTGCTGTACCGTTAGGGAGGATACAACCTCATTGAGGCTGCTCCGAGATGGTCCTGTAGATTTTACCAGCTGCTCAATGTCCTTGTCCTTCTCCAGGAGAAACCCTTCCACACTGTCAGTAGAAGAGGAAGAAGAGTCTGTGGAGGACTCAGAAGGGAGGGAAAAGACAGGTGAGATCTGGGGCACAAGTCTAGCCCCTGTGGGGGAGGTAGATTTAAGGGGACCAGTGTTATGGGTCTCTGTGAGGACACTGAAGCGCTTCACAGGAATCTTAACTGAACGCAGAGCAAAGAAGTCTTGTTCTGTCAAGAGGTTGTTGGCACGCTTAATGTCAGCCACCTACAAATCACAGAAAAAAAGAATGATTTTAGACCAGCTTACAAACAGTGGTGATTTAGAAAAGGCTGTTTTAAAAAAACATAACAAATAAGACAATATTCTAAATGCTAAAGCTACCACCACATTTTAATGGAGCTCTTCTTCCATACAAATAATAAAATACAATGTTTAAGTTGTTTTTTTTTTCAAAGCATGGTTTGACTCTAAGTACTCCCACATCCACTGAAGCATGTGTGAAAAATGTCCAACATTTGCTCTGGACTTTGCCAAGATTCTCCACCCAGGGTCCTAGTAAAATCAGCAACATCAATGCTGAGTGTATGAATGTTTCTGATATTAAAGCATATTTGATGTTGCTTTGTGTGTGAGCATACGTGTTTTGATCAGCAAAGTGGTAAAAAAGCAAAAACAAAAAAAATATTAAATTAATTTTTTTTTTCTGTTTTGTTGGCACAAATCTGTAGAGTCAAACCATGTTTGTGCATGTTTAAAGGACTGAAATATGCGCACAAAAACAGATCAAGATTTCAGTGAGTGCTTCTTAAGAGTAGCAAAGACAGGTAGACAATATGGACAAAAAGACGTACAGAGCAGTGATACTGCAAGGCAATGCTGTTCAGGGTGTCCACCTCCTGGATATCTCTGGTAAGGTAGATAATATCATCCAATTTCTCTCTGGAGGTGCTCCTCTTTAGCCTCTCTCTACCACGTGGTCGAGGCCCAAAGCTTTCTCCATCCTCCTCTGACAGGTCATTCTCAGAGCCATTGTTTCCAAATAAGTATACATGACCACCATTGGCAGGCTGCACCATCGTGCCTGACTGAAATCCATAGTGCTGGCTTCTATTCGACATTTTTCTTTACTGTATGGGAAAAGCAAATGTATGCTTGAGTTCCAAACCATGGACCTTTTACAGCACAGACTCTAGAAAACCATCAAGGTTGCTTTAACCAAATAGGAAAAAGAAAGGTTGTTTATTATTTTAAAAGAATAGAACATAAAAAATATATGGTTTGTTCACACAACATACACAAACTTTCTTCACAGAACACTGATATTTAATTCCATGTGGCTGTTTACCTGTTGAAATATTCATGTGCATGTTTATATAATGCGTGTTTGTATGTGTATATGCCTATATATGTGTTTGTATATGGTAGTGGCATTTTTATGCTTAGTTATGGAGCAACAAGTTAATGACTAGGCTTGTTCCTATTCCTTTTTCAATAATAAATTAAACTTGTTGGTTTTCTTTATTTGCTTATGTCTGTTTGTGGTAGAGTCTCCACCTGCTTGTTTTCATTAGCTAGATTTTTTTTACATGTTCTAAATAAACCATTGGCCAACTAGTGCACGAAAAATGACAGATGGCTCCCTTAATACTATAGCCACATCTACAGGTGACTTTCATTTTACTAGATTTAAAAGTAAGGGGCAAACAAAGTGAATATCTTTACTCAGATTCACCACTTGGTGAAGGACCACCACATCCCAGATGTAAGAAAAAACCTTTGAAAAACAGTTAAAACTATCAGTTAACTATACTACAAATAATTCAAGAGGGTGGCTATAAATGTTAGTCATAATTTTATTATACAATTAAGGACTTTAACGTTTATCCGAATAAAACAACAATACCACAACACCAGTTAGCAAGGTAGCAGGTAGCAAGAAAGCTGATACGTTTCTGACAACCAAATAAGGATTTTCAGCACAAATAAAAACAGCTTACAGTCTTGGGAATTCAAGCTAAAATAGAAAAAGTCTCACAATACATGCAGGTCCCGTATTTACTCAATATCAGTACTTCTTTACCCTTCGGGTCTGCCGTGCCACGAACGTCAGTGTATCTTATCAGATAATGTTACCCGATCCTCTCCCTTAGTACTGCAACTGGCTGTAATGCTCAAGTATATGCCAAAAAACAAATGTTTATAAAGTAAACACACATAATTACAATAGTAACACACATTAACTATAACTCAACTGAATTAACTTGAAACATTGTAGTAATCATTCCCTTTTTAAGCACACGGGGGACTGATTTATACTGGCAAAGCGTTATTGTGTTAAACTGTTGTTAAACCAAACAGTTGTCAGCCCCTAATCTTATGCGACTTTAGTCGTTTATTAGACCAATAGTAATTATTACTGAGAAGTACACCAGTCGCCTTGTGTCAGAGGATTAAATTAACTGTCAATTTAATGTTAAACTAGAAGCGAAATATTAATAGGACATTCTACAGTTAAATTAGCAAATTGATATCCATCTGCACAGGCTAGGCTAATGCCAAATAGCATCCACAGGAATCTTTGGCTAACATTTGAAAAATTTCTTGTGGTCAAATGAGCAGTAGTCAAAATTATGTTTTTAAATACTTGCCAACAGTTGAGACTACCTGAAAAAAAGACAACCGTTCGGTCAGCTGTCTTCAACAATTTCCATACTTCCTTAGGATTATCTTCGGTTTCACCTTGTCGTTCGTTTGTTATCTTATGTACTCGCTAGCCTGTACTGTTTCCACTGTTCACGCCACGTCAACAGAATATTTACGTAATGACGTTATCATTAACGGACCCCATCGCAGCCCCTCAGTGTTTACCGCAAGGTGGCGCCAAATTACTTTGCAACGATCCCAAGCTTTGAACCAGGCGGGAGAACCAGTAAGACTGGATAAAAGTTATCTCACACTTTATCTGTATTTGCAACTATTATACAGGTGACCAAGTTGAACTACTGTGCCCTCGGGGGACAAATAAAAAAGACAACTTTGATAAATATCTGTAGGAAATTTTTTGTCATCTTTGAAGAAATGCATTTTTATTCTATTCTTAGATTTTAAGTAAAGAAAAACAAATCTCGGCCCTGCGATGGACTGGTGACCTGTCCAGGGTGTACCCTGCCTTCACCTGAAACACTGCTGGGATAGGCTCCAG
>JBAMHW010000012.1:20591825-20614082 GCA_037177495.1 Rhadinocentrus ornatus | reverse complement strand
CTGCTGGGATAGGCTCCAGCTCACCCCGCGACCCCTAATGGGAACAAGCGGTACAGAAAATGACATGACATGACAAAAACAAATCTTTTGCAAAAAAAAGAAAAAAAAGGTGGACATACTTTAAATGACTGTGATGTAATTTAAATTACGTCAGATTTTATATGACTATAATTCAGTTTGCCAAGTTTATGGAAAACAATAACAACAGACCCCTCTGGACAGCATCTAGAGCTATTCCTGATGGGCTCTCGGGGTGGAGCTGTCCGCCAGCACAAGGCGCACCATGCTGTGCACCCAAGAGACAAATGGGATTAAAACATCTTGTCTCATTAGGCAGCGGTCGAGAGACAAGCCTGAGTCTCTGAGTAGCTGCAAACTAATCTTTCTATAGGGACAGTGCGCCGTGCTCGTACAGTAGCAGGAGCTCCCACATGGCCACCGGAGTTGTGATTAGCAAGGACAGGGTATGAAACACTGCTGCGTTTTGGTTTCAACCAGCTTGAGTCCCGTTAGGTGACAGACGCGCTTCATCTCATGCTGTTTTCCGGAAACTAAAAAGCTGTGGATATTCGTTTCAGTGGCTCATTCTTTCAATATGATGCAGTTATTATCTGCTGTTGTTTGAGAAGAGTTGGAGCTGACAACCAAATCGTTTACCGATGTTATCCTCAGCATTAAAGATAATATAGTAAATTATCTTGGATTGAGAGGCAAAGCAAGGTGTCAGGTAAGGTCACATGATTTATATTATGCTCTCTTTCTATATATTTATGTCTTTCTTTGTTATGAGCTAATACTATGAATGTGTGGCTACCAGCAAAACTTTGAGGGATTAATTCTTCAGAAAGACTTGAAGGTACATGCGATGATATGGCTCTATGTGTCCCAACTTTGCGGTTTATTTGGTATACATGCATATGAGACTCATTTTAAATCAAGCTGAAAAGATCAGTGACTGCTATTACCAGTGGTAGATTAATAGGACGTAGAATAAAGGAAACAAATGAGTAGCGATACACCTCATCAATTATGCCAGACAGCTCAAGCAGACGTATTGTGTAAGACTATAAGTAAACGATTAAAAGTGCTTGGCCACTGCTAATTTCTTTTTGCGCTGTGCCAGAAATACCCCTTTGGAGCAGCTAATAAAATTGAAAAGCCTAAATATTGATTCAGCGCAATCAGTAAATGAATGGCCGGGCAGCTCATTGAGGACGGAGACAAACGCTTCCATGGTTACATCCAGGATCTCCAGTGTGATTACGACGCTTTGTGTGGGTTTTCTCTCTCCCACTGAAATAAAACAACTGCCACACATAAAGAGCTGGAGACCTTCTCATAAAGACTCCGCTGACTAATCTATAGGCTTACTCGGGCCATAAGTAATCTTGGCACACGTTGAGTTGCGCACATGTGCAGCTACTGTTAAATGAGCGGTGCCTATAGCTTCCTTGCGCTCCTCCTTTTTGGAGTGTTTTATGCATATGCTCATGCTACCTAAATTACATCACTTGATAGTTTGGGTTTCTTTGAATAATTGAATATTTTCTCCTTATATCTAATTGATCTGACATGATGTCATCTTAGTGCCTGCCTTGCAAATCTCTTTTGTTGCCTCTCCTCTATGGTGCCTCAGAAGAGTTAATTCCTTTCTTTCAATGGGGAGGGTGGGAGCTGTTTCTGTATCCATTCAGGAGATACACCTGCTCCTCCTCAGCACCACTTTTTACTGTTGACTGTTTCTGAAATGTATCTTTGCCGACAGGAGATATATTGTTCAGTCAAGCTAAATCAAGTTTGCTTCTTTGTCTCTGGCTAAGAAGTAGCGAAACTTGCCATGTAATGAAATGAACTCTTAAATCTTCATTCCTGCTTAGTCTATAACAATGATACCTAGCCCACATGTTACACAGTTTGTTTTTGCAGCTTTGGAGTCTTTAAAGTCCTCGCTTGCTCAGAGCTCAGGTCCTTTGTTTGTCAGTGTTTATGTCATTGCCTGGCAGGGGTCAGCCCCCATTTGAGTGTGTGAGGGTCTGAATGTGATTCACTGGGCGGAAACTGTTTTACAGCCTGCCCCTCTCCCCTTCTGCGCCCACCACCCCCCCTCCCAATCCATTGGCTGCATAATACAAAAGGGGGCTGTACCATAGACGGAGTCCATTCTTTATGAAAGGTGCTGAAGTGTTGCATGCTGCAGAGAGGAGGAGAATGATGTTCAGTGAGGATGCACGTCCTTGCATTCTTAGTGTGTGATGTTATAAGGAAACCATTGATGACGGTGCAGATCTGCAACTGGCTACCTCCCTTGACTGATCTGTGCGCCTTGGGATTACTGTTAGGGGCAGAAGTTGTAAAGCTGGTCTTTAAATGTTGAATAAGAGACATTTAGTTCAATTGAAATTTTATACACATTTCTATATTTGTGATCCATTACTGATCCTGAATGGTCAGATCCGTTTCCCAGGCACGTACTCACTTGAAGCACACCTTAATTTGATATTTTATAAACAATTTTCGAGTTTTACTTTTCTTTTTTTTTTACGAAATGGGTACAGAAAACTTGTGGTCTGGTTCTTATTTCCACACTTTAATAGAAAGCAAGCACATATCTCTCCACAAATGACCTCTTAGTAAAAATGCAAATTTATTCCTATTTATTCTGATCTGAGATTGTCAGGTCTAATAGCTGGAAACGTAGCAAAGAGCAACTTCATATTTAGAAAATGGACAAATAGTATCATAAATAACTTTCTTGAAATATTCTCTGGGATTTCAATACTTGATTTCATGCTTATGCGCAGGAGACAGTATGTTTGAGTTGTTGTTGGAGCAGCGAGACAGTTTTGTGGTGCACTGTCAGCTGTGGCCAGCAATCCTGAGGCCTCCTCCGTGAGCCTGACCAACCACATATTGTTCTCAGTGAGAGCATTCCTTGCTGTCACCTTGCTGTCAACTCTCTCTCTCACACACACACACACACACACATGCACACACACACACACTTGTTTTCCTATCCTGTTTTCCTTAGAGGCAACATTAAACACTCATATATCTGCTGAGCAACTCCATTTGAGAATTAAACCTGAACTTTGACCTTTTTGAGAAATCTTTTAGGCCCCAGAGAAGTCAGCCACAGAGCATTCCACTGTTATAATTAAAATGCATGACTAGTTTTTCTAATAATAAAGAATTAAAAAAAAAAAGTCCACAAAAGCACCACCAGAAGTAGAGACTAAATCAAGAAGGCTGGATCTGTGCTGGGGATAACTCTGGAGCTGATTGTCCAGAAAGGAATGCTGTACACGCTGCTGAAAATAATGGATGACTCTTCACATCCTCACAAAACATAGTGAAGAAACAATAGAGTGTGTGTGTGTGAGGCTTCGTTAATGTCCAATGCAAGACAGAAAGATACCGAAGATTGTTCCTGCCAGCAGCCATTGCCCTCCAGAACAAAGCAATATCTTCTTCTAATTAATTATTATTGTTTTTATTTATATAAAAAAAACTTACTACAAGAACATTGCAATTTCCCTCTAAATTAATACAATTTTTTTGTTTAATTTAATTTAAGGTAATTTCATAAACTCAGCAGCCACTTTATTAGATGCTACAAATTTGGACCCTTGTTGCCTTCAAAACTGCCTTAATTCTTCATGGCATATATTTAACAAGATGTTGGAAACATTCCTCAGAGATTTTGCTCCATATTGACATGTAGCATCACACAGCTGCTGGAGATCCTTGTTTTCATGTTGTCTACATCAAATTCTGACCATACTATCTGAATGTTGCAGCTACAATCAAGACTCACCAGACCAGGCAACTTTTTCTAATCTTCCATTGTCAAGTTTGGGTGACCATGTGTGATTTGCAGCCTCAGTTGCCAGATCTTAACTGACAGAAGTGGCACCCGGTGTGGTCCTCTACTGCTGTAGCCCATCTGCTTCAAGATTCAATGCGCTGTGCGTTCAGAGATGGTATTCCACATGGTTGTAATCAATGCTTTTTTGAGTTACTGTTGCCATTCTGTCATCTTGAATCAATTTGCCCATTCTTCTCTAACCTCTGACATCAACAAAGGCGTTTCATACAGACAACTGCCACTTATTAGATAATTTCTTTTTAAACCCAAGAGGTCACTGTATGTCAAAATCCTAGTAGATCAGTTTCTGGAATACTCAGACCAGCTAACAACCATGCTACGTTCAAAGCCACTTAAATCAACTGTCTTCCCCATTCTGATGCTTGGTTGAACTTAAGCAAGTCGTCTTCGCCATGTCTACATGCCTAACTGCACTCATTTGCTGCCATGTGTTTGGCTGATTTGTATTAAAACCCAATTAAACAGATGTACCTAATACGGTCAAAAGTGCAGGAAGCACACAATAATGTGTAAACTTTGCAGCCTGAGTATATATTTGGTTGTTCTTCATTAATGCAATGTTTTGAATGTGCAGACACCCACATGGGTCCTTCTGTCTGACCAAGAGTTGTACTCCACCTGGAGCCACATGGAAAGCATCCTTTCATTGTACTTTTCATTGAACTGCTGATGGTCTCACAGAAGAATTCCTCACTCAGCATTAAATGATGGATTCAAGCATAGCTGTCCCAGAGAAGGATGTATGTTTTAAAATACTTTTTTAATCAATATCTCTCAATGCCTTTTATTCTACTCAAAAGTCCAAAACAAACATGAGTAAAGCATGTCTAATTTGGCATAACCTAGTGATCAAGACTCCCTGCCTCTTTCTGCGAAGCCTTGCAAAAGAAAAATGTTTTTATTTGAATGGAAATGGCAATGCTTTATGCAGTGGAATGTATATTGATAGAAAAAAGTTTGTGCAGTGAAACTACATCCATTCTGTCTGCAACAGCTATCTCTGCTCTTTGAACAGCTTTATCTATTTATTTATTTCTTTTTTCTTCAGGGAGAATTTGTTTTGGTAAAAGAATTTTTCTTGTTTGACTGGTAGTGGTCATTCAGTCAAAATGATCCATGTAAATATAAAGGTCTGCAAGGACAAGTACATTGATTTACAACACAACTATAGACTAAATGAGTATAGCCACATTTTCTGAGTACTAAATGTAGTCCTTGAAAGCCTCATAAAGGTGATATATCTATACAACAACCCTTAAAGAGCCTGTGGATAATTATATTTCCTTCAGCTATAGAGAATGAACGTCTTTTGGGTTCTACTAGTGTGCAGATGTGTTTTAGACAGGTCTGCCCACTGCTGACCTTCAGTTTTGCTTTGCCATTAATATAATTTTTGTTCAAATTCAAACATTTTCACTCCTATTAATAATTATGACTCTGAAAGAAAACAAATTCCAGGTTTAAAAATTGAGCTTTCCTTTACTGCTTCAAAAGATTCAGTTAAATTTTATAGTTTGTGTTTGTTTGAAGTGAATAACAGTACATGACACACACATACAGTGTGCCATGTACACCCTGTCACACTCAGTATTAGAAAGCGTATCGATGGGATCTGAATAATGATACAGTAAATTGGATAAGTAGCTAAAGTGATGCAACGGATCCAGTTTTTATTATGAAGGAATTTGCACCCTCCTTAATTTTGCACCCTAAACAAGAAGCTGTCTCACACCTACTGTACTGAGAATGTTTGTACTATGCATGTCTCTGTTTAGAAGTGATGGAGTGGAGCTGAGAGTAAAGAAGAGAGTCTGAATAGGATGGTTTGGAGGAGGACAGCGTGCTGAGCAGTGAATTGAGAAGTTCTGCTTTTTCTCAAGTGAAAATACACCCACATTTCTGGGTTGCCTCTTTTTTGTGAACTCTTTTGAAATGCAATTAGCATTTAATCCAGACTCAACCAGTGTAATGCAATGAAGTAATACACTTTCAAATTTATCCTTTTGGTCTGCGGGGCTCTGGAGAGCACAACCTTGTTTAATCCCCTGAGAGTGCTTCTCTGTCTGCTTCCATCACTGTGTGTCATACAGGCTAATCAGTCAGCCAGTGCTCAAACTAGAAAACATGCACTGGTTCCTGCTCAATTGGAACCACTTTCCTTTTTCTTAATCCCTTCCTTCCCATTGGTTTATAAGAAGAAGAAGGGGGAAAGAAGTCTTGTTTTTAGTTGGGGATGCAAGATGCCATTGGCTCCACTTAAGAGCAGCCAACCACAGCCATGTGGACAATACCTCAGGAATACTCTTCGTCTCTGTTTCTTTTTTCACAGTGAAATGCACACTTGATTGGCAGTCTCTTGCTCCTGAAGGAGAAATGCCTGGTTTGAAAAGTATCATCTGACAATAGCTGGAGGGCTGACCTCATCCATTTTTGTTCTTTAGTGGGGTATTCATTCCTGTGTTCTGGGTCCCCTTATGTTGAACAGCATAATTTGGTTGAAAATCAGGCATCTCCCTTCTCCCGTCCGCTTGTAACAAATGCCAACTTTCCTGTTTTCCCTCTCAAAATAAATAGAATTCTCTTTTGGATTACCTAAAAATAAACCCAATGAGAAATACGTTTTTGCCAGATTTAATGATGTATACTTTAGCTCTACTTGCTCATTAAGTATCTTAATTTCTTCTCCTCAAATTATTCTGTATGGTGAGAACCTAAAAATACTAGAGGCAGAACTACATGTGAAGTGCAATTATGGGCTTGTGAGTTGACCAGGAATGGCCATTCCGGGCTGAGAACAGACGGTGGGTGGTTTCTGAGGTAAGACCTGACACACATTGCACTGGTGGCATCGTTTAGTGTGGAGAAAATCTTAAACATAAACCAGTCCAATAGACAGAGCAGAGGAGGCTCCATGGTAATGGCATGCAAATTGAACTAATACATCAGCCTTTTGTATTCTCCTTACAGGCATTAAATGACATTGTGGTATTTATTTTGTCATTATTAGAGTTCATTTAGTGGGTATTTTTAAACTGCAATATGTTTCATGTGACTTTCTGTAGCATGTTTTGACTGAACTCTGCCTCTGAAAGTCCAAATTAAGCATTTTGTTTATTTTCAACCCAACCTTCAAATAGAAATTGGGCATCTAACCACAGGGCAATAGTATTTTTCTTTTTTTTTTTTTTTAAGACTCTGAAGGATTAGCCTCCCAATTACCCCCACAATTACATTATTTGTAAAGACTGACGTCCTCATACTGTATCACTTTTTTCTTTACACCTGCCGACCAAACCTTTATCCTGTTAGTCCGTGCTGTTTATTTTTCCTTTTTTTCTCTGTCAGTACTTAATTTTGTTTTTGTGATCTTTTTTATTTTGTGTGGGCGAATTTGTGCCATGGAGACAGAGTGTTCAAGGAGCACTGTTATACTATTTGGTTTTAATGACAGAGTAATTTCTTTTTGTGGCCAGACGGACTCCACATCACCGAATAGAGTTGTAAGATTGATGAATGAGATCCGACTGTGGGCCTCCCAGTGTCAGACAACTTGGAGATCACTGTGTGTGTGTATCTGTGTGCAAACGTGTGTGCATTTGAGTAACTGCCAGCCATAACCACATATTCTGCACCTCAGGACCAGGGAAGCCTCAGGCCAGGGATGCCGCATGGGAAAGCCCGTGATTAAAACCCTACATACTCTTAACCCACACACCCTCAACCAAAAAGGAAGTTAGAGTATTGCTTTCCACTTTTAAAGCTTGCGTTGCTGACTATTCTCAGTAAAATAACAAGGAAAAGCTAAATCCTTGATTATGGTTAGCGAGGATGGTATTTTGCCTCGAAAGAGCTCTCAGCGGCAAAAAGGCATGGCATTTACTGTATTTAAGAAATCATAAATTCCAGCACTCTCTCCTGGTTAAAAGAGACCAGTTAATGTCACCCATTGTCAAACACCACAGCCTGTAAGAGCATAGCTATGATAATGTTTACTCATTATGTCAGAAACCCAGCTGTCTGACTTACTGCAGTCAGCACATGGAACATCACTATGAATCTTGCAGTGTCACGATTACTACCATCCCCGGACTGTGAAGTCCTAGGTCTACTGTGAATTATTGATGCAAAAGATTACGACACAGGGGACACTGTCAGGAGAAACCCTAGAGGTATCAGCGGCAAGTACTGACCCCAAGTGTAGCCTTGTAATTAGACACCTCATCAGCACCTCTGATAGGGATATCCAATAGATCAGAGCATCAGGGTGTTGTGTGTGTGGTGTATGTGGTGGGTCTAGAAGGGATCCGCTGTAACGTTTTTGTAAACCAGCCTCCTAACACCAACATGCAGCTTTTTAAACGGTTGACAGGGGAAAGTGTCAAACTGCCTCAGACTTGTTATAGGCTCCCAACAAGAATGAAATGATAAGATAAAAAAGGAAAAGAAGTCAGTGGTTACAGAAGAATGCTGAAAAAAGACTTTTCTTTCAGTAGAATGTGCTCTAATTGACAAATCATGTGTGTGGGTTGATGTCTTTACATTGTTCTTTACATTTACTTAGCCGAGCTTTGCAACAGGATTGCAACTGTTAAATAACTGAATGTTAAGGGAAAGAAAAGACAGCTGGATGTATTATAATAAAAAAAAATTTATGGAAACATTTTATTTTAAGGCTCATTGACATAATGATCTGATGGAAAGGAACCTGTTTATAGGATTTATAATAATTGTGTGTGAAGAGCGAATCTGTATTGCTCTTTACACACCAAAGATAAGTTTTCATTTGTTTTTGATCATCTGTTGAGAGTACATTGAGCAGTGCATCATTGGTGTTTCTATTTTATTTGATTTTTTTTTGTTTTTCTGCTTTATTTGTGTTTTAATGTTTTATGTAAGTTTTTCAGTGAATTATTTCTTACTGATAAGATGATAAAAGTGTTATAGAAAAGCAGCCCATCTAATCTGCATTTAGAAGGGTAAGGTCTATTTACTAAAACTAGAGTGAAAAAAAGGTAATAATGAGTTTTTCTCAGGGGTGAAAGGTATCTTACCCGGCTTGGTGACCTGTCCAGGGTGCACACTACCTTTCTCTATTTGGGATAAGTCCCAACCACTTCAGAAAATGGATGTATAGATGGATGAAAAGCCATCATGATCTTGTTATCATGCCAGATCCCAGAGTCCTGAGCTTAGCCATCATTCTTTGGTCTCTTGGCCCAGGATATGTGTGATGGACAGTGTTTTTCTCCCCAAGTGTCCTGGACTTTCACCCTGCTGTCTGTCTGAGCTTTGAAAATATGCCTTTTGGATGCATATGCTGACTGTGGTAGCTCTGGAAAATCCATCCATGTATGCAAGTGCTTATGTGTGTATTTGTGCACCTCGCTACATGAGTTCTCAATGTCAGAGGTCTGCGCCAGGCACTGCATGCTGCCTTTAGCTGTGACAGACAGGTCCTTGGGGCCCTTGTAGCCCCTAGGGTCAGGGTTGGCAAAACACATGATGCCAGCACAAAAACTGCCCCACCACTTCTAAAACAGACCTGTGCCATCCACACAGCATCTTTTTTTTGTATGAATCACTTTGAATGAGTTCAGCATCTGGGTCGCTGGATGCAGGAAGGAGCTCCTTGCTGTTTTGGCATCATGTTCTGTGAGGTTAGATTTGTTGGATACCTGCTATAATCTATCAAGAAAATTGTGTAAATAAAGGTGGGCAATTATTTGGATAGCTGAACTGATGTTTTGTGGTGCAAAGTTTTCCAGAGAATTGCCTGCAGAAAATCAGTGGAAAATCAATTTAAAAAAAAAAATATTTTTAAATGCAGAAAAATGAGATTAAATAGTGTTTCTTTTTGTTTATTTATCTTTTAATTTAATTTGATGTAATAAAATTGTGATGATAGGCTTCTCGTACAACCTGTGGCCAGTTAGGTCTCACCACAACCGTAACAGACATTAGGTAACATAACCATCCAACATAACTCAGTTGGGCCAGCAAGTCTAACAGGCGTCAACACACTTTGAAATAGAACATTGGTTTCAGAGAGATGGAGCAAGACAGAATTTGTAGCATTTCACTCAAGCTTTCAGTCTGTGATTAAGCAGGTTTCCAACCCAAGTAGAGACAGCAGAGCACATAACAGGATTTATTCAAACCCTGGCCTCTCTTTGTCCACGCAGCTCACTCACCTCGGTTCCCCCTCACCCTCTGCTCCCCACTGTCCAACTCTGCTACCAACCAGCTCTAAATCCTTTTTTGATGGATTTTCCAGCAATCTCTCCACTGCTGGCACTGGCATGTGTGTGACATGTGCATGCTCACACACACCCTTGACATCAGCTCTATACCACAAAATAACACATATATTTGCTCTCTTTCTGCTTCGATTTTGTTTTTATCAACCAACAACTTGTAATCCTGTTGAATGTCTTCTTGTGCTGACAATCTAATTGATGGATGGCTGCTGTTTAAACACCCACTTCTGAGAATTAGTCACAATTGATGTAACAGTAATGGAACATTTGAAAAATGGGATATTTTCAATATCCAACTTTCCAAAAGTATTCCTGTGTATGAAAAAAACCTCAGTATGACTTCATCCTTCATAGCTGCTGATGTTCATTTTCAACCTTATAATTAAGAACAAATATTATACAGATCCTCTGTGCTCTTGATGTTAGCAAGGCTGTGTGGTGTAGATTATGAATGGGATGGGTAAAAAAAGGCAGCAGGGAGGGGAAAGACAGGACAGAGTAGCTCCAATTTAGCTTTAATCTGGCTCCACCCCGCTTGTCATGCTGTGTTGTTTTGTTTTGTTAACCATGACAACTGTCTCAGTGGCTCCATCCAGCTTTAGGATTATTAAGGGTGAGAGAGCTAAGTAGGAAATGATAGAGGAAAGACGAGTAAACATAAAGGAAAGAAAGAAAGAAAGAAATCAGCTAGGCAAGAAGGATCGTAATTAAAGAAAAGAACATGTTTGTTGCACTTTAAATAACTGCTGTAATGATTGTAAAAACTTATAATGATTAAAAAATATCATTCAGGTCAGACTTGACTGTACATTATAAAAGACTGCAGACCCCCCGAATACCTAGTCATTTAATACTGCCTGTAGATCATATCAGTTTTTTTCTTTTTGCATGCGAACCCTGCGATAGACTGGTGACCTGTCCAGGGTGTACCCTGCCTCTCACCTGAAACAATGCTGGGATAGGCTCCAGCTTACCCCGCGACCCGTAATGGAATAAGCGGTACAGATAATGACATGACATTTTAATGTCAGTTTATTGCTGTAAAGAACGTTGGTAGAAAGTTCACTGTGGATAAATTATTTTTCCAGTGTTTCATTCAAATCACAATTACAAGTTGGTGGTAGTAATTCTTCTAATTGTATTCATACTTGTTTCTCATTGTTGTTGATGTGTGTCCTGTTGCTATTCTTGTTTAAAACATTTAAAATTTTTACTCATGTTGGCCTCTTCCTTCTTACAGTAAATTCATTATGTCTATTGTTCCTACATTTAAATGTTTCCTCCATATGTTTTTTGTTTTTGTAGGAATGCTCCCTGTCTTCCTGCTAGCTGGGTTGATTCTGGCTCTGTCCATCCCTGGCGCTACTTCTGAGTCGGCCACACTGCGGTTCCTGGGACAGACTAACTTTGTTGTCAATGAGAGCAGCACAGCTGTGGTCCGGCTGGTCGTAGAGAGAGTAGGAGACCCAGTCAATGTGACTGCCTTGGTGCTGGTACGTTGATCTAGTCACTTCACAATGACTCTTTGTGAGTCCAAACTCATGTAATAAAATGTTTTTTTTCTATTAATAAAGTAATTTGTCAAGTTTAGTACTGATTTATATTTACAAAAAAGTAAAATTCTTGATGTACCTGTAACTCTACAAGTCACCCTTCATCCTGCCATTATTATTACCTTTCTTCTGTCTATGAATAAAAGAAACGAGTCAAGATAATTTTATATTTTCTGAACAGAACCTGTCTCCCTGCCATTACTTTCACTTTCAGTGAAGGAGAGAATCAAATGTCTGTCTATCATCAATACAATTCTGGAAAAAATTGCTATTGTGAAGAATGGATTCTGGCTTAATGTCTTCTCCGTAGGGGACAACTTCAGCTGCTCTCAGTTGGTGTCTGGAAAACTAAACTGGCTATAGTGTGCAGATTGGTTGGGAAGTTTCCTGTGTTTCTTAACATCTTTGCCTTATTATTTCTTACATATGCTATTAAACCCGTGCAGCTGTAAAAGTTAATCAGATTTTGCCATACTCTATACTATGAACTAATATTTTTAGACATAAACACACTGAAACCCAAGAGTAAGCAGGCACAAGTAGAAAGGAAGTATGGCTAGCAGAGCAAGACATAAAAAAGAGTTGAAACCGCCAGAACATCAACCCTATTTACACAGCTGTTCAAGCAAATCCTTCATGAGCCTTCATTGTGGAATCAAACCTATGTTTAATTTATTATTTTATATTGTATTCAGCTTTCATGTACTTCTTATGTTTCTCACTATTTCAAACTTCCACATACTATAAATGTGACAATTATCTAAGCATTAAACAGACAGGGAAGCAGGGCCTTTACTGAAGTTAAATAGTGTTATTTGTTTTGCTCAGCTTGAAGGAGTCGACACAGGGGACTTCGAAGCCGTTAATGCTGCAGCCTTCCTGCTGTCCACTGAGTCCAGTAAGACTATCTTCATTGCTGTGAAAGATGATGATTTGCCTGAAGCAGATGAAACATTTACCTTCAACCTTAAACTACAGGTAAATCCTGCTTGTTTGTCTATGCATGATTTCACTTATTGAATTTTTTTCCAATGCGGTTTTAAGAAATAATGCATTAAAAATCCAATTGATTTACATCCTTTGAATAATTATCTTTTCTTTCTGTAAAGCACCAAGTTTCTTCCACAAAATACATTCTTACTGTTCTAATTCAGCTCCAGATTGACTTAAAGCATAACCCCCAGCCACTAAACAGTGTGCACTGGAGCCATTACACAGTGAACCCTGTGTGGCTCTGAGCTGCAATGTCTTTTATGTGTGTGATGTGGAGGTCTTTTCATAGGGCTGTCCTGGGTGGAAGCAGATATTATGTGATTCTCTGACATCCCTTATTAAAGAACACTGGAAAAAAAAAAAAAAACCTTGACAGCCATATCCTCATCATCCAATAAAGTTATGTTTCTGTCCTTTCCATTGCTCTGATTTTTTGATATTTTCAGTTTACTAACATAACTGATTTGCTTTTGGAATTGAGTGCCTACTCTGTTACAATGAATGAAGGAATGCATATCCAAGTTCATTCAAATGTTTCCATTTTGAGACTTTGCCACCACTACCAGAAGGTCATCAGAAGGTACAATGAAATGCTTCATTATTTTTGCAACTATTGCTATTGCAAGATTAAAAAATAGTTATATTATTATATAGTTATAATAGATGGCTTGTAAGTGTTTTGGTATGTTATTGTGCTTGTCCCTCTTGAACACAGTATTTAATACTACAGATCCCTCAGAGTTTAAATATGGTTTTCAGTTCTCTTGTCAAAGAAACTACCACCACAGCGCTGAATGCCTCACACAAAGAGACAATCTCCATGGTTTCACGCCGCCTTTAGCTGTCAGGTTTGATTGATGAGCTGGGTGTGCTTGTCTCGTTGTCAGCCCATCTCACAACTTACTAAAAGACCTAAGATAAAGGTAATTGTGAATCCCTGGTTGTCAGCTCTATGCACTTACAACAGCCACTCTGAGCACCTGGTAACAAAAGTTACTTTACTCACATTGTTTTTGTTTGACTCTTAAATTAACACCTGGTTAAAATCCAGTAGCACAAGCTAGTATTTAGCCTGCTACCAGAGTGAAAGACCAGATGAGGCCCATTCAGCCACTCTGTTTACACTACAGCAGAGACAAAGCTTATGCCGAATGCTAGCCTATCAGCTTACTGGAGAACTGTCTGGAGGATAAATGAATGCTGCAAGAGTTGTCACAGATCAAGCACAAGCGCAAAATAAAGGGTCAGTCTGCGGAAATTCATCATTTTTGGAAAGCAAATCTGCTTGAATGGCAAATTGTTTAGGCTTTGTTAGAAGTGTAGCGAGAAAAAAAACCTATGTTGTGGCTTATAGCAGGTGCAGGAGCAAACGCAGTAGGTTGCAGCATATTTAATACATCTGGCTTTCAAGAAACCCAAGATGTATTCTTGCACTGCTCTAGCGTAAAAAGCAGTGTGTGTGTGTGTGTGTGGTGTTTTTTTTAGGGGATTCTTTGTCTGTAAGCTGCCAGCTCAGCATCAGAAACTAAATTTTTGTTACAGCATGTAAAAGCTCTTTTTGACTAGAGCGATGATTAAGAAGCCCAAAAGCTTTCTCGTTTTTTTTCTACTTTGCATTCCTCCACTTTAATGTTTGCAGCTTTACAGGCATACTGATATGGTAACTTTGCTAATGGCCGAGACAGCTCAAGATAAATGTTAGATCAAGAACATCTATGTTACTACTTCATTATAGAAGGCCCTTGTATTTCACTGCTTTCTGCATCTTTATTGGATATAATATGTTTAAATGTTAACAAAAGATTGTATAAGTGTTGGTGAAAATCTGTGTAAATAAAGTCAACATTTGTAGGCTCTCTTACATCAACAAATCATTTGTGTTTTTTCTCATTAATAGAAAAAAACAGTATTCTTTAATTCACAGTTTAAGCCTTGTTAAATCACTGTGATTTTTAGCACACTGAGACTTTTAAGTTTTGTCAGGTTTTAGTAGAGATGATGGAGCACAGCAACAAATCCTGGGCTGGGTATCCTGCAGAGAGATAACCTGACAAATCAACTGGCCTGAGACTAGCGCTTCCTGTCTTTGTGCCTTCTCACCAGGGCTGCTCAGTGGGAGCATAGGAATGAAGTGAAGACAGCGGATAAGACTGACCCTCTGGCCTTTTCACATGAGCATGAGTGTCAGGATTACCTGTTGGGGTTGGGCTAAGGAGCATGAACATAAATAATGTATATTTAGATGGGTTTTATTGTCCTATTTCACTTTTTTTCCCCAGAGTTCCTCGAACGGTGTGACACTGGGCACACCAAACAAGGCAACAATCACCATCCTGTCCAATGACAATGCCTTTGGAATAGTTGCCTTTAATTCAGTAAGACACCAATCATCTGCAATTCATATTTACTTTTCATTGTGTTCATTTTTTTGTGAGTGTGATGAGGTTTTGGTTTGTTATTGCATTATTTCAGAAAGTTTCATAATTTGGTTGGTTAACATTCACAATAAGAATGTGTTGAAACTGTTGTAATTGAACTAATTGTGGATCTGTTTGTCTTAATCTCAGACTGAAGAGATTGTTATTAATGAACCCAGAGGAAGAAACCAGTATGTGCCTTTCACCATAATTAGAGAAAAGGGAACATATGGGACTGTGACTGTCAACTTTGAGGTGGGACAATGATCTTCAATAATTTACTACATCAAGTATTCACAACATTGCAGATCTGTCTCTGACAAATCATTGTTAACAATAGATAAAAATCCAGATGTGGCACATTAGCATGCCAAAATATATCACTGTAGTTTTTCTTCTTTCTGTTCTGCTACTGTAGATCTCTGATGGTCCTAATGCTGCTATTGAAGATCTCAGTCCAGATAGAGGGAACATCACCATCCCTGTAGGACAGGCTATAGTGCACTTCAGCATCCTCATTCAGGATGACCAGGTAATGAACTGAATCTTCAGTATTCCTTTCAAATCACCTAGGTTCAATTTTGTCTGTATTCCCATCATTGTCTTTAACATAACCAGATTTGGGTTTTGACTGGAAGAGGTTAGACATTTGTACTTGGATAATTAGTCATGGTTCTTAAAAAGATTAAAATTAGGGATCAAACTTTAACTGACATGGTAAAATCTTGCCTGACTGCACTATGCTGATTTACATCATAGCTTGTAACACATGCATCACCTCTACAATATCTTTTCAATTTTAAATTTAGAAAGCTGTTATTCTTTTTCTTCTTCTTCTTGCATGATACTTATTCAGATTTTTTAAACTATATAATAATAATTTAATGCATGTCTTTCTCTGTCTGGACCAGATCCCTGAGGATGATGAAGTGTTTTCAGTAAGGCTAACGGGTGTGGCAGGTGGAGCCCTTCTCAGGCCCAACGGCAGTAGTGTCCAGCTGAGAATCCGGCAAAATGACAGCCCTCTGCGGTTCTCCCACTCTATCATGATCGTGCCAGAGTCTGCTGCAGTCATTGCTTTAAATGTGACCCGTGGTCGACTGACTGAGGATGGGCCACTCATCGGCTCTGTTGACACTGAGGTTACTTTATTTCAGTCTATTTACATGTTACATATTTACAAACCTCTAACTTTAATTATTTATATATAAACATCTTAAGAAATTAAATAAAAAATAAGCACAAGTTAGATTTATATAAACCATGTGAATTACACTTTTTTTAGGTCTCTGTAGATTACATGGTGGTGACTGGTGAAGGATTGGGTAGCGCCACTCCAGCTGTGGATTTCATTGACCTACAGCGAGTCCGAACAGTTACATTCCCTCCATTTGTCTACAAAACCAGCCTTCTGTTCAACATTACTGATGATAATGAGCCAGAAATTGCAGAATCCTTCCATGTGGTCCTGCTGGAGAATACAGTCAGAGGAGACGCTGTGCTCGTACCATCCAACTCTGTGCTAGTAACCATCGAGCCCAATGATAAGCCTCATGGAGTCTTGTCCATTAGCAGCAGCGCTCTCATCCAGCTAATCAGCATCAATGAAGATCTCACACAGAGGTGGACACCTTACATATAATTTCTCTAAAACAGCTTAGATATATTGCATTTTGTTCTGAATTATGTCAATAAGCATATTACATGTACAATGATCTCTCTCCTAGATTTGACGGCATCGTCATTGTTAGAAATGGAGGAAGTTATGGAGCTGTATCTGCCAACTGGTCCATCAGCAGAAACTCCAGTGATCGCTCGCCAGTGTCAGATGACTTAAAGCCTGAGAAGGGTACAGTGAGATTTTCTGCTGGTCAGGTGACTGCTGTGATTTCACTTAACATTGTAGCAGATGATCAACAAGAAGAAGCAGAGGCTTTTGTACT
Source organism: Rhadinocentrus ornatus (assembly GCA_037177495.1). Lineage (NCBI taxonomy): Eukaryota > Metazoa > Chordata > Actinopteri > Atheriniformes > Melanotaeniidae > Rhadinocentrus > Rhadinocentrus ornatus. Next base: position 20,597,033 of record JBAMHW010000012.1, on the reverse strand, counting down.
CAAACTGCTGCCCAGCACTGTGACTGGAAATGCAGAGGTCGACGAACCCATGGAGGTGAGTTTGGAAGATTTCTTTTCATGTTTAGGGTTTGTGTGAGAGATAAAAAGGCTGCACTTGTTAGGAAACACATTTTGTTGATGTTGCTGCATGTGTTATGCACATGTGTGTTGCCTACTGTAAGCCACAGTTGTGAACTTGGCTCATTTTTCAAAAGTCGACCCCTTGGTGCGTAGCTTTACTATGCGGGTGTTCCCTTAATGTGGTTAAATCAAAACAAAGTGGATACAGCAGGCATGCTCTGTGTGTGGTGACTCAGTGTTTTCTTTTTTTAGTGCGCATAAAGTGCTGATAGTTTTTTTTATGGTTTCCATCTTTGTCCAAGCCTCTTGGCTATGTGTGTGATGAGATGTAAGTCTCGGTTATTTTCAAGGCGAAAGATGTCACATACAAATGCATACCAGGACACTACTTCAAGTTTTAAGAGTAAACGGTCTGTCTGCGTCTGCTGTCTGTGCAAAGCAATTTATCTTTGTAGAAATTTATCCACAAAACATAAATAACTAAAAACTTAAAAAGAAAAAAAAAAAAAAAAAAAACTTAAGCAAAAGCTGTCATTCAAGCAGATGATGTATAATACACACACACATAGAAATGACATACACATTTCAGTAATCTGTTGTGAATGTTTTAGAAAGGAACCACTACTTTTGCAGCCTGAGCAGAGTTAAAGAGGATGCCTCCATAAAGTACCTTCATGGTTCTGATTTACTGCTTTCAGTATCATGTCTTTTATTTATTTATTTTCCTCCCCGTCCAGTTCTTAACTCTCCTTGTTTTTTTTCTTTTTTTCTTATGACACAGCAAAATCCTCCAATTATAAATACCTTCTTTATTTCAATTACCTTCTTCATAGCTTTAAGAGTCACCAACTTCTTCCTCTCTGCTCAGGCTCAAAGAAATCCTTTTGTGTACAGTTAGAGACTCAAATGGAAATAGGCATGCCATATGAGCTCCAGCTTTCTGTGGTTTAAAGAAATGTCAAGTTTAAGGGTATAAAAATCAGAACTCCCAATAAAGTTATTCTTATTTATATATTTTTTCTATTACTTTTTTTTTTTTTTAGATATCAAACAACTCACTTGTTATGATTGAAATGCAGCCCATTAAGAGTTTGTATTAACTTGGGATTGAATAAAGCATTTCCATCTTTTATGAAATATTCCGTCCATTATTTTATAGCTTTGCTATAAAATTATCCTGATTTTATAACCAAATTCACCATTCAAGTCACTTGAATACAACATCTGAGCAGTGAATTCCACTATGCTCAGATGTGCTGTGCTCTTCCGCAGAGGAAGTTACAAGTGGCAGAATGTATTGAAATTTTTTCAATAAAATCCACAGAGTCAGGTACACTTCATCTAATAACTTGATTATACTTCCATACATACGGTATATACAAGGATAAAGATGATTGGCCAACTAAATGGCCAGGTTGAGCTATAATCATTAATTAATTATTATATTAATGAATTAATCATTCAGTTTAATTGTTCATGTAGCTACAGTCAGAGTTACTGGGACGGAAGATGGATTTGTGCTGTCTACATGATTGTTTGGCTTTTGATAGTGTATTCATTTATTTGTCAAAATGTAACATGAATAATTTCTTACTCTTATTCCTCTCTTTTTTTCCTACTCTGTCCGATCTTCCCCAAGATGGTGTTCTACATCCAGGACAGTGATGATGTCTACGGACTTTTTCGGTTTGACCCACTCAAAGAGCAAAGCATCCAGAGTCAACCCGAAGGCCGATTCCTATCTCTAAATTTTGTGAGAGATGGTGGTACACTGGGTAATGTGTCTATGACCCTTACCGCTCTCTACATTCCCGCAGGCCCCATAGACCCAGCCTTGGCCCGGGATCAGGTTCTGAATGTTAGCAGGACTATTAATGTGTTGTTTTCCCGTCAGCGGATGGTCCATGTCATTTTGCCTATCAGGAATGATGCTTTTCTGCAGAATGGCGCTCACTTTTTAGTACAGGTAATAATCCCTCTTTTGTCATTATATGATTTTTGAAGATCTAATTTAACATCAATATTTTGCTTTCACATCTAAAACTGCATTCCTTTTGTTTGTGTTTGCACTTCTGGCTAAATTAGTGCTATCCAAATTTTAAGTACCTCATTTGCATGTGTGAATGGTTTGACATTGGCACTCAGGTCTGGCATGGTTCAATGGGATTTTTCAACTGTCCAAACAAACATTAGCTTGCACTTAAAGTGAGCAGAAAGTAGTAAAAAAAAAAAAAAGCCCTCTTGACAATCTATAGATCTACAATTACATCACACACTTGTAGTCTCAATACTTATACATACACACACATGTGAGGAGAACAGACAAAACATGGCATAACAGAAACATACATGCCTTCATGAATATGTGTCAGTTTATTAGCCTTTTGTAAATTGAGTTCTCGCTTCTATTTTTTCTAGCTGAATGCTCTGGAGCTTGTGGATATTAGTCCATTAATTCCACCAAACAGCCCAAGGTTTGGGGGACCCCTGAACTTGACGTTGACTGTCTCCCCTGACATTGCTAATGGAGAAATTGGCTTTACAAGTAACATGACAGTGGTTCTTTATGAACCAGAGGACAGTGATACCAGCATGGTAAGATATGACAACAAGAGTACATGTATTACAAACACTACTACTTTTGTAATGTTTGTCTTTATACCACAGTTGAAGCTGCCAGCTCTAATATGTCTTCAGAAATTGAGTTTTTTGTGTGTGTGGTGATGTTTGGTGCAGGTGAGTCTTCCTCTGCGGCGTGATGGAACAGACGGTCAGGCTGTTGTGTTCTGGAGCCTTCAGCCAATTGGGGCCAATCGTAAGGATGTGACTGCTAACGACCTGAAGCCATTAAATGGCTCCGTTGTTTTTCGCTCAGGGCAGAGTGATGCCTTCATCAATCTCACCGTCATGGCTGACAATATCCCCGAAGTCAATGAGACCTTACTTCTCACTCTAGACAGGTGGGGACGTTATAGTTGCTCAGCTTTATCGGAGTAAAATTTATTATAGTCACTCATCATCAAGGCATATCTGACATATAGGTATTATACAGCATCCTATTTGGGTTGTGTGTTTTTGAGCCAGATGGGCTGCATTGGACAGATGCACCTCTTTTGGTGTGTTTGTGAAATGTGCACATGTGAGTGTAGAGGATTGGTTCATCTGTTTGTCCATGTTTTGATGAGAATGGTGGCTTTCTCTCCCTCCCACTCATCCCCTGCAGGGTGGAGACTGCACGCTTTATAGTGTACTTTGGGTAAGTGGAGAGTGGAGTGAACCTGGGCCTTTTGTGTGGCTTGAATCAGGTCTTTGTTTTTCAGAGAAGGACCTACTTCAGAATTTCTGGGGTCTTTGGTCAACGTGGGGATGAAGGGGACAGGGATTGGGTGGGGGATTCCGCAATGGTGTGAAAAAAACTGGATCAAAAAGAGTGTTTTTTGGGACTAAATAGAGAATCTTCTGTATGTGTTTTTGCATTAAATTAAGCAGCCTTGATTATGTAGCCCTTAAAAGATGTTGGTGTTTATATGCATGCAGCGCCTTGGCTGTGACTGTTTGGGGTGCTCCAGCCTTCTTTGTATGTCATGTCTTTGTAATGCCTATTATATTATGCTTGCTTGGCTACAATCTTCTCAGCATACACACATATATACACCCCTGTGGAGTTGTAAAGATTCAGACCCGCAGTTGATTGACATTGTTATTAAAAGTAGTTTAAACAGCAGGAGTTCAGCATATGGAGTTAATAATGAATGAGTGTAGGATAATACAAGGAATGCATTGAGAAGTTTAAATTAAGCTCTTTAGCTTTTGTTATTATTTTTTAATGTTGCAGGGTATGACAACCTTTAACTAAAGCAAACGTTTTAGAAACTACTATATCCGAGTCCTTGCTAAAATGACTTATCACTGTGTAATTATTCATGTCTGCATTTGTGTGTGAATTTGGGCCTCAGGAGTAATGTTGAGAATCAGATCCTGAAATCTGGCTTCACCAGCAGAGAGATTATCATCGTGGAGAACGATGACCCTGGAGGGGTGTTTGAGTTCTCCCAGGTCTCCAGAGGTCCATGGTTTATCAATGTAAGTCAAAGTATTTATCCCCAAATGTCATGTTGGCCCAATCTAGGGATTTTTTTCTTACAGGTTGAAAAAATTACAAAGATAAACCTTCTTTCTTCTCTTCCTTTTATCTCCATAAATCTTTGCATTTTAAACGTAGGAGGGTGAGGCTGTGGAGCTGCACGTGGTCAGAGCTCAGGGACAGCTTCTGAAACAGCTGGTACGATATTCTGTCGTGCCTACCGACAGCACTGAATTTTATGGTGCTACAGGTATTCTGGAGTTTAAACCTGGGGAGAGTGAGGTGGTGGTGGCACTGGTGGCAAGGCCCGATGGGGTTCCTGAGGTAAGAACTTGGTTTATTTATTTATTTATTTGTTCGTTTGTTTGTTTATCCTTTAATTTTAATAATGTTTATTCTTGTCAGCATTTTGTGGCTTCCCAGCTTCTTTCACTGCAGAAGTCCATCTACCTTTTTTGTATTAAAATCTTATTAGTTTATGAGTGAGGTTACCTCTTATTTAATTTGATAATTTTGTGAATGAAACTGTCTGTGTTTGTGTGTGTGTTTGTTGGTGGATACAGCTGGACGAGACTTTCTCTGTGATACTTAGTAGCCACAGCACTCCACCCAGTCGTCTAGGCAACCATAAGGAGGTCAACATCACCGTACGGCAGAACGACGACCCTTTTGGTGTTATTGAATTCATCCAATCGGGACTAAGTGCGACCATCAATGAGAGCCTAGGGGACACGCTGCATCACGGTACTTGAGATAAAAGTGATACTTTCCCACATCAAGTACAATCAGTATGAACAAGATGACTCTCATGTGCATGTCAGTAAAAGCAGGAAAAGTGCCTACGTACAAATACTTATGAACTTGTTAATAAGTGCTTTGATCAACCTGTGGAGCATGTTCTACAAATAGACTACTCTAGTGAACACATCATGTGTTTGACCTTACCAAAAAAAGCTGTACAACTCATAGAAAGGGCAGGGCAATATAGAAAACAACTAAATGTATCTTTCAGTCTTATACAAAAGGCATGATTTTATTCATGT
>JBAMHW010000012.1:20575428-20591725 GCA_037177495.1 Rhadinocentrus ornatus | reverse complement strand
ATAACATATACATTATAAGCATATACAAAACAAACTTTAAAGAAAGCCTTGAGTATCTAAATACGATTTTGTGTTTTACTTCTCCTTCAGCTGTGTACCCTGTTGTAAGGAACAAGGGACACTTTAAAGAAGTGTCAGTTTTGTGGATCTTAGAGCCAGCCCTGTCTGGGGATGTCCGCCCCCTCCATGGAAACGTCACCTTCAACGAAGGAGAATACTTGAAAAACCTCACTGTCTTCTCTGTACCTGACGAGGTAAAATGTTACCCAAAACTTGCAAATTCATGCAGTCAGCAGTTGAGTTACATTTTCCTGTTTGATTAAAGACAATCTTTGAATTGTTAATTTTTGCTTTTGTATATATGTATATGTAATTTTAGATCCCAGAAGATTCAGAGAATTTCACCATCACGCTGTTAAATGCTACGGGTGGAGCTAGACTGGGAAACATACTCAGTGCCGGTTTATGGATTAATAAGAATGATGACCCCATTTATTTTTCTGGTAAATAACGTTTTGTGAATGAAAGGGCTTTAAAAAATAATTTCTGTATAATACTGTAAATATTCATTTCTTTTCCTCTTGTTTTTTATCTCTTCTGCAACATCTTACATTCACCTCAGAGCCTGTTTTTGTGCGTGTTCATGAAGGGGGGGTTGCCAACTTTACTGTTCTGAGGGCCGGGCGAGCTGACTTTGTTGCAACAGTGATGTATCGAGTAGAGTACCAAGGTGCATCGGCAGATGACCTCACTGTACTGACCAATCGCACACTCTTGGTGTACGACATTGGTGAATGGATGAAGAACATCTCTGTGGCTGTTAAAGATGATGATATACCGGAGACTGATGAACCTTTCAACATTGTTCTCTACAACGCCACAGGTGAGCTTTGTTTCAACAAGTCACAGGGATGAAGAGGTGGGATGTGCTGCATGTCAGATAAGGTTGATCCACAAGTAGCCCACCAGAGACAACAAAGAGTCTTAAATTCTTTAATAAATAAGCATAGGTCAAACCATAAAGATAGTATATTCTTTAAACAAAATTCCAGCAATCCAAAGACACAAAATGAAGAAAGACCAGGTTAGGGTAAAAAAAAGAATTGGCCAAGAGATGCTTAGCTCATAACACTGAAAGCTCCCTTTAATCTCTGTACCATCTTTCATGTGTCAGAGTGAAAGACCAGCAGGCACCACCTGGATGCTTTAATTATCAGACTCCAGACATTTGAATACACAAAACGTGAAAACTTCATCGACCCCTGTCTGTTTGCTGAATGATCTGGAATGCACTAGATTACACCTCTGGTTTATGACTGTGAACTATTGTGGCAGTTATTGTGTTAAAAGTCAGTAACACTGTTGTTTAAAGAAAACCAAACTCATATTAAGACTTAGGGGGTTTTACTGAGCCTACTTAATTATGAGCAAATTAGCATGGCTAATTCTGTGTACTTGTCTGGAAACTTAAAGTAGTGCAGGAGCTTCAGAAAAGTGAAAATATGGTTGATTTCAGTTTGTTGGTTTTTGTTTACTTTTTAGCAAGATGTAGATCCCTTCTTATTCTAAAACTTTTTCAAGCTTTTGCTTCAAGGCAATCTTATATTTGGACATATTACATCCTATGTTAATAAGACAACCCCTCTCTAGTACATGCAATTTAGCATGACAATAACAATATGGTCCGTGCAGTTTATAATAGTTTACCTATCTGTCTGTTTGTAAGTGTATATGTTGGTCTGTCTGTTATATTCACACTGCATCACCTCAGGATCTAATCAATCTGATGTTATAATTGTGCACACAGGCGATGCTGTTGTGTATGGAGCAGACACTGCTACTGTGGTGATTGAAGCCAATGATGATGCCAATGGAATTTTCTCTTTGGAATCTATTGAAAAAACTGTCGAGGAGGGCAAGACCAACACATTTTAGTAAGAAATAGGGCCTCGGCTTATGTTTAAAACAAGTTTTAAAACTCTTTTTAATCCAGTTTCATGCAAATACCTTCTTATCTGTGCTTTACATGTATCATTATGTGAAATTACTCCTTGAAGTTGATATGTTTTACTTCTTTTTTATACTTTTGCTAGAATTTTCTTTTTTTCTTTTATTTTAGTGTACTTCGAGCAAGGGGACATTTTGGTAATGTAACAGTCTTCTGGCAGCTGTTTGCAAATGACTCAGTGACTCCTCTTGAAGAAAACCAGGAGTTTAAACACACATCTGGGTCCATCACCTTCACTACAAGAGAAGAAACCAAGCCAATTGTCCTGGAGGCCATTTCAGATAAACTCCCAGAGTTCAATGAGTTCTTTGTCCTCAGTCTGGTAAATATCTCAGGTAAGTTCAAGAATGAAATTGCTAGATTTGACAGATCTGAGACTTATTGTCAAAATGTAAATTGAAACTATTTGTAAAAATGTTTTTGAATTTTTAACTTTTTAGCACATTTTTAGATTAAAAAAAAAATCCTTTTATTTGTATTTTCTTTAAGGGGGTTACCCGGGGGAGGGTGGACGACTAGCCTCAACTTCTCTAAACACTTCAGTTCTCATCCCCTTCAACGATGACCCATTTGGTGTCTTTGCCATTGCTGACATCAACCTGGAACAAGAAGTTGCTGAAGATGTCCTTTCAGTTGAGGATATGGCTAATGTCATTTCCTTCACCATTCTCCGACAACAAGGCACTTTTGGTGATGTGCGCGTTTCCTGGGAAATAGTGTCAGGACGCTTCCCACAGGGTCTTCCTCTCATGGATGACCTGCTGCTTCTAGCTTCTTTCCCAGATGCTGTTGAGCTCAGACCTCATGCTAGAAGACATCACTCAGCCACAGACACTTGGTTTTTCTCTGGGCATCCTGGAGCTTATGGAACCATCTCCCCTGAAGCTGCACCTGCTGCTGTTGGCAACTTCACCTTCTCTGCTTGGCTGATGCCCAGACCAAACACTGATGGCTTCATAGTGTCCAAAGGAAACAAAAATGAAAGCCTATATTATGGAGTGAGGGTCCACATCAATGAGTCACATGTTACAGTGATGCTGTACTATACAGTAATCGGTTCAAATAACACCCAAGTGGCCCAGGCCACTACTGAGAAGTTTGTGGAGGAAAATATGTGGCTACAAGTCATCATTACAGTGGATGATGGGATTGTTGAGTTCTTCTTGGATGGGACCTCTATACCTGGGGGCCTGAGGAGCATCAAAGGAGAAGGAATCAATGATGGTAAGTTGCATTACAGAACATTTACTTTTTTTTTTTTTTAAATACCACTGTGCCTAATTTTTTAAAAACAAACTTAATGTTCTATAATATTTGTTTTATGGCACATCATAATCCTGTAAGGGTAAGTCACCCAAAACATAACCTGTTCATTGTATGGTATTACATAAGCTGGCCAATACCACAAACTAACAAACATGTAAAAAATGTTTAGATGTCATATTTGCTGATGGACCCTGAAAATGCATTTCTCTTCAAGGGAATTTTTGTTCCTTACTGTCACCTAGAAGGTACTTTTTGTGAACTGTTTTTTATACACATGCATCTGTGACTAATTTTGATTACTCATTTGCTTAAAAAAAACTAAAAAAAGACTTACTTGGCCAGATGCAAAATATTTATGACCAAACTGACAAAAATGCAATCTTTAACTGATCAGAAAATTTTAATTATTGCTTAAAAGGGGGAGAAAAAAAAAAATCAACACTGGAGCCAAAGCTAATGAAAAAACCTGTAAACATCTTTATAGGCCAGATTATTGATGATATAGTATCTGTCAAACTCCTGTTAATGAATTCAGTTTGATGACACTTTATCATTCACTTTTTTAATCCTCAACAGGGAAATATTATCGTTCCAGGATAAATTAATTTGGAAAAATAAATTTTTAATAAAATAAAAAATTAAACAAATAAAAAAATTCTATAAATAAAGAAAAATAAATTCAATTTCAGTATCTAAGCTGTTGGAAAGTTTGAAGTTAAACAGAGAGAGAGGCTGAAATCTCTGGTGGGGTTTCAATAAATCCTGTGAGTTCATGTAATTGTAGCTTAGTTAATAGTTAAAATGTTAAATTTGAACTATTATTACTTGCCATTTAATCTCTTTTATACATTATTTCTTAAATATCAAAATGTTTTCCAGTGACCAAAACTATAGTGGTGGCTAAGTTTTCTTTTACTGTTCATGTTTATTATAGAAGTCTGAAGTTCTGGCATATAAATGCATGTGGACCTTTACAGACACCCACCTCTCAGTTGTTACCTCTTTGTTCTGCACTACTGGGATTCTGCAATGCTTGAGTAGCTGCACAGCCTGAAGACATTGTTACTGCTGAAGGGGATCAGTCGGCATCTTCTTTTCTTCATGTTCTCAGTAATTAATGTAGACAATAGCTTGTATTTGATCAAAAGCTTGCTAACTCCAGTCATAGTAGATTTATACATTAAAATCAGACATGTTGTGGTATTGTCTTCTGCTGGAAACTCATCTCACAGATGGACTGCTTTGTGTCAGGGCTTTGTACATGCTCACTGGCAGATTTCCTGCATTTGTCACGTTTTGTACAAGTACAGAAAGTGATAGGCGTGAGAGGTGTAAGTGCATAAATGAGTAATGAGAAGGAGCTGGACCGACGCATCTGGTGGCCTTAATCAAGATTCTTTTTGTGGTCCCAGTACTTTTCAAACAAAGCATCCAAATTAGGTCCACTATTAATAAAACCTGGCTATTGTGACCCCCGTTATGCTACTGGAACATCAGTACAAAAATCTAATAACTGTGAAATTTTTGACATTAATACTGATTTGCTATGATTTCAGCATAATTAGGCAGACAGGCTCATATATTTAATTTATTTAAAGAATCGATGTAATCTCAGGGATTACTTACATCAAATAAATGTGTGCGGTAGTGTTATTTTATAGAATTAATTTGCCAATATGTAACATTTAAAGCATGAAACAATCAGTGTAACATTATCCAACAGTATAAAAATGTTTAAGAGTGACAATTTACCAGCTTAGCTGATCAGTGTTTATGGCATATTGTCAGATCATGAATGTATTGGTCATATTTGTTTTTCTTCTGTATTTAAGCCTTATTTTTTTGTATCTACATCTTGCAAGGAGCCTAATATTTTGCCTATTTGTTGTCAGAATAAAACAATGTGCAATTATTCAGATACCCTTTATCTTATCTCCTTTAGGACCTGCTTCATTGTTTATTGGGTCAGATCTTCATGGTGAACAGCGCTACACTGGTCTCCTCCAGGATGTCCGACTGTATCACACTAAGCTGAACCGCAGCCACATCCATGAGCTCCATGCTCAGCCTTCAAAAGCCGACCTGCGGAACATCTCAGGTTACCTACGGTACCGGCAGGATGAGAGGCAGAAGTCATTCGTAGTGGAGGTCAAGGATGATGATGAGGAAGAAGGAGAAGAGGTGTTTGTTCTGCAGTTGGTGGCAGTGCGCAGTGGCGCACGCCTTCCCTTTCCTAGACCCACTGCTATTTTGCGAGTCATGAAAAGTGACAATGCCAATGGGCTTTTTGGATTCACCGGTGCCTGCATACCTGATGTAAGTGCAGAGTATTTACTATGTTCAAAATCCATTTTCAGACCATTTCAAGTTTTCGAAACAGTTTTATTTCAAACTTAATTTGCACTTTCTGTTAAAAATAAAACAATACACAAAATATGTATATATTTATTGAAAATATACATTTTTAAAACCAGCTTACATGAAATATCCCTTTGGAAGTGTGGCACATCAATACAAATCCATTTTCAGGTCACTGAGTTCATTTCCAGGCTCTGATAGGGTCTCTTGTGGACTGTCAGACTTTTACCAAAACCACTCCTGCAGTTTCTTGGGTCTTTTCTTTAGTCTGTTGCCTTGTTAAATATAAATTTTTGTATTTTCATTAGACTGACAAAACACTCAATGAATAAAGTCACAGTAAAGTGATGAGAAAAAATATTAACTAAATAAGTCTAAAACCAAAAATGTTAAATACTTGAGACATACTAATTCCACCATAAGTCTGACGAATAATTGAACTATCTTTAAATAAGCGCTCACCTTTATGATCATGACAATAAAGTTTTGTAATTTATGTCATTACTCTGTGTGTAACCAGTGAAGATATGCATAGAAACAGAAGTCCCTGTCCTGCTGCATATTTTATCACTCTCCATGCTTGGCTGCAGGGAGAGCATGCTCTCTCTCTTCTTAGTTAGATTGAATGAGTAGGGTCTCATACTGAACCGTCTCAGGTAGAGTGACAGCTGGTCAGGCAGCAGTAGGTATGTCTGTGAGGCATTCCTATGGAAGTAGATCTGGATTTTTTTCACTGGAAATAAGAGACCTTGCTTGTTTCTATCAACACAGCAGATGGCAAAGCTGGGGATGGCATTCCTTCAGAACCAGAGGATCTCCTTTATATTAGATCCTCTGGGGATGAAGACATAAAGGCATGTGGGTTGTCAAGCACTCCTTCCCTAAATTACATTATTAATGCAAAGTTATCGAAATGAGTTAACTCAGTTAATTCTAGCAAGCTATAGTAAGTAACTATGTTAAGGTCTGTTTTATTTTGATCATGTCTTCCATTGCCTCTGCATCACCTGATGTTTTTATTTATCTCTATGTCTCAATAGATCACTGAAGAGGGCTCCACAATCTCTTGTGTGATTGAGCGTATGCGGGGATCTCTGGATCATGTCTATGTAAATTACACAGTTACCCAACTGGACAGTGACAGCCCAGCTCATCAAGATTTTGTTAATGCATCTGGAGCTGTGCTGTTCATGCCCGGACAGCGCTCTGAGGTGTGTGAGAGTCTTATCAGCCCTTCTGGTTAGAGTTTATTTAGGGTAACAAAGCATGCAGAATTTTAAGAAAATAGTGTCCATTGTATTTACTTATTCTAAATAAATTTTTATTGTCCACTTGAACATTACTTTGTCAGTCAGTTAGTTGTAATATTTCTTGTTAAACAGCTCCTTCTAGTGGTTGGTTGAATGCATGTTTTGGTATATTGCAACAGGTGTTGGCAGGATCCTGTTCCTACCGCCTGCAGCAGTCAGCATAAACACTAATGTCACCATTTGCCAAAATCAAACTGGGAAATAATAGTGAGCCTCAGATAGAAGTTTGACTATTTCTTAAGAGTCTAACATGGTATATAAAAAGAAACTGATGCTGGGCAACCTTTTTTTTTTCCTTAGGTCCTGAACCTGGTGGTGTTTGATGATAATCTCCCAGAGCTTGCAGAGTCCTTTCAGGTTGCGCTGGTGTCAGCAGAGTCTGGTGATGGGAAGCCAGGCTCCACCCCCACCAGTGGAGCAAGCATCGACCCCAATAACTCTATTAACACTGTCACTGTAACAGCTAGTGACCATCCATATGGTATTCACTCCCAAAAACAAGCACTGTTGTACACTCCATGATGCTGTATAAACCATTTGATTTTATAAGATAATTATTTGAGAATGGGCATATTGTTCAGTAAAATATTTCTTTATATGTTCATTGTTCCCACTCTTTGCCTTCCTTCTTTCATCAAACTGCCTCTTTCCTTCTCATTACATTCTTCCTTATTACCATCTCCAAACACACACACCCTTTCTTGAAACAGGCCTGCTGCAGTTTCAGCCCAGCCCTCCAAAGGAAGGTATGATCTCTCCAGCATTAGAACCTGCGAGCGTCACTGTTAGAGAAGAAGATGGACAGATCCGTCTACTTGTGGCCAGGGCCCAAGGTCTTTTAGGGAGGATCATGGTAGGATACAGGACAACCCCTTTTACAGCATCCAGCCCTGAAGACTACAAAGTTAGTTTATACCTTTGTCTTCTTATTGTTTCATGCATGACATACCAATAAACAAGCCAGTGATTAAAAATGTATTTTGTATGCTTCCCCTGGTTTCTGTATTCCGCTGTCAGGATTCAGAGGGAATATTGGACTTTCTTCCAGGAGAGCGAGTAAAGTTCATCAATGTGACAATTGTGGATAATCCTGTCCCTGAGCTGGACAAGATTTTTAGAGTGGAGCTATACAGTGCTGATGGTGGAGGTGAGACAAGTCCAAGTTTAAATTAAGTAGTTATATATTGTATTTTGAGCCTTACAAGGAGTGTGCCACCAATAGATGTGTGCTTTTGTCAGTAGATCTTACTTAAAAAAAACATCTGACCATGTATTTTGCACCACTGCTTTTGTGTTTTGTGTGTGGTCCCCCTGTGTGTTTCCGTCTGCCTACATGTGTGACTACCTACCTGTGTACACTCCTTCCCATTTGCCTTTTGACCTCTATTCTGGTGTGATTCTTAACTGGTGTGACACCCCTGTGATCCGCATGTGTGATCCATCAGTGGATCATTTTCTGCGTAGTGAAGGAAGTGGTAGTGGAGAGAGTGACTATGGCTTCCTCCCTCCGTCCTATCGTCACCATGGTAAGCATGCCCCTCCGTTACTCCCCAAGCTGTGGCTTTTCTCCATTCCTTCATCTTCACACTTGCTCTTTGAAGCATATATACACCCACTCATTTTTGGATGTGTGTGTGTGTGTGTGCATCCACACATGCATTTGTGTGTGGTATATACACTAAGCTGTGACCCCAGTGAGGGGAATCCAAGGGATTGGCATGGGAAAAGCAAATAGCCTTTCACAGGCCTGAATGAGGGAAGCACATGATGTCAAATGTCAGATGCCCTAGTATTTTACTCAAAGTTTGGATTGCAGATACTACATAATATATACATAATACGCAACATCCACCCAGTATATAAAATCCTACCATGTGAATCACTAGATTATTGCTCCACTTCATTAACTTAAGGTTTGTGTTATTTTTCAGCTACTTCTCTTGAATTTAAAATAATAAAAAAAGATAATTTACTTGCTGTTCTCTAACCAACGAATAGTTTTTATTCTTTTCATTTTCTTTAACGCAAGCTCAGCTATATATGCAATCAAAGAGTGACATACTCTTTTATTTTTCTGTGCAGCCAGCTTAGGAGTTGCATCTCACATCACAGTCATTATCGCTGCATCTGATGATGCCCATGGAGTGTTTCAGTTCAGCCCTCAGTCTCTGTCTGTTAATGGGACAGAACCTGAGGATGGACATGACAATGTGATTTTGCAGGTCAGTGAAGCACACAGTTTGAAAATTAAGAAATAGCAAGTGATTTTTGTTTATTTTTGTGATTTTAAGTTTTCTTTGGTTCTACCACAGGTTGATCGTTCTTTTGGTGACCTCTCCAACGTAACTGTTTACTGGGAAGCTGATCCCAGCTCTGAGGGACAGCTCCTCAGGAGGTTTGGAAATATTACCTTTGGTGTAGGACAGAGGTCTAAGAACATCATCATCAATGTGACCCAAGATGACATCCCTGAGTTGGACAAGAGTTTCACTGTGTCCTTGGTTAATGTGTCACATGGTCGTCTGGGAAACAAGACATCTGCTTCTCTGACTGTACTCGCCAGTGATGATCCTTATGGTGTTTTTGTATTTGCAAATGCAACAAAGTCTGTTCGACTTCCTGAATCTGATGCAACTGCCTCCCTTACCATTCTCCGACAGAGAGGCCTAATGGGTCAGGTGTGTCCAACTACAGTTAATTTAGACTTCAGAGAAAATGTGAAAATGAAAACCACTAATAATTCATTTTTATTTTATTTAATAGTTTGACCAAGATGTCCACAATCTGGTGAATGTATAATATTTTTAAACTTTAATTCATGTAGGTCCAAGTTGTGTATGGAACACTGAATGAGGTCGATCCAGAGCCTTACAGGACCCCTGGTGTGGGGCGAGCCACCGAAGGGCGGGATTTTGTTTCCCTCCTCGACTCGGTTGTGTTTTTGGCCAATCAGAGTGTAGCAAATATTAGTCTTAGAGTGCTGGATGATGAGGACCCAGAAAGAGATGAGTCAGTGTTTGTGAAGTTGATCAGTGTTCAACTCATCCGAGGAGAGCAAAAGCGGCTCAGTAAGTTACTAACACCCATCAAGTTAGAGATTTTAGTTAAAATAATTTAGAATGTAAAAATACCATATAACTCAATTTTACCACCCCAAACTCATAAAATATTACCTTGATTTTCCTTTCAGTCTCAAATTCCCCCTCTCTGGGCCCCAGGATGGACACTGTAGCCCAGGTGATAGTGGAAGCCAGTGATGATGCTTTTGGCATCCTTCAGCTGTCGGCTTCTGCTGTCAGTGTAGCTGAACACTACGTTGGGCCTATAATAAATGTCACGCGTGTTGGGGGAATTTTTGCTGATGTTTCTGTCAAGTTCAGAGCTGTGCCTCTGACCGCCAGAGTTAGTAAGTTCAGAAGACATTGAGCATGAGAATTGCAGTCTAAAAATATTTCTATATGATTGGTGTGTGAAGAGGCTGGCACCATCCAACATGTGTCTGGCATCTTTTAGGTGAAGATTACAGTGTAGCCTCAACTGACGTGGTGCTCTTAGAGGGAGAGTCCAGTAAATCTGTACCCATCTATGTTATCAACGATATGGTCCCTGAGCTGGAGGAGACCTTTATGATCGAGCTAATCAACCAAACGACTGGAGGAGCTCTCCTGGGAGACCTCACACGTGCCATCATAACCATATTGCCTTCTGATGACCCTTTTGGTGCCTTCGGTTAGTAGACATTATCAAGACCTTGTTTAAGCTTTCTATAGTAATTTTGACTATTACTTGTTTATCAAATTCTTCTCATCATTATATGTCTGCCTAGTCTTTCAGGCGCTTCCTATTACAGTAGAGGAGCCTGGATCCAACTCTGTTGAGGTCACATTGCCTATTGTGCGTAATGCTGGTACAATTGGCACAGTGGCAGTCCAATGGCAGGCTACTGTTAATGGCAAACTAGCCGAAGGAGACATCAGACCCACATCAGGAGAGGTGAAATTTGCTCCTGGAGAGACCATGAAGACTCTCAGATTGGAGATTTTAGCTGATGATGTGCCTGAAATCACTGAGGTGAGAAGACAAAGGCTAAAAATGTTGAAGTGAAATTATGGAAAATTACATATCCTAAATGTTTCAATAACCTTTGATTTTTTTAGTTGTAATAAATGTTACACTCAGTCTTTGTTTTCTAGATTATTAAAGTGGAACTAACTCGTGCCAGTAATGGAGGAAACTTGGGAGCTGATAGGTCTGTTGACATAATAGTGCCTGCCAATGACAACCCATATGGAACAGTTTACTTTGAACAGTCTGTTTATCGTGTTCAGGAGCCACTGGAGGGAGTTTATAGAACTAATATCAGTGTCCGCCGAAGGTACTTTTAATCTGTTTTTTAATGGTTCTCTTTTTTTTTATCATTTCTTTGTATAAACTCACATTAAACTCTGTTTTCCTGTTTTCTTTACTCCATCATACCCATATTGCCTTTATTCTAGAGGTGGTCACTTTGGCCGCCTGGAGATCACATACAACACCTCTGAGATTGACATTGTTGGCTTGGCTCTGACTGATAAACAAAATCTGTTGACGTACTATGACCCTCCAAAGCCAGGTTCTCCAGCCACTTCCCCCCTTATGACTGTTAACATCACTGGTCAGAGAGACCCTTTGACTGCATGTGCTGCAGCTTGTCTGAGGGAACCTGCTTGCCAGGCCTTCTCTCTGTCATCAGGCGTGACTTCACCATCCTGCACATGGGTGACGTCAGGGGCTGACCAGCTAAGCTCCAAATCTCAAGTTTTGACCTATGTAAAAAACATCACTGCAGCGAATGTCCTGTTCAGTGCCCAGGCTGTAGCAGGAAGTGATTACACCCCTGTGACTGCTCAAAGTGCCTTCATGGATGATGGCGCAGAGGCAGCTAACCTCACAGTCCTAATTTTAACTGATAAATTCCCTGAAATGGATGAGAGCTTCTCCATACAAATATTAAAGGTAGAATTGGTTATATATACTCTATTGCTTTGTGTTATTTATAGATTAATTAGTTTTACATGCATTTCATTTTGATTTAAACTTGGATTTACAAAAAACTGTAACAAATAAATGTTATCCTCTTATACCTTTTTTTTTCTTTTTTAAGGTAGAGCTAGTAAATTTGACTGTGGCACAGAAGAACCTGCCTTCAATCGGTCAGCCGGATAAAGCTACAGTCACTATCGGCATGAATGGAGATGCTTTTGGCATATTTTTGATCTACAGCCTCAGTCCCAACGCCACCGGTGAAGGGCTTTATCTTGAAGTTCGAGAGGATCCCTCAGCTGTAGTGCCACTAGTTATAGAGAGGAGAGGAGGGAATTTGGGCACTGTCACTGTGGAATGGAGATTTGTTGGAGGACAGGCCACACCAGATGCTGACTTCACTGGGACTGGAGGAACTCTGATCTTTGATGGTATTTGTTATTTTGGATTATCTGGTACAACTTCACTGTTAAAGTATCCTTATTGATCCAGTATAGCTTTTGCATCTAACCAGTGCTGCTTGTACTTTGCTTTCTCTCTGCTATCAGGTGATCTTAAGAAGACAATACAGATAGGAATCAGAGATGATTCTGAACCAGAGGACAACGAAAGCCTGAGGATTGGTCTTGTTAACACAGCAGGAGGAAGTCGAATTCTGCCCAGTTCAGACACCGTAACCATAGTGATACTAGCTAACGATAATGTTGCAGGAATAGTAGGATTCGATTCAGCCTCACGTTCAGTCATTGCCAGGGAAGGTGGGTAGTCACTCTGCATGTGTTGCTTCAGTGTGTACACTATCCATGTTTATTCACTTTGTCAGCGCCACATTATGGTTTTTAATTGTTGTGTAAATTTGACTTGAATGTTTGACAGTTATGTTCTATGAAGATTGACCGTGTAATGAATCCAGTCTCTGTTTTGAGAGTAAAATTACCTGTATATGCAGAAATTACTTCAGTTTTTGTACATATTTCAGAAATTAGAGATTTAATTCATCCCACCAAGTCTGTAATTCTTCAGCAAAATTTAAGCTCTTAAACAACAGAAATGTCTGTAACACAACCCATCGGTCACTGGAGATGGGTCCTAATTATAAATGAATGTGTTAGTAAAAATAAGCACTCGTGGTAACAGCAGGATGCAGCAACAGGTGGGCTCTGAGGTTGAACTTATCATGAAATTTTATATGCATGAGCTGTTGAAGTTGCCATGCAATTAGAGATATTGAAGATCCTCTGAAGGCATTTACAGCAATAAAAACAATACAAATGAGAAAGTGATTAAAATTTTAATGTTTAAAAAACAACTAATTTACTTAAATAGTGACAATGAACATGTCATAAAATAATAATCTATCCTTCAAATAGATTTGTACTTTTCAAATGTTTTGGCTAAACTATACATTTCATATTTCAGGTGAAAGACTTTCTTTGTTGGTGTTGAGAACAGCTCCAGGTCTGGGTAATGTCACTGTGGACTGGACTCTAAAAGGAGCCTTTGCACAGCGAACATTCACTCAAACTTCAGGGAAACTCTTCTTTACTGAGGTAGATAATAGATTGTTGATAATTTGTTGGAGATTCATAGCTTGGTATGGAGATAATTTGGAATAAATTTTTGGAATAAATAAAGTTTTGGTGTTTCTTTTCTTTTTCAGAGAGTGAGTGAATTTATCAAGGAATAAGCTTCAAATTTAACAAAATGAGATTAGATTTAAGTGATATGTGTTTGTAATGTTGCATCTCCAGCTGAAATGATTTATTTGTGCTGTTGCTTACAGGGAAAACTCAGCGATACCATCGTCCTGCAGCTTCTTGATGATGCCACGCCAGAGGACAAAGATGAATACAGAGTTTCACTGTCCAACATTCAAACTTTTGGTAATTTCTTTTTAGTAACTAACTTTGCATCAACTTGAATTACATCAAAATATCCATAACCATGAGCAACAATTTTCCGTCCACCTTCCAACCAGGTGTTGTAGTGACAGGACATGCTGCACTAGATGTTCAAGGCAGTGAGGCAGTGCTTACTGTTGACACCAGCGACGAGCCCTTTGGACTGCTGACTATTGCCCCATCATCCCTTCGGGTGACCACAGAGGAAAGGGACCAAATTGTTAACATCTACATCAACAGGAAGTTTGGAGCCTCAGGTCTGTACGTTCGTAGAAATTATTATAAATTTTTTTTTTATGTATTCTGTTCAGTTTATTAGTTTTTTTAATCCTATAAATTGTAACTGACCTTATATCTAAATGTCTGCATGCAGGAGCAGTGAATATATCATATGAAGTTATAAGAGGTTCCTTGCAAAACCTGTCTGAGGTGGAAGGTGCTCTCGCTGACCCAGGACTAGACTTCATCTCTGGCACTGGTTCTGTCATCCTTCAAGATGGGCAGACATCAGTTGGCATCCCAGTCACCATACTGGATGTAAAGACTGGATGTTCTTCTTACTTTTTTCTTTCTTTACATTTATTAGAACATGAAAATACAGTGTTTAACACATACTGTTGCATTATTTTTTTTCTTTTTACTTTTTTCTGATTGCCGTTGGAGTTTATGAGGCTTTAAAATGTGAACTTCTAAATATAAAGTAGCTGTCAGTATAAGTTATTTTCATTCTCAGCTAAACCTACTTCATGCAGATTTTTTTGACTGTGTTATTTAAAGCTTCTCATATTTTCAGGATGACACTCCAGAGTTGCAGGAGTTCTTCTTGGTCAACATAACATCAGCAGTCCTCATCACCACCCTCGCTACTGTTCCCCAACTAGGTATGGGTCATTTTAGCAACACTTATTTTGTAGCTGTTGCTAAGTTTCTTAATAACCAGGATAAATGGTGTAGACTATTACCATGTAACATTCTGGGGGCTTTTTATTTGTTTGATCTGTTTTCTCTGAGATATCTTATAATGTCATGAAATCTGTTTTCCTTTTTTCTTTCTGAAATCTCTCACCATTTGCTCTGTTTGATGAGCAGAGGTTGTGTATTGCACTTTGCCAGGTAAATTTATGAATATTCATGTGATCACAAGATTTTTCTACTATGTTAAGAGTTTCATGCAAAATATTGCTCTATAATATAATAGCCTACAACACTGTTGAATGTCTAAATGCTCCATGAGCTGGTAGTTGCAGTCCTGCTTCTTATCCTGTAGAATCCAAACCACAGTCCAATTTATGAATGAGTAACTATAGAAAGTGATGAGTTGACAGAATACTACAGTCAGAGCAGCTCTTGGAGGTTCCCAGAATACTATCAGCCCACTGCCTGGAGACACACGGTAAACACACGGCCGCTCTTTTGGCAGCAATTATTATGTGGCTTGGGCAGTGAGATTGATGCTTTCTATGATTGAGGAAGCCTGGGATTTGGTGGCAGCGTGTAGCCCTGTGTGTTGAGGGGAGCAAAAGCCAAACTAAACTCATAGCTGGCCTCTTAGTGTTTTAACCACAGAGTCAATGGGAGAAGACTATTCAGAGGGTCATAAATCAGTCCACCCAAAAGTCTTCCAGGGCTCTTACAAGTTGTAATCCATCGCTCAAATATACCAAGATGAAAGATCGATCTTCTACAGTGTCCCCTTGCAGAAGCTGCTCTTACTGCTTGCTATTAATTACAGCCTGAAGCTGTATACTACAGATATCACAAATAACTGTCAAATGAATCCCCTTTATACATTTTCCCTCTGCATGTGGTCCTTTCACCAGATACCCAGGGTTTGGTAGCAGAGATCACCATTGGTGCTAATGATGGAATTAGAGGGGTCATCGGATGGACAAACACCATGTAAGAACAACATCCATTCATATGTTTAATATGATGCTAATTTGAACATGCTCTGTTAAAAATGTTTTTATGTGCTCTGGTTTCCAGGTTTGAAGTGAATGAAACAATAGGATTGCTGACTCTAGTGGCCTACAGGAACAAGGGGACATATGGAAATGTCTCTCTTTTCTTCTTTACTCAAAACTTGGAAGCTCAACAGGGACTGGACTATAATACAAGTCAAACGGTTAGCCATACACCATATTTAAGGATTGTTAACTTAATTTTGTACTTGGTATAGCATGAAAATTCAGTATCTACTAATCCAAAGTTACCTTGGGAGTTTTCACAGACATAAAGGAGCGTGAATGTTTCAATTGAAAACCTTTCTGTCCATTCAGATGCTTCATTTTGTTGATGGTGAAAGACATAAGTTTGTGGAAGTGGAGATAATCAATGATGCCATTCCAGAGGGAGCTGAGAGATTCCAGCTCATCCTGTCTGAGCCTTCCCCTGGGCTGGAGCTGGGAAGCAACACTACAGGTAAATAGAAG
>JBAMHW010000012.1:20493439-20575328 GCA_037177495.1 Rhadinocentrus ornatus | reverse complement strand
CTGAGAGATTCCAGCTCATCCTGTCTGAGCCTTCCCCTGGGCTGGAGCTGGGAAGCAACACTACAGGTAAATAGAAGTATAACACAATAAAAAAAGTTAAATGTTAAGAACACTTGCTCTGACACTTGAATAGAAATGTCTGACTTAAATTCAGTTAATATATAAAATTAAAAGTCTACAAATCGTGGTCAAAACATGATGTGCAGTTGTGTAGACAAAAAATAATTTCCATGTTCTGTACACTTGTATTTACACTATTGTTACATTAATCATACTTGGTGGTTGTATTCATACTTTAATAAATGTAATCAAATAGTAAATACCATGAGAATATGTGTCCCTGTTCTTATAGCCACTGTGACTATCCTGGCCAGTGATGATGGCCATGGTGTCATTTCCTTTAACACCAGCGATCATATCCTGTTGAGAGAGCCCACCTCAGTGTCAGAGCTTCATGTCAGTGTTGCCAACCTCTATGTGGTTCGGAACCCAGAGGAGGGCACGTTTGGCACTGTGTCCGTTCAATTTACCATCACTGATGCTAATGGCAGCCTAGCAGATGGTGATCTGATGCCGACACAGGGGTTTGTGGTACTGGAAGATGGAGTCAGATTTAAGGTAAGGGAGGTAGATTTTACTAGCATATCAAACAAATGCTTAAATAGCAAGAGATATATTTAATTTAAGACTGTCCTTTTTTGGCAGATGCATAATAAATATTACTGATCTGTATAATAGGAAATGTGTTTTATTTTTATTATAATCTGCATTGTTTTAGATGCTAGAAATCAGGGCGATACTGGATGCTGAACCTGAAGATAATGAAACCTTCACAGTGACCCTGTCCAGCCAGACAGGAGGTGCGCGGCTTGGTGACCAACTCCAAACGTTCATCACCATCCTTGAGAATCTGGCTCCTTCCGGCTTGTTTCGAATTGGGCCGACTTTGAACAGGTCTCAATGCAGTCACATCAAAAAGATGTGAAACTATGAATATAATTAATACTTGCAGGATATAATGCTACATGCAGAATATTCGTGGCTATTACAGCACTTGTGTAAAAACGTGTTTACATTGTGCTATTCATTTTATGTTTGTTGAACAGAACCAGTACAGCGGTGGTTGTTAATGAAGGTGGGGGAGCAGTCTTCCTCACTGTATCTCGTAGTAATGGTCTGGAGTCAGCTGTCAGTGTGGAATGGGAGATGCAGTCTGGCACAGCTACTGCATCTGGTGAGACTCGTAAATATCTTAAGTAATCTTCATCTCCTGAAATCTTTTCACAAGTTGTTTTTTTTATTGGCCTTTTATTTTCTAGTTGGTCCTCTTCCGGTCATGGGTGTGTACCAGAGCTTGGAGGACAACCCTACATCTGCTTGGTGCTCCCTTCCTAAAGAACCTTTGTTCATGGCTGTAAGGCTGGATAGGAGGCCTGTAGTTGGATCTTCTCGCACCTTGGCCACCCTGTATCGATGGCAGGGTGTTTTTGTGGCAATAGAGGTAACAACACGGTTCCTAAAATAATGCATGGTGTCCATTAATTTAACCAGAAAATCTATTAGGAACTGGAATGTCAGCATTATGATCTCTGTATTTTGGTTGTTGTAGTCTGTTGGAATCCAGGACCCAACCTCGTGTGTTGGGTTTGCAGTGAATGGTTCTACCTATATAGGTATTACACATGGTGGCCCTCCCTTTTCCCCTGCTGCCAATCTTAGCATTTTCATACTGCAGAGGGACCTCAACATCACATTGGCAAGTATAAACCCAGACGTAATATATTTTGCAATGTTTGTGTGGGATTGATTTACATGGTAATTTGATTTAAAACCTAATTTCTACAGGAACAAGTTTTGGGTGTTGAAGCTCTGGATGTGAAACATTTCTCTGCTGAAGGCAAAGATTATCTGATAGCATCAAGCCAGGTGACGTGTGTCTGAACTATGTTTGATTATACCAAAATAATTAAAGGCTACTTGTTGGAGCTATGCATTAACTAAAATTTATTTCTATGACTTTAGATTTTTGTTTGGGCTGCTGGCTCCTTTACACTCCATCAGACTCTGGACTTTGAGCAAGACATCCTGAGTGTAACTCCATTCACTCATGCAAATGTGCGCTACCTATTGCTGTGCATTAACAGTCAGAGTGCAAGCTGCCAAATGCTTCAGTGGACTGGTGGAAGATTTCAAAACCCACAGCCTCTCCCAGTTACAGGCAGAGCCAGTCAAGTGGAAGCAATCAACACGAGAACAGAAGACACTCTCCTCTTGATTGCTACTGAAGGTGGTCTAATTTGCTTTGATGTCATGTACCATTTATGAATGTTGTTACATCTGTTTTACAACTGCAGCTGCTGACAACCTCCCTGTATTTGTGAGCTGATGTGTTAAGAAGATATTGGAACATTTTAAATTTATGACTTATCAATTTCAGCTAGTTAAAAGATCAAATATTTATGCATGGCCTAGAATGGTTGTCAAGTGCACTTAATCTGAATTATTCAAAGGATGGTTGTGTTTTTGCAGTAATTTGATGTTTGTTTGTTTTATTCTATGTAGCTATGTTTTCAGTGTACTTTTTAGTAGATTGTGTGGCGGTTAGATATTGGTTAGGTTAGTCCAAACAAAACTGATGATAGTTTAGAAGACAAACAGAAACTGTAGTTATTACGCAACAATCATGCTCGTTCTGTTTTAAAATGGCAAAATTTACAGTGTAGACCAGCTCATATTTATACGCTCTGTATATTTTGAAGAGACACAATCCTTTTCAGTCTGCACATGTGGTGAGTTTTTTGGTTCAGACCTGTTGTGGGTTTATGGGAAAGGCCTCAATGTGGGGCAGAGCAGAACCACAAAAGAACACAGAGGTTGTAATTTGTCCCTCTTGGGTGTGTCAGCAGAAGAAGTGGTTACATAAACATGCTATTTGTAGCTTGAAGCAACTTAAATCTGTGAGGGCTGTTTATTCTTTTTTTAATTATGTGCCTGCCTGTTTCTCCAGGTCTCGCTCCCTCCTGTAAGGTGTTGAAGTGGAGTTCAGAAGAAGCTTCACCACAACTTTATCAGTCTATTCCTTATCCTGGCCTCTTCTCCATTCACTCTTTCACTGCTCCTTCTGCGATCAGTAAGTCTAAATTTAATAATATATAAAAGGATACCTCAGGTGGCAAGTAACATGATTTTTTTAAGGTTGACATTAGTATATGAAGAACTGTCAGTGAGATATAACCATCCAGGATATAGGCATATTTTATTCTTATGTTTTTCCAAAAATGCCAGGATTGTGATCTCTTACGATTCACTTCAAAACTCACAACAAACAGATGACACACAAAGACAAATAAAACAGTATATTCCTTAAACAAGCATTTATTAAGCAAAATTCAGTCTCTATCGAGCTATAGGAGAGGTAATAGTTGAAGACTTGCCCATGATTTCACTGCTGGTAAAAGCAATAGAATGAAATAAAAACTACAGGTGAAGACCTGGGAAACGCTTACATGAAGTATCAGTTATTTAAAATCATACACATTATATTATATAATTATAATTAGTTAACTCAATCACAGAGCTAAAATCCATCAATCAAGAGTCAAAACTATTTCTTTTTGCATTTTCTGTAGTTGTGTTTGTCATTTGTAGCTAAAACATAAGTTGTCCAAAAACCCTAATATCATCTTTTTTTTTTATTCTCATAGCTTATGTGCTTATAGCTGGAAGAAATGGTTCATCGCTCTACTCCTGGAGGTCTGATGTCAACCTGTTCACCATGATCCTGAGGGCCCCTCAAGCCATTAGCTTTCTCTCTTTCATGGTTCCATCCCTCAACACCACAAAAATCCTCTTGGCTTCCTCTGAGGAGAATAGCTCCACTGTTTATGAGTTCACATATGTGTCAAATCAGTCAGATTTCATACCCAGGTAGCTGGTTTATTATATAAGGGAAAAACAGACTTTAGCTCAGAAAAGAAAACAATTTTAACAAGCTTGTTGTGTTTTTACTTTCTTACATTCAGTTTTGGGGAGCTGAACTTTGCTCCAGGTGACAGTGAGTTGGAAATAGCAGTTAACATCATAGATGACGACATTCCTGAAGTGGAGGAGTTATTCCAGGTAAAGCTGAAAAATCCAAAGGGCGGTGCTGAGATTGGATTTGGTGGTCAAGTGACTGTTATCATCCCAACCAACGACAATGCATATGGAGTCATTGGATTTGCCCTGGTGAGCAGATACATTTTGTGTGAAATAGTCATTATGTTACAGTCTTTGTGCTAAACTTACCAAGTTACTCACTTACCACATCTAGTCAATTAAAGGGTTTTTCTAAGCATTAAGCTAAGATGCAGTAATCTGCTGAAAATTTGCAGGATTCTCTAAACATGGAGGTCGAGGAGTTGGAACAAAATAATCAGATTTCTCTCACTTTGGAGAGGAAAAGAGGGAGTTTTGGTAGACTGACTGTTCACTGGGCTGCTAATGGTAGTTTGGCTGACATTTACCCCACATCAGGAGTGGTGAGTAGCCCCTGCTATACTGTTAAACTGTTGCAATATGCTTTGATAACATGTCTGAACTTAGTAGAAATTAAGTATATCATCACAGATATGTGGGTCAGTGTAAAAGGATAATTTTCATCACAGGTAACATTCTCCAATGGTCAAACGTTGGCCATCATCTCAGTTGCCGTGATAGCCGATGGTTTCCCCGAGCTACATGAGAGAGTCACAATTACCATCCTGGATGTTACCACTGTCGGCCTTCAAGACCTGAGACATGTTGCTGTCATTGACAAGCAGCGATCTCAAGCTCTGCTCACCATCTTGCCAAATGGCTCTCCATATGGGGTGATCGGATGGCATCTGGACTCCCAGTTTATTTTAACAGATGAACCACAGAGTAAGCATCTTAATCAAAGAAATTAATTAATGACAGATGCTAAGTCAGTAGATGTTGCTGGATTGTTGCTGGATCACAGTGGAAAGAGATCCAACATACCACAGTTTAAGTTACTTTAATGCTGAATTATTCACAAACTGAACTAGTCCTCAGCTATGTTTTCAATTCATTTCAGTAATGGTCACTGTATGTTCAGCCAAAGTCTGAGGTTGCTTCATACCATGACTTTGAAAGAGTTGAAAGAAGGTTGCAATTCTGTTTTTTGTGTTTTCCTAAGACGAGTTTACAGTTATCACACTTAGCGATTTCCTAAAGATGAGATCTTCTGACTTCCAGAAAGTGAAGTAATTGAGGATTTGTCTAAAATATCTTTTTTAGAGTCAAACCAGGTTAAAGAAGCCTGGGTAGAGCTGTATACTCAATGTCTTACATATTTTCTCAAATATACACACACTGAATTTGATCTTTTTAATAACTATTGCACATTATTGTGTTTTGTTTAATAGATTTATCAAGTTACCCCAATCTTGTTTTTCTTTCCCTGCAGGGGCTCCAGTCAATGTGACTCTTTCTGTTGTAAGGGAGCAGGGGTCCTTAGGTGAGGTAGCAATCCGTTTTCAGACCAAGCCAGCCTTGTACCAGCCACCATCGAATCAGGCCACTGCAGGAGAGGACTACTTAACCAGAGATGACACCATTATCATGATAAACGGTGCTACTGTGGTCCTTGTCATTGTTACAATCCTACCGGTAAGTATGGGAAGTTTATTGAACTTGCTGTCATCTTACTGTTGTTGTGTCTTTCCACTTTTTATTGTGCAATTACATGTGTGTTTTTTAAAAGGATGATATTCCAGAGCTAGCAGAGAGTTTTCTGGTAAATATCACTGGAGTAGAGCTAATTAGAGGGTCAGCTGGAGTCGGGCAGCCCAGTGTGAAGAGGCCTGGTATGGAAGTGGCGGAGATCACCATCAAAGAGAATGATGATCCCCGAGGGATTCTGCAGTTCAATGTTTCTGAAGTAAGCTCAATACATGCTTTTAAATCAATCTTAATTATGACAACAGAAACATAATTAATGAACCACTAGAAACCTGTTTGGTTTGAGAAAAGTCTTGAAAACAAATTGTGACAACCAAAAGGTTTAATAACAAATGAAAATATAATTTTGTTTTATTAATAATTAACTTTTTAATGTATTGTATATCAATTAGACATTGCTAAACACTTTGCCTAGGATATCCCTGGAAGTGTGTTGGCCTATGAGACACCACCACCAGAGAACATCTTCTATCTGTCAGTGGTGAGACGTGCCGGTACAACTGGAAGATTGGTTGTGTACTGGGAGGCTGAATCAGTCACTGCTGATCTTAATGACTTCAGCCCCATATCAGGAAACATCACCTTTCAAGATGGGCAGGTAAAGAATGACTTGTTGTTCTTCCTTAAAAATATCAAGTCTTGAGATGAGGCTTCTCAACACAGTGTGTTATGAGTAAGTTTGTGTTTCTGCTCGTTTTTTAGAGAGAAGCCAAAATTGCCATTGCCATTTTGGACGATGAACAAGTGGAGACCTCAGAGACCTTTAGAGTAAATCTGCTGCGTGTGATTGGTGGTGCTCGTTTTGGACAAGTGACCTCTGTAACTGTCAGTATTCCAGCCAACGATTCACCTCTTGGACGATTTGGTTTCAGGAAACTGGAGGTCATTGAACAACCTAATATAACAACCCCAAGAAAGTGTTCATAATGTCACATGTCTCTGTAGTCAAAAACATTCATGTTATGTTATCTCCTCCAAGATCACGGTCAGTGAACCAGAGTTCGTTGATGATCCTGCTGCTGTGGCAACGTTAGCAGTGCTGCGTAGTGTAGGAGGTCGGGGCGCAGTGACACTTTCGTGGCAACTGCAAACCCAGGCTAAGGATGACCTTGCACCTGTCAATGGAACTCTTGTTTTCGCTGAGGTACACTAGCAAGGGGTTATCCCAGCATATATGATGTTTTGTTTTATTTTTGTTTTTAAATTGCTTACCTAGAATGCCATAGTAATGGATTTCTTCTTAAAGGCTACATTTATTTCTATATTTTACAGACTGAGTCTGTTAAGTCATTTGTGATTAAAGCCCTTGCTGATGATGTCCTGGAAGGAGATGAGCATTTCACTGTATGGTTGTTTCCTGCTGACAGTGGTGCTGTTATTGACCCTTTAAATGGTTTGTAGTCATGAAAAATTGTCAAACTGAAAATGCTTCAGTCTATAGTGAAAAGGTGCAGTATTCAGGATCTAATAATCCTTTCTCTTCCTTCTTTGTCACTTTTCCCTAAACTATCATGTGTAGCTATGGTTACCATAACCATCAGGGCAGACAAGGCTGCCTTAGGGATTATTGGAATAGCAGAGTCATCTAGGAACATCCTCATTGGAGAACCTCAGGGGGATTATAATGGGAGCGCTGTGGTCAGGTAACATAGACATCAAGAATAATTAAGACAATATAACAGGTTTAAATTTCAGTGTTTCAGTTTATTATTGACAAACATAAAAGTGAAAATTGTTTGGATTTCTGTGGTTTGCCTCAGCCTTGTGCGAGGGCCAGGTTTGTTTGGAGAGGTGCAGGTCTACTGGAATATCACTCCAGCTGTGGCGTCTGAGTTTGAAAAAATTTCTGGCACAATAACAATGAGAGATGGACAGTCTTCTGCCTCCATTACTCTGAAGGTACTGAAATGTTTTTGAAATGAACTGAAAAATCAAGGTTTTCTCTGCAAAGCAGAGACTAACAGAACTGTCTGTCATGTGTATTGTGATGTTAGGTCCGGGATGATGAACTACCGGAAGAACGCCGTGAGTACCAGCTTTCACTGACTTCAGCAACAACAGGACTGCAAATAAGTCCAATAGCTGGACATGCAAGGATTTCCATGGCAGCTAGCGACAACCCTTTTGGGCTTTTCTCTTTCACCGATCGCAAACTCAGAGCAACAGAAGAGGAGGGAATGGTGAGCTCATGAAAATTGCACTAATATTTGACTTCATTCAGCAGAAGACGGATTAATAAATGAGTTATTTGTATGCAGTTACCTCACAGATGTGTAATTTCCTTTATTTTCCACAGATCAATGTGACAGTGAGTCGCTCTTTTGGCAGTTTTGGCAGTGTGTGGGTGACCTATGAGACCTCAGAAAGCACTGCAGTCAGTGGAATAGACTTTCTTCCAGCCTCCGGACGACTGCTATTTAACCAAAAGGAAACCTCAAAACAAGTTATACTACATATTCAGGATGACAGTCTTCCAGAGGGGCCTGAAACGTTTTTTCTCAACATTACTAATGTAGAGCTGGTCAATCTCAGGTAGGGAAAAGTTTGTAAGGTGCAGTAGATTAGGAACTATTAGTTAGAATACTTGTAATAGCATAATCAAAAGGAAAGTGATATAATTTCCAAGTAGATTCCAGGCTGCAAAGGAGACTGAAAGACTGTAGTCATACACAATTTTAACATTGCAGAACCCTACTGTATTGATCTGAGTTATCAGTTGTTCTTTATCCTGTGTCTCCCTCTTGTGGTTAGTGCTGTGGACTACACAGTGAGAGAGTCTGGGCTGCAGCTGGACCAGCCTCCAGTTGTGGGCAACATCTCTTCTGTCATTGTGGTAATATTACAGAATGACAATGCTGAAGGTATCCTGGAGTTCAGGCAGGGCTATCTTAACTTTACAGGTAAGGGTCAACACAATAGCAGTTTGTTTTTATCTTGTTAAATGCTCAAATGAGTGAGAACACAGAATTAAACTATTACACAATTTTTCACGACACTATATGATGCAAATGAAACATTAAAGGAGTACTTTAAACATCTGTTTATTATCTGTTTTTTTCCTGATTTGTGTCTTTAAGTTGAAGAGGACGTGGGTACTGTATTAATCCCAGTAGTTAGGAGGGTAGGCACTTATGGAATGGTTTCAGCCCAGTTTATTTCAAGAGGCTTGAGTGCAACCCCTGACCTGGACTATATCCTGTTTAATGGCTCGGTGACATTTGTCCATGGCCAGAATATCAGCTACATAAATGTCACTATTATTGATGACCTGGACAGGTGAGTGTCAGATCTTCTGCATTAGCTACATCAGTTATTATTAAAATATATTATTTGACTCCAATTTCACAAAACAACAAAAACTGTGTCCCTCAGTGAACATGCAGAGATATTTGAGATCTTGTTGGTTGGAGCCACAGGAGGAGCAGTTGTGGGCTCCCAGAATGTTGCGAGGATAACTATTGGGAAGAATGACTCTCCAAGTGGGGTGGTTCGTTTTGTCAATGAGAGTCTTATCACGGTGGCAAACCCCAACTCCACACTTACAGTCAGTCTTGTTCTGGAGAGAGCAGGAGGCCTGCTGGGCAATGCAACGGTATGAACAATGAGACAGTAAAAGAAAATCCCATCATGCAATTCTATGTTAAATTATTGTCCTGTTGATCATTTGGGTTTTTCTTTCCCTTTGACAGGTTGCTTGGGTCATTCTTGGCCCTAACAGCAGAGAGGTCCTTCCCTCAATCAATACTGACATAAGAGGGCCAGTAAACGGATCCTTCTTCTTCAGGGATGGACAGGCGAGTACAGGCACCATAGACTTGCGGATTCTCCCCCACGGAGAAGTGGAGGTGGAAGAGACATTTCTTATAGAGCTCAGTATTCTTTCTGGAGAGATGTATGTCGATCCCCTGGCTGCTTCCATTACCCTCAAGGTACTTCACTGTTTTATGACTTAGTTAAGATCAGAGGACTAGGACAATTATAATGTCAAATCACTTTTTTCTGAAGGAAACCAAGTCTTTTCAATTGTTTTTTTTTTCTCTTAGATAGAGAAGTTTGGTGACCCAAATGGCATAGTCCAGTTCACTGATGATGCTCGTAGAGAACGTGTCCTCAATGAGTCCACAGAAGCAGAGGGGCCACGCAATATCTCCCTGTTGATTACACGGCGAGAGGGTGTCGTGGGCACCATCACAGTAAGATTTTTTCATTAATGTATATTTATTTTGCCTACTATGTGTACAGATGTTGATTTTTATTATTTTTTGGTCATGGTTAAAATTGTGAACACAACCTCACTTTCACTGCAGGTCCACTGGCAGATACAAAGTGAGTCTGATATAATTGGTGACTTCCTCACCTTAGCTGGCTCAGTGAAGATTCTGGAGGGTCAAAGAGAGGCAGAGATTATTCTTAGGCTGATGCCTGACACAGTGCCAGAGCTGGAAGAGCTCTACATTGTCCAGCTCACAGCTGTGGAGGGTGGTGGTACTCTAAATGCCAACCCAAATCTGATCAGAACCCACATCAGGTTTGTTATTGTACTTCTGAATAAAAAAGTTAGCTGAAAAGTAAAATATTTAATTCAAAAGTTAATTTTCCTCTAACACTAGGGTTCCTGCTAATGATGAGCCCCATGGTGTCTTTACCTTGAACCCTGTGCAACAGTCTATAGCACTTGTGGGCTCGGGCTCTAACATCACTAGAGTTCTGGTGGTGAATGTAACTCGGCTTGCTGGGCTGTATGGCAACGCCAGTGTGGGCTACAGGATCAGTGGAGTAGTAGATGAAGAGATGGACATTAATGAGATACTAGGAGGAAGAGCTGAAGGACGGCTGTTTATGAGAGAGGGACACTCCTTTGGGAAAATCACTGTGCCCATCAGCAGCCAAGTAAGAGGATGCTTCCTGATACTCACACAGAGGCATACATTTGGGAAAAACTGCTCCAGCTGCCAATGAATAATTAATCTTTTTCCAAATAACATAACACGTGTGTGTGTTGACCTTGTTTCCAACATTTTTCTTCTTGAAGGTCTTTTTGTCAGTCGGTGCAAGCTTCACAGCAGAGCTCACAGATGTCAGACTAGTCAGTGCTATCCAAGGCACTGAGCCTCGCCTTCTTCATGAGGCCAGCATTGCTATGGTAACAGTACCAGAGGAGGCTGCTAGCTCAGAGGTGAGCTGTTTGTTTATTTTGTTTAGTGATGCCTTTTAAAAAGTAAAACGTTCATTGTCCCAGCTAAAGAATGCCATCTCATTAGAGATAATAAAGTCATTGAGCCTGACACTGCTGGTGATGCACTCACCTTGTCCCTTCACAAGAATATAACTGAATCAAATAATGCCTTCATTTGTGAGCATGATGGATACAAAAATTCATGAATGTACTGCACTTGTTTGCTTCCAGTAATTGAAGAGTAATTTGACTTCCACTAAAAGCTGAATAAGAAAATAATCAATCTAGCTTAGGATCAGGACCTTTATCAAAACTTAATAACTTTAAAGCCATGCCCCACCTCTGGTAAAACTTTTATTCAATTTTCTCCTTACCTATTATCCTGAGTAAACAACCAAGCAATACAACCTCGTTACTGGAAGACAAGATTGGATGTACTGATTTACATTCTTCATTTATCTGTCCACATACTTCATGTTATTCAGAAAATAAATAAACGTCTAAAACTGAGACAATGCTGAATAATCAACCCCTCTGTTCAATGTTTATACACACATTTTCTGTCACCTATGCATTTACATGGCAGATTTTATGTAACCTCCATAAATGGACACACCCTCCTCAGCAAGTTACAGAATGTTCTAATGTGCTCTATTTGTGAGCAAACAAACTTAATCCATTATCAACTGATGTGTTGCATTTGTGTTGTGCAGGTTGGCTTTGCCTCACTGGCTTTGCAGGTTTCGAGTGTGGAAACAGAGAGATGTGAGGCAAAGGTGATACGAAAAGGGCTGTTTGGGGCCATCAGGGTGCAGTGGAAAGCTGGATATCCTTTAGGACAGACTCCATCTGGTTTTCAAGCAGGGACTATCATACCAAATTCGGGTAAGATTGCCAGAGACGTATTGAGATCTGAATAACTGAATCATAACAAGACACTCACTATTAGCTAAACCTAAGAGGAGTTTCTTCAGCAACACACCAGTCTAAGCATTTATCTTTCATCACATAGTATAAATACATTATTTTCAGTTTTTATATTACACTTCCACTCTGTCTACTTTGCTAAACACATTCACTGAATATTTTCTGTTGGTTGTGCTCTTCCTTTATATGTAGGCTCATTGACCCTGGCCCATGGAGAGAAGACTAAAGTCATCTCATTTACAGCTGTTGCTGATGCATTAAAGATGGCTTCTTATGCTATACATCTCACAGCTGCCACTGCTGATACTGCTGCAAGTGGAGCTGTCAAATTCAGGTAGTTTTTCAGGCATAGGTATAAGCTGTGGTATAGTTAATAACTTTAAATTAGAGCTTATTACTTATACTGGCCTCTTGTTTATGTCTCTCCCTGAACAGGCCAGGTTTTACTGTTGCGGAAGTGGAGCCACTGGGCATCTACCAGTTTGCCCCTGATTCCCGCCAGCTTGTTATCGCAGAAGACATCCAAACTATCACACTTTATGTTCAGAGACTTTATGGTTCTCGTAGCAATACTACTCATCTGTCCTATACAACATTAAATGGCACTGCAGCATCAGGGGAGGATTTTCTCCCTGTGTCAGACGGCCGTTTGGTCTTTGACTCACCTCACCAAACCAATGCTTCATTCCATCTTTCAGTTCTTGATGACTCCCTCTCAGAACCCGATGAGTACTTTCAGGTCAACTTAACAAATGTTAAGGTCCTTACTTCAGACTTATCCTGGGCACACACCTCTCCTCGCCTCAACCCTCAGCACAGTGTGGCCACTGTCACCATACTGGCGAGCGATGCAACTGGTGGAATTCTGAGTATTGGACCTTCATTTGTCCAAGTACTAGAAGACCGAGATGAGGCAACACAGCAGGAGAGGAGGCTTATTCTAAGGGTGCGCAGGTCTGGCAGTGTTGCAGGGCTTGTGAGGGTCCGGGTCCAGGTGTACGGAGGTGTGTGCTTGTTTTGTTTGTTTTTTTCACTGGTTATTTAGTTGTCCTAAATTATGTGCTATTTAGCTCAAACTTATATTGTCTTGTGGTGTAACTCAGCTGGAAGTACAACATCTCCTCCCTTCGCTCTGGAACCCTATGGGACCCTCGCCACGGAAGAGCAAGACTTCCGCTTGCAGTCCACTATAGTGTCTTTGCAGGCTGGAGAAGATGAGTCAGAAGTTATCCTTATTATCCTGGATGACTCTGAGCCAGAAGGACAGGAAGTATTCTTTGTCTACCTCAGTAATCCAGAGGGAGGAGCTCAGATCACAGACAGTCCATACCAGGGCTTTGGAGCTTTTGTCAAGATCACAATTCTTGGTAAGAAGATTAAAAAAAAAACATTTTCCATTTATATCCCATTCATAATGGATGATTCTGTGAAATTAGATCAAATGTGAAGCATCTGTACTTTGCCATCAAATGGGATTTAAGTCTAGGCTTAAGCTTTGCCTTTCATTGATAATTGGGATAATGGCAACATTACCTTTGTCTTGGCTGTAAGTATTTTATAACGGTAATTATTACCTTTAACTCACCTGTACTTCAGAGCAGTTTTTCTTTAAGGGATTCAGACTCAGCTTTCCTAGTCATTGATACCATACAATTTTATTTCTAAAGCACTTTAAAAACAACATAACAGCTGGCCAAGTCCTGTACCATAATGATGTTGCAAAGCACTCCCTCACAATAGTCCTTCATGCTTTCATGCTTCGTGATAGGCATGGTCTAATCTAGAACACAATAAAGTCTGCCTGAAAAGTAGTCCTCTGTTTTAGCTTATATGTATTCTGAACCATCTCCTTTGTCATTTGCTTTCAAAAGGATCTGCTTGTTATCTGTGTCTGGTTTCACTAATTCAACTGATTTGCACGACTTCAGCACTGGTCTCCAGCTTCTTTCTGGTGAAAGACAGTGCCTGTGTCTAAACCACTGCAATGGAGAAAAATTCCTGAGATGATGCTCACTGCAGATCAAACTGTGCTTGACCCCAAAAAAACTTAAACATTGAATTAATTAGAACTTCTGTTCTTTTTTAACCAGTTTTTGTGCTTCATTGTATCCATTCCAGGAAGTGACAACCATAATGGCATTGTTGGGTTTAGTATTAGTTCTCTTATGGGCCAAGTTCTGGATGAGGATTCAGAAAATAGAACTGCTCTGCTCTACTTGCAGAGACAGGAAAACAGGTAATTAAAATGCATGGATGTTTTACATTTGATCAAAAAATAAGGTTAATATAAATCTGTGTCCTGAAAAATGGGTCCATTAGCAGTTTCCACCCTCTTTGCTTTTACTGTTAGTAAGTACTTAGTTTATGTTTTGTCCGTCTTTTTAGAGCCTTTGAAGATTTGCAGGTCTTCTGGAGAGCTACTTTCAGCAAAGAATCTCTAAGTCTTGTCAGTAACGGAGTCGACCTGACCACACAGCTTGTGCAGACCTCGGGAACAGCACTTTGTAAGAGAGGAGAGATAATCTGTGCCCTTACTCTAGAGGTCCTGGATGATGAGGTAAGAGCGAGGAAAATAACCTCGGCGAAAACAGCACTACAACATTAGTTTTCTTTTTGACCTTGAAATGTGTTTAGCTAAACAAAAGGCAACATTGTGAAACTGAAAAAATATTAACATTCTCTGTGTTTATTCCTATCTGTATTTTTTAGGAGCCAGAATACCAGGCATGGTTCTTAGTGGAGATTTATCAAGTGGGTGCAGGAGCTGCCATTAATGACACCACTCGTTTTGCCAACATCACATTAGTAGAGAGCGACAACCCACAAGGTGTTGTGTACTTCACTGTAGGCAACAGACTGCCCATCGCCACCCTGCTGACCACAAGGCTCAGTCTGCAGGTCTACAGGCGAGCAAGCACGGCTTCAACTATGGCTTTACAATTTCGTACACTGGTAAGATAGACCAGGAGTCACAACCATGCAGCAAAGGTGGCCCACACAGAGGCACAAACAGGGACTGATATGGTACAAAATATAGTGAGCCGATGTAATATTTTATATAGTTTTTCTTTTCTTCAAGATATTACTGTTTGTAATTTAAGGTACGGATAGATCTGACATATTGAGAGCTAAAAGCAAGACTGCATGAAGTTGTTACTTAACACAGGATTTTGCTTCATATGATGTCTCCTGATTTCAGTCTGCTTTTAAGATATGCTTTCCTTATGTATACATTAACAAAATTAAATATCATTACTGACTAAGTTCAAGAAAATAAAAGTTTTCTTCTCACCTCTTTGATCTCTTTGCAATATTCCAAATCTCTAAGAGACAATGATTTGTGATGTCAACACGGTGACTGGTGACACTCTTTTTGATACTAGAGATGAAAGTAAGAAAGTGTCTTGTACATTCAGCTAAAATCAGAAACCTCGCACAGACACATGGCCGGGTCATTTGCTTTCATCTTTGCTAGACAATAGGTTTTCTGTATTATAAAAGCCTAGTCCTCATGTGGCTATGCTTTCACAACAAAATATAACATAATAGTTTCACTCAGTCACCTGTCTTTGATTAGAACTATACGGTAAATAAAAAATGTCCCTTTGAGAAGTTTGATGAATAATTTATTAGTTTTTATAATATCAAAAGTTAATAAACCATGACACTACCTCTTCACCGTATTGCCACTTTGACCAGTTTCCCTTTAAATATAATTATGTATAATATAACTCTCATTTTCCTTTAGGAGCTTCCAAGGGAGGAGATGGTGGGTCCCTATGTGATCTGGCCTGCTAAAGAAGGAATGGACTTCCCGAAACAGGAGGGCCAAGTAACCTTTGATGTTGGGCGTTACACCACATCAGTAGACATTTACCTGACACCTGACCTAGCCTCATCCTCACCTACACCGAAACGCTTCCAAGTTGAGCTCTACAATCCCACAGGGGGAGCCAGTGTTCACTCTCAGTTTGGACTAGCAAATATAACTGTGGTGTCAAATGCAGCAAGTGAAGCTGTGTGGGTCTTCCTGGACCAACTACATCAGCCCCTTGATCCGACTATATTAAATAGGGTGCTGCAAGGACTTAAAAATAAGGTTGTTTCACCCCTCACTCGTGAGCAGATGACTGCTGTACTCGAAGCTCTAGAGAGGGTAAGAGGGTTAGTTCAGATTACAGACCAAACTGTTTTCGGGAAATGTCCTGGAACATTTCTCTCTGTTTATTTCATAATGTATGGGACTAAAATGATTTTACTAATTGATTTTCTAAGGAATTATGTACAAAAGTAACACTGCCTATAAAAATGTATTTGTTATGGCTTACTAGATGTAAACAGACACATTTATGCAATGTTGGATCTCGGTCTTTTCAGCTTTTTCTTTTTCACAATCAAGGTGCTTGCAGAAGCAGACCAGGCTCCCTTAAAGGAGAGCAGTCGGAATTTGACCTATGACTTGTTGTGTGCCTTGGCCAATCCCACCAGAGTTGATACTCAAGGACTTAGTCACCTTGCTGAGGTGGCAGAGAGATTTGCTTTTTCACTCCTCACACACAACCAGTGTGAGATGTGAGTATCAGTGCTAGAGATGAGTAAATGAATTATGAGCATGTTGCTGTATTTTACAGATACACATCTTACCGTGTGTATTACACTGTTTCATATTACTGATGTTTTTTCTTTGTTTAATTTCTCCAGAATGGGTACTGCCCTGGAAACATGCCCTTATATGACCATCTCTGCCTTCCAATGGTATCCCACACAAATTAATGGACACAAATTCAGAGGCAATAATGCAGACTTCTTCCAGCTTCCAGATACACTGCTGCCAGTGCCAGCAGTTTCCACTACAGACTGTGGCAACCTCAGCAGGATTCAGCTGACTGAGTTCAGAACTGAGCACTGGTTTCTCACCAATAATACTATCACAGCTGTCAGCGGGAAGGTAGTGGGTCTTCTGTTATAGTTTGATCACATTTGAAAAGCATCTGTAGTTTCATTGTTATGAACAATTATTTTGTTTTAACAGCGGGTGGCAGTATTGTCCTGACATTTACCATTTCATTTGTAACGGTACACAACTGAGCTCCTCTCTGCTGTTGCCTCTGTTTTTAGGTTTTCTCAGCCAGCCTGCAGGGCAGGGGGTCACGACCCCTAGAAGATGGCAATGAGGTGGTATATCGTATCCACTCCCCTGGACAGCAAGTTAAACCAGGAGAGTCCGTGTGCCTTCTGTGGAACCAGACCACTGCCAGGTAATGCAGCAAAGATGCATTAAATCAGATGCAGACCAAACAATTACTTAAGAAAAACTACAACAGATTGCTTTTGTGTTACCTGTTTGTTATTTTTTAAGTGTATGAACTCTGAGTGTTTCATTTATTCTTAACTTCCTCCAAATATACATCCTATATATCTGTACACCATCCCAAACTCGTGTATCATCCCTACATTAAACTGGATGACTAAGAACAAATTGATAACTGAAGAGAAGTTTGGTCTCTCTGTATAATACACTTTACTGAGAATTATTCCAGTTTTTATATCTGCATATTTAGTCTTCTACAATCTGTATCCACACCCCAGGAATGTCCTCAGTGTTATGTTGAGGACATTCCTGGGGTGTGGAGTGGGATTTGGCTGGAACACGCTGTTACAAGTTAAGAGTTGGCAGATTTGGTTTGGCTGGAACGGCTACCTGAAAGATAAATCTCAGGGAAAGAGACTGATTATAGTGGTGATACTGTGAGCTCAAAGTGGGTTGAGTGTTAAAGTTTGCCAGTTAAACCAA
The DNA here is from genome assembly GCA_037177495.1 of Rhadinocentrus ornatus. NCBI lineage: Eukaryota > Metazoa > Chordata > Actinopteri > Atheriniformes > Melanotaeniidae > Rhadinocentrus > Rhadinocentrus ornatus. The sequence continues at coordinate 20,557,707 of JBAMHW010000012.1, read as the reverse complement.
CACAAATAGGAAAAAGAAGGGGGAAAAAAGCAGCTGAGTTTATGCATGTTTAAACATCATTTTAACAGTGACTCTTTTTTTTATGCAAAAAGCATCCTAATTATACATCTTTAAACTTTTTCTTTTTTAACTCGATAAGCTTCTGATTCAGGTTACAACATTTTTTAAGGGTAAAGGCAACAGTTGTGGGTTGACTGTTATTTGCTTCACTTACATTGTGTTGTACTCTGCTCTAGTGTCCCATTTACTAATCTCATTCTGTCTTATCTTCTCTCCATTAGCTGGTCATCAGATGGTCATTACTGCAGGGTTGTGAAAGAAAGCGGGAATTATGTGGAGTGTGCATGCTCCCACTTGTCTATTTATGCAGCCCACGCTGAGTTTGCCATGCTAGCATCTTACAACGATGCCTTCTATGCATCAGGATTTATCTGCATCTCAGGTACAAAAACACCACATCTTCCTGTTGCTGTTCTGCATGCACGTGTTGTTCTGTGTTGTGTGTTGAAGTTGAAATCACGTGTGACCATTCTACCTGGTGCATATGCGCTTAATCTTCTGCATTGCTATATTGATCTTTAACATTGATTTTGTGTTTTCCATGTATGCTTCCTCAGGGTTTGCATTGGCCATCCTGTCCCATGTGTTGTGCTCCCGTTTCCCCATGTTTGCTGCCAAACTGCTCACCCACATGATGGTGGGCTGCCTTGGAAGTCAGGTAATGCAGCTGTTTGGATTTAATCTTCTTTTCTTCTTCTTTTGATAAACTTAGGCATTTTCACCTGTTTGCATTTAATTATTCTCTCAGTAGCCTAATATGTAGATGAATTAAGTACCACTTGAAAATGCTGTATAGCCACTTATCTTTCTGTGCTCAAGGAAACAGTAAATCCAGTCCTGTAGATGTGTGTGTGTAGATTACACACATTAAGACAACTGTAATGTATAAATGGATAGCTCACCTCTTTACATTCGAATTCTTATTAAAGGTAGAATAACACACACTCAAACATACAATTCAGTTTAAACAATTACTTAGATTGCAAACACACACATGCTGCTAACTCGACTCTCACCACAAGACATTTCACAGTTATCTTCTTGGAAATGTGCATGGATGTGAACACAGATAATCAGATGTCATTGGTTGCGTAGTTTGCGGGCCACTGCGTCCTGACAACGCAACCATGCCCCCCCGCACCCATGCCCATTAAAAACGCAAGCTGTCACATAACCATTGAGTGAGATAGATATTTAGCTACAGGTTAGTCTCTCTACTGGTTCCGATCATGTGTGTGTGTGTACATGTGCGTGAGTGGATGGGGGACTGGTAATTTTCCACCGGTCCCCCCTCTCTTTGGTTAACAAACACAAGCACTTTCTAAAGCAGACCTTGGGGGCTAGCTACCTCAGACTTGACTTGTTTATGGCCCAGGCAGAGCCCCTGAACCTGAAAAGGTTTTGGATGGAAAATTCCACCCTGTTCTCTTCATAAGACCTTCTTCCTTGAATGTGTATGTGTCTTAGATAGTGTAATGTTTTAGCACAGTCTGTGTGATTCTATGGCCTTCTAATCAAGGTTGGTTGATGAAAACCTGTAACTCTAACTGAAACTACATTTGGGTATTAAGATGTAAACGGGTCAGCTAGTACTGACCCAAACGTTTCGGATGAAGTGGTGGTCAGGATACAGGATGCATCAATCAACTGATTACATTGCCTATATTCAATTATCACCTTTTATCTGAAAACTGATATGTCTGAGAAATGTCTAGTAGATTGGAGCAGATTTGTTTCTGACATCTTTATTTGTGTCCAGCACCTCTACAAGGTGATTACTGTAGACAGCATTCACACTAATTTGCTTTGCTCTTATTTCCAAATCAGAAGGATAAAATTTTATCTTACTGGCTAACCAACTTTTTATTGTTTAACCTTGTAAGTTAAAATGTGTAGTGAACTTAAACAGCTAAAAAAAATTGTGTCAAGAAGCTCACAGTACATCCATTTAGAAGTTATCTTAGCTTTTTATTTTTACGTTTTAGTATGATGAAATATAATTTAAAATATAAGATGAAAAAGATGGCAAATAATAACAAAACAAACAGTGTTCCTGGCAGTTTTTGCCTGTAATTCAGTTAATTTAATGCTTATTTTCTTAATTAACAACATAAAGTATTAACATATTCATTTTATGCAATCACTGTCAAAGTAATATATACATACTGCATATTGTGATTTCCGTCTACATCTATTATACTGAATTTGAATGCTGCTTTTGGACGTGGTATTTTTTGATGCATCTCGAATTTTCATTACACAGGTACACCTCTCTGTTAGAAACTTTTAGACAAATTCTTACTTCATAAGCTTATTCTGTCTCTCTACGCAACCAAAACAGAAATGTTTCGAAGGACATCCAAAGTCTGTGTTTAAAAGGATTTGTCTGTATCCACACCTTGCTAAAACATTAGGCTTTAACCACTGCCATGTCACCTCTCAGCCAGTCAAAATAACCTGTCTTTGCCAGATTAGTCAGTTCACTTGTTAATAAACTTTCTCTTGTTTTGCCTGTTTGAACATAAAACGACAAAGAACCCTTGGATTTTAATGGCAGGTAAAGTAATTAGTGAGAGGACTGTCTCTTGTACTTGTGAGTCTTAGCCTTGCTCATGCTTCACCTCTGGTTTGAATGGTCAGATTTTGCTCCAGCCCCATGGCTTTCCATGTGTGGTAGCTGTAATTAGTCATTGACTCTGCCCTCTGTGTGGGGAAAATTAAAGCTGCCAGGGTGATTCATTTCACAGTGCAACAGCAAGAGAGAACTAGAAAAACATCCTGGCTCTCTGTGAGAGTGCAAGATGGGTGGAAGCTAATGAGAAGGTGGAGGCTTCTGGTTTAATTTGACTAGCTTTGAAATGATAATACTCTCTCTATATTTTGGCTGCAATCCTTATCATCTGTTCAAATTTTATTTAGAAAATGTCCCAGATGACACACATGTGGAGTACAAGCAAGAGAAGGAGACTAACATTGCACTGGGAACCATTGCTTATGCGGTATATTTATTGTCAGGTCAGCAAGTCTTTGTTAAGCAATGATGAACAATGATATCAAGGTGATGTGTGACTTCTTTACAGCACAAGTGAAGCACACTCATAGCTCATATTTACATTTTAGTATTAATATCAATGGGAACAAGCGGTACAGATAATGACTGACTATTCTTTACTAAACTGTAAGCAAACCTCAAAATGAAACATATTAGACATTTTCCTCAGTATTGTGGGTAAATTATTTTACATAGTCAAATAGTCTTATTCAAAATTTAAGTTAAGTTAAAAGAAACCCACCAGGCAACATAGAGCTGCTACTGACAAGGTTACAGACGTCAGACCTCCTGCTGAGGTATAATAATGATTTGTCCTATCCACCACCTTTGGGGAAAGTGGTTTCACACTGAATGATTGTGAGGTTGTCTGTGTGCATGTCACATCGGAGGTTGTGCAGTAACAGCTTTTGGTAGCAGTTTTTTCTCCCCTTCAGCAAAAGAGCTGAAATTTGTCAGAGTGGAAAGTTAGACATGTACTCCGTATTATTCATAGCTTTTAATTTTTTATTTTAATTACTCTATTCAAGAAAGCCCACATATAAAAAAGAAATAATATAAATACACTGAAAGCCAAGAACAAAATTTTAATTTCACGTTGCAATAAATCCCATTAAAAAAAAGTCCAAACAAAATGAGAACAGTGTTTGATTATTTATTTATTTATTAAAAGAAATATTAAATATGTTTATAATAATAATGAGAATAATAATAAAACTATTTTTTTGCTATAATGGAGTTTTCTGTTTGTCTCCTTAAGTATTAAATGTGCACATATACATGTATGTGTGTATACATCCATATGTTGAAGTGGGAAAAGAACTCTATTCTCGATATCCGCTGGAAACAAAGCAATTTAAATCTTCATCCATTGTGTTTAAACGACTCATCACGTCACACACGCCCCTCGGCCAGTGAATGTTTACTCTACTGGTTTTGGTACTTTATTCCAGTATCTGTGAGGTGTTTAGGTGACTCTTAGTTCTGGCAATAGAGGATATCCTGTTAGTTCTGGGACTGAATCCAGCATTCAGAGGTCTGCTCTTCAGTCTGCCAGCACACATAAACACTTCACTATCTTCTTTCCTTTTTATGCAACACCCTCCGCCATCACTTCCCGTTTCTGAACATAATGCAGAGGCTCTGTGATTGCTTTTAGTGTTTTAAAAAGTTATTTTCTGTCGTCATCATGTTATGTAGGGGCAGTTAGGTTTTTTAATAAACATGAGCGTTTCTCAGCAAAGGAGATGCTTGAATTGTGAAATCCATGAACTTGATATTCATGTTTAGAGTTTGAGACTGTAGAGAGTGATTACTTTTCCTGAGGATGTTTATCTGTTCCCATGATAACCAATCAAACATTTAATCAATAAACACAGAGTTTGTGTGTGTGTTGGTGTGTGTTCACTTCTCTTGCTGACGTCAGAGAACATGCTTATCTTATTGTAGTTTTTTTTTTTGTCTAAAAGAGTTTTAGAACATTAAATGAAAACCCAAAGACAGAAAAGGGTGAGAAGAAAACATTGGGTTTATTTTTTCCTTCTCTTGCTCTCTCTCTCTGCTGCTTTAGATAGAAATGTTTCTTTACAGTGAGGGTTGTTTACATTCAAGATGTGGGATTTTGCTTGTTTGTTTTCTTTTCTTTTCTGAAGAGGTGAGCTTCCATACAAAGAAAACAGAATGTTCTTGATAAGAATTGTGCGCCAACCCAAGCTCTTTACTGTCAGCCTTTAACTATTGGCAGATAGGTGAGGAACACCTATAAAATATCAACAGTGCAGGCCTCTGTTATTGCATATTTGTGCAGACAAGACAGTGGAAAGGCGAAGACAAGACTCCAGGAAGGCTCAAATTACGCTCTACTGACTAATCCCATGAGTCGTGCCTTGTATTGCCCTGAGTCTTCTCTTGATAGTCTCATCCATTTCTGTTCAAGTCAGCAGCATCTTCTTTCTACAACCTTTTTATTTTGTAATTGCTGTTAAGAAAAAACTAAGTTGAACTTTACCAATTGATGGCCAATTTCTAGCTTTTATATTTCTTATGTTGGTCCATGATTTTTCCCCCCTTTTTTCCACTCACCTAAATTTTATATTAAATAAGTATGAGTTATGTCCCAATTATCATCCGTCTCAAGATACTGCCAGCCTGAGCTGGACAACAGATAATAAGATCACTGGGCACATCCTGTGTGACTCATCAGGTTGACCATGATGCCTCTCCATAAACTGATTACAGATTCTCAACATCATCAATAGTGGAATAACAATTAGTGTTAACAGGTACCCAGTGGGGCTTTCTTTCAAATACAGGTCTAAAATTATTTTCCCTTTTTTTTCATTCACCTGAAGCTGACCAACAACTCATCATAGGCTGCATGCATTGTCCATGCACTGCTTGGGTTTTTTACTGTAAATAGAGCACCTGGTGTTAACCTTTGGTGGTAAACATTGAGACCTTCAGTAAGTTTAAATGGGACACTAATCTAAGGATTAAAGAGATTTATTTAACAGGCACTCAGATTACCTTAATTGTTAATGTCTCATTTTTGCAGGCTTTATTTAAAAAAGAAAGAAAGAAAAAAAAGGGGGGTTGACAGAGGCTCTAAACAAGGACTTAGTTAGTTAAACAGGTCAACTTCTGCTCAGTCATGATTTATTATGTTGTAAGTCTCTCATTCCTTGCTTGATGTTAAAGCAGTTATGTTTAGGTGTCTGTTGTCACCTCTTTGTTCTCTCGAGAGCTGATTTCTTAATATCCAATAGAGCAGGAGCTGAATTAATGTTATTGGTCTTCAAACCATCTGCTGTGCTTTAGCAGACTCTGACCTTTCTGGACTCTGGAAGTTACACATTCATCTTTTCCAAATGTGTGTTGTCCGGACAGCTGGTGAACCTTGAAATGCATGAACTCTCCTCTGTTTCCAGAAAAAACACGAGGACACAGTAGTCGTCATTTAACAGCTGTTTAAAAATTAAGCAAAACTTTGCAAATTATGGCCAGTATCTTGCTATTTTATTATTTATCTTTTTACTAGCTGTCCTTTCTAAAGCTATTATTTCTAAGGTGATCGGATATTCAAGCCATAAATACAACTTAAGATAAACATGGATGCTAAACAAAAAAATTAGTTCTAGATAAAATTTTATAGTAAATTACTGTTTCAAAGATTCCCAAATGTCAAATTTAGCAGACTCAACTATCCTCTGTTCACAAAGACTTTCTATTTCTTTTCTTGTTTATTAGATAGAGATAATTCAACCAGTTGATACTTTTTCTGAAATGTGTCTAAAATGTAATAATAAGCATTACTGATTACCCTGCTCCAAGAAGCACCTTTCACCTGATTGCGTGGTGCCACTTATGGACTTATTTAACCAGGACACAATGTGAATGAATGTGAGAGCCTCTCAAAATTCTCAGTATCCTGCTCTATTTTTGTAGTTTCACAGTTTATCTTGGCAGCACTTTATACGTTGAGTTGACTGAACTTTGGAGGTTTGGGATGCATTTACCCTGAAACTATTAAGGTCAATGGTGTTGCTGTTATCGCTGGATGTTTGCTGTGGTTTTTCTAGGTTAGGTCAAGCAGGATGTTTCCCAGTTGTTGTAGCATGTGAGACAGAATTCAATTAGTATGTTTTTACTTAGTTTCACTGTTAGGATTGGCAGTATGTTAACTTGATCAAGACCTCACTGAAAGCCATCTGCCAAGTCTACAATGTCACAAAGAAAGGCGTGTGTGTGTAGCTTTGGGTTTTGCGTGCATGTGTGATACGGGCTTAACGTCCTGAAATAGAAGTTTTGAGCTGCCTTCCTTCCTGAGGGCATCAGGAAGTGTTGATTAGAGAAAGGAAAAGGCATGCAATGTAATCTAAGAGAGATGTATTTATAATTACTTCTTTTGTTCAGACTACTTCCTTAGTTTGTTTTTAGCTCTTCTTAAAGCACAGTATTTCCTGAGCGTGATAACTGGAGGTTAAAATGATGACTCAATCTGGTGTTACTTTGATTTTAAGTGATGGAAAACATATACTGTAGGCAAAGGTATTAAATATGGAAAAATCGCTTGAAAAAGAACACACACGGTCACATCCCTTTGCCTGTAGGGGTCACTGTAGCTCCATGGCCAGAGTCAAGTTCAACAGTAGCAGGAGATGAACTTCCTGATTGATCGCTCCTCAGGGAGCTTCTTTTTATGACTAAATCTTTTTGAAGCGCACTAAGAAATTGCTACACAAAAGAAAATTGGCTGAGTAAAATCCTCCAACTCTAATGCTTTAAATTATTCCACCTGTGAAAAGTAAACCTGTAAAATGCATCTAATAACCGCACAGGTCTGGGTGGCCACTCGAAACAGTACATGTAACAGGTTGATCGTCAGAACTTAATGCAAAATTGCAAAAACAGTTTACAGTTTAAATAAAACTGGGATTGAGCCAATATCTTTTAGTAATCTTGTTTCATTTAAGCAAATTTAATTTAAAGTAAATAAAGATTGCCGGCTGAGACTTGAAGAGGTGCATGAGATTTCAGCTGTGCTTCTAAATAAACTTAAATCTCACAGTGAGACATCGCTGCACAGTGTACAAATTGATTGGCTTTATAAGCTCTCATTGATAGACGCGGGATCTCTCTTGCATCGACAACCTGTTGTATAAGATGTAATGGAAGCTACTTCAGCAGTTAATTATTGGTTCCTGTTGGCTTTGTGATCAGATGTGCATTAGCAGAAACCTCCTGATACACATGTGATAACTGAGCCATTAAAATAATTCTGCCATGGAAGTGGTGCAGCAGCCTAAAATATAAACTGTTAGCTGTTCATAGTCTTTTCTGTTATGTAACTGACATGGCATCTTAATCATATCAGCATGGATATGTTATAAAACATGTGAACCACTGCTGTCCTTCTTTTCTGCCAGGTTCTTGATTTGGTGTACATTATTGTGCAGATGCATCTAAATGAGACTAAGACAAATGTTCAGGTTTCCACGCTGTTCTACATTGCAAAATTTTATGTCCTTACCCAGAAATTAGGACAAAAAGCCCAACTGTGCTTAATGATCAAACTTTAGCAGAGGCACACATGCACACAGAGGGGCTTGTGGCAGAGAAAGCAGACCCATTGAGTGTGTGTGTTCAGGAAGCTGACCTTGAACAGCTGGTTACTGTGTTTTTATAGCTGTGCAGATGCACATGAATCTGTGTGGGAGTGTGTGTGTGTGTCATGGCTTGCAATGAGATCTCTGTCTGGTTTCCAGCCTGCTTTACTCCAGATGCTGAGGAAGGAAATTCAAGAGTCGTCCTAAAAACAGCCATGTTGTGATGAAAAGCAGCACTGATACTCCTCTACTGTCTGAATGAGAGAAAATAGAGGCCTGTTGGAATGCAGCTAAATGTGCATCATGTGGGTGGCACTGCTTATATTGTCTGTTTGGAGGAGTTTGTGTTACTGCCGGTCTCTTTATGAGAAGTAAAAGGGGGATGAAGCAACAGCAAAAATGGCATTGGTGAAAATATTTGTCCAGCGATTCTTTCACAAATACTCATTCTGTAAAACAGGTCTATGCACCAAAATAAAAAACGCCTGGGTTGTTCCTTTATTTAAATATTTTCTTGGGTCTCAGACCATGCCAGTCAATTGCTGGTCTTCAGATGGTACAACATGCTGCTGCAAGTCTTCTAACTGGCACACGTAAATATGAGCCTATTTTTTCCGGTTTTAGCACTGCTCCTTTGGGTGCTTGTTCATTTTAGAATCCAGTTTATTTAATTCATTTTATTTATTTTTAAATCCCTCCACGCTCTTGCACCCCTTGCTGAGCTCTACACACCTACATGCTCTTTAAGATAAGTTGATCAGCAGCTCTTGTTGGTGACAAGAACAAAGTGAAAGCTCTGGTAGAACGACCTACCTCTGCACATCAAACAGGCCTCCTCCATGCATGTTTTTAAATTTCTTAACATTAACCTATTCTCTTTGGTCTTTTCACACTCTTGAGATGCTGACATTTTGTTTTTGCATTTATTTTTTAACTAGTTTTATTTGTCTGATTTTAGTGTTTCTTAATGCTTTGATATATTTTATTTACTGTGCGTTTACTGTTCTGTACAATACCGTGGTCCACTGTCCACTTTATAAATAAGGTTGGATTTGGAGCTGGAAATAGTGACCCTAATGACACTGTAAAGTTATTGACACTCGTAGACCTTGTTGTGGCTGTCACATACGCTTTAATGTACTGACAGTTCTTTGCCCAAGATTGTGATGATACCGGTCAGTTCGCAACCTGTCATTTACTCTGCAAATATATAATTTCTTCCTAGAATAAACCTCTTGATAATGTCACGCAATGCTACATGCACGCACATAGAAGTGCTATTGAAATATAGTTGTGTGTGTTCACGTACAGGTGTAGATGCAGTTTTGTGCTTGTTTGGATGTGAAACAGACCAAAGGGGGGTGGGTGTTTATTTGCCAACAGCTTGCTCAGCTTGCCTAAACCTGAGAGTCAACCCAAAACACTGTGAACTTTATGTCTGCAGTTTGACCTTATTTAATTGGACTAGAGCTGGAAAACAAAACTGGATAACACTTGAGATAGCTGCTCACTTTTTGCAGTGTGCTGGTAAATTGTTGCAAGGCTCAGATGCTAAGAAAATATTATTATAGTGCTAATTGGAGACTTGTCACAAGTAAGATATATTTGGTTTATATCAGTCATCATCACTTGATTTTATGTACTTTAGACTGATTTTATACCATCATTCCTCATGTCTGGTCAGCAAATGTGAAGTCACATTAGTTACCTCTCCTCTTTCTCCACAAACACTGACCCACTAACCCAGCTATCAGCCATCTCCTTGCAACCTTCACCTCAGATATGGCTACCCCCTGTGCTTTACATGCAGGAACTGTGAAGCTGTGGCACAAGAGGAGGCTGATCATGCATGTACATACTTACTTTACTAGTGGGAAAAGGAAAATAGTGTTAACTGGAGCAGAGTCTGTTGCCAGTCACATTCCAGTTTAAAAGGATCTCAGTTGGCCTTTGTGTGCAATTCTGAGCATTTTAGCTGTCTTTGCTCATGTTGCTCTTTCTCAATTTCTCAACTATGGATGAAGACAAATAAAGCACTTAATTCTTTTTTTGTTGTAAGGCATGTTGTTGGGGACCAATGATAAAGGCTGGGAGAGAAGAATGAAAACCTCATTCACATTTTTCTATTTCTTTTCTGTATCTCTTTGAACAAAGGCAGAAGAGGAAACACCCAGGGTGCAGGCTGATGCTGGAGCCAGCTAGATCAGACCGGTAGCTGTTAGAGAGAAGGGGGAGGTGAAAGAAAAAAGAGGAGGAGGGGGAGTTGAGATGAGATGAAGGGTGGAGCAAAGGATGGAGTTGAGGGTAAAAATAGATAAATAGGCAAAACGAGAGATGATGTGGAGCATAAGTGTTTTGGTCAAGTTTAAATGGACAGTCTGTCAGTCAGACAGCTAAGACCACACTCCCTTAGTGATGTAATGCATCAGGCACATGCTATTTTTAGCCACATTTGTACTCTTAGCATCAGCACACAGGCCTATTGATCAGCTGCACAACTCACTGGGAGGATGAGCTGCAACCAGCCTAAAGGAGCTCCGTTAGCAGCTCCATCAAGTTAAGATATTTGCTGCTTTTTTCCGCTTGATGTCACAGCTTTTCTCAAATTTCCTCTTTTACATCTTGATGGAAGTTTGTAATGTGCTGTAATTTCTGCTTTTCTTCTCCATTTCAAAGTATTTTAGCTTTTATTTTTATTTTCTTTATAAGGTTGTTCACTGTCAGCTTCTATGCTTCATCACTGATGAAATAATGTTGAGAAACAAGCATTTACATTCTTTTAGACTAGATTATAATATCAAAAATTAAGTTAAATAATGTCCAAAATAGTTCAAATAATATCAAACGAGTAGTTTATTTGTAGGTCTCGTGCCTGCTGATAGGTCTGTAAAAGCTGCTGTTATGTCTATAAAATTTTAAAGCACTTTTTATTTAACTTTGTCTCCTACATTAAAATACCCGTTCTTCCCTTTCCATTTATATCTTGCTCTCTTTTGTCATTTGCTCATTGGCAGCAAATTTAAAACTGTGCAAATAGCGTGATCTTTGCGTGATACAATTATATATTAGCAGGCATTAAGGGTTTCCATGCATGAGCTTTGGCGTTTCCTGGTTTACCAGAGAGAAAACAAGGACTAAACACATTAATCAGACTTGTATTTAGTTGCTGCACCACTTTGCAGTCTATCGCCTGGAGGTCTGAACCTGTTGAGACCTGATTTCTTACACAAAAGAAAATTACAGCACTGTCATACACATTTGTAAGGACAAAGCTGTTTATGTGTCTCTGATTAACTTTAAATCCTGTTACGTCTCAACCCTGGTGTGGTAGGTCATCATTATAAAATTGACACATATCTGTTATTTTCACAATGGACTCAACTATAGCCATCATGACCCTTATGCCTACTTAGCAACTTCTATTAATACACTACTATAATGACCATATCTGTTCCTGCCTGATGTCCAGAAGATCTGAATCTCAAAGGTTTATATATATATATATATATATATATGTATGTATATATATATATATATATGTATATATATATATATATATATACAAAAATATATAACATTTTATTATTATTATTTCTGTTGCAGAACAATTCAAAAGCAGTGCCTGATTTTCACTGGTTGATTTTCAATACATTTTATTTATTATTACATTTGTCAGTTATGTCAGTCACCATTGTGGGTTTTTCTTTCATTAACAGAGGGGTGCAAACAATTTTGTCCATGTCTGTAAGTATGGTGAATTAGCCAGGTGAGCTATGTAGAGAGAGCATTATGTAATGGGTGCAAAAGTAATTGTCAGGTCAAGTTTCCTTTAGTGTTTACATGTCTGCTTGATTCCTCATCCTATGCTTCCTTCCTCAGGGTACAATACAGGACACAAACAGTCACACACACAGCACTTCTCTGTTCAGTCTACAGCACATACTTTTAGCCCTTTGCCTTGTTTTTTTTTTTGTTATTTTTCTTTCTATGAGGCTGTTTGTCTGTGTGATTTCAGTTTCAATTTCAGTACAACACAGAATGTTCATTCCCATCTGACTGTAAATTTGAGTGAGGGCGTTTCTCAAAACTACCCCAAATCCAGGCTTGTACTGCTGGATGTGCTGTAGATATAGCCAGAATCCTACCCAGTTGGGAGCTGAACTGATGCGAGTGAAGATAGAACCTATGAACATTTGCCTGTTGTGCATGTTTTGCTATGATTGTGTCAAGTGTTTTGCAGCTGATCTTTTTTCACTTGAAAATGTCCCATTGTTATGCTTTTCCAAGAATAGATGTGTGTCATACTGTGCCTTCTGCCAAATTGGTTAACTCTGCCAAAACACACAGCTACATTGCATAATCTTTGTTCTCATATGCTACCCGAGCAGCCTCTCAGTTCAGGCGGGATTCCAGGTAGTCCATGCACGAGTTACCTTCCCTTCCTATGCTCTTCCTCCCACCCACATCCTCCAGGCAAGGCTTGAAGCGTGCATGGGAAACTGACTCATGTTTCCCAAGTCCCTGTCTTTTTCCTTTCAAAGAATGGGTTAGTAAGACCTGAAAAACCCAGGATTGAGCATTTTGTGTTTTTTTCTGGAAAGTTATAAAAGTAAAATATTTCGTAAAACCTGCACAAACAGGTGGTTTAAAAAATGGTTGTTCCATTCAGTGGACACCATACCTAATGTTATCTTCCTTCAAAGAGGTTAAGAAGCCACTTAAGGATAAAACATTTTTATTTGAGACCTTTCTTTGTATTTGAAGTAGTCTCTGCTACAATATGTACCAAAGTGTACTTTTTACAATGTAAAGGACATTTGACTCCCAAGTTATCAGTCTTCCCAGACCACTTTTCTCCTGCTGTCTTCCATTCATCTCCTTTCTGCTCCACGCTGCTGGAAGCTAGCCAGCAGGCTGCAGGTTATATAACAACTGATCGGCTGCAATGGCACCAAAGGTGAATGAAACTCTCTGATGGACAGCAGGACTGCAGTTTTTTATGCTACTCTCATGGGTTTGCAACACAATCCTGCTTCCAATCTCACATACTGAATTTAGACTCTGGTGTATTTCCGCCTACGAAACGCTCTCTCTCTCTCTCTTTCTCATCTTCTCTCTGTCTCGCATACACATTTTCAGTAAACACGAATCTTACTGCATGGTGATGTAACAGGTCTGCAGAAAAGGATGTCTATTCTGCATAGGAGGTGGGGAGGAGCTGATTCTACTATCTCTTTTAAAATGGTATCAACCATAAAACTAACAGAAAATGATGTCACATGCAAAACGATTTGCTGACATAGCAAGTGCTTTACCTGTGTGCACTCTTCAAGGTGGCTATGCAAAATATCAGTGGAGTATTACAAGAAAAGAAATTGTGTGCATAAGTTTAAAAAAAAAAGTCTCAATGCCTGTTATTTGGCTGAAGGAGGAAAGGTTCACTAACTGTGAATGTGTCTTTTTTCTCTTAACTGCACAGATTTGTTTCCTGGTATCAGCTTTTCGGGGCAGACTATTCTCAGAGGACAGCTGTGCTGCTCTGGCGCTCTTCTCTCACTATTTTCATCTGAGCCAGTTCTTTTGGATGCTCATACAGGTAACAAAAAAAAACCCAAAAACACAAGAAATACATAAAGCTTTATGTCGCATTATCTCTACATAGCATTTAGAAACATGATCGCCATTGAGTCATTGTGTGAGACTCAACTGGCCTGATTTATTGTTTAGTTTCCACCTATTTGTTTTGCCTGAAAAAAGCTATGAGATGAGGACTGTTTATCTACTCATTCTGTGTCAAAGTGTGACACTGTGTCTGTTCTTTTATTACTATTTTTTGTTGCTATGATTATTTTGTTTCTACAGGTATTTATTCAGTGCTGTTTTCTGCATTTAGCAACAGGTATATTTCTTATGTAGAGAAATGAGAATTCTAACAAGTATTTTTCCTTTTGCCAAACATTCTTTGAACCTCCCTCTTCCTAATTTTCCTCATAAGTTGGCACAGACAGGGCTCCCATTTTTAGATTTAATTCTTTAAAAGGGAGTGTGTGTTTTTATGTAATAAGCCTTCAAACTTCATTCCTACAACACGAGGCAAGGCTATGAGATGAAGGTACCAGATTACTGCATAATATGACCTTTGACCACAAGCTGGTACCACTTAGTAACACCTCACTCTGTTCAGCATCTCACGCTTTCTCTTGACCATGTGGCCCACATTTTGTTTTGCTTTTTTTCCCAACAACAGGGCAAAAGAGGTGATATGAAAACATTGATACAAAAAATATTTTAATTACACATTAAACACAAGAATAGCGTACTAATTTATTTCTGTGTTAACATACATTACATCCGTGCTACACTTTGTAAATTGGGTTTGTAAATCTTTCTTAAGCCTGTTTTAATCCTTCAGAGTGACTAAAGATGACTTATGAGCACAGGAATGTCTTGAACATAGGCTGGAATTTATCAGTAGCACCTCTAGAGTTCATTATAGACCAATGGTAGAGAAAATTTTCCTCATATCCTCTCTTTCTCCAAATCTGCGAGAAAGTATACGATTTTTAAGATATAGCTTGTTAATATAGATTTGATTGATATTACAAAATTACATGGAAATTTAATATTAATGTACGCATGTATTAATGATTTTTAGCCTGTTTTTTGTATTTCAGTTGTTCATTCATATGTTTATCAGAAATTATTCAAAATCATGTTGTATGTATTTGTAGAACGGGCTGATTGTGTATTTAAGACTTTAGTGAAAGCTTAGGCCATGTATTCCAAATTTCTTTTTTTTAAGTGCTTTATTCTGATTAATAACATCTTAAAACTGTTCTTGAATCTTAATAACATCTCTTCCCAGTCCTGAATCTAACAATATATCTATAAGTCATTCATGAAGGGGTAAAGATTTCTTTCTGCCCACAAAATATGCCATTTATTCAATTAGCATATGTTGTACCCAAACTGATCCCTAAATAAACTCTTCTCATTTCTCCTCTTGATGTCATTCTCTTGCATCAGCAGCAAATTATTTTTCAATCATTTCTTAGAATTAATGTGTGTAAGCGGACGTTAGCAGAGTTTATTTAGTTAACATAATCTCTTTTTTCATATATTATGTTGTTGGTGGAGTTTTATAAGCTTGGCTCCTGAATAATCTAATAGGGACTGACCATAACAGGGTTGTACTGGATCCAGGCTGTACTGGGCATGCTGAATGTGTGCTGTGTTTTTTTCATATCAGGATGTTTACTGGATTTCTGTGATTTCTTAAGGTTTAAAGGCTGAGTTGAAGGCTTTCATGTGGCTTAAGAAGTGTTTAAATCTGGATGAAATGCGTTATGATGTAAAAACTGTTTTTCAGACATGGATTTAGCTAGTATGGATGGAGTGCTGATTGGATTCAAGCAATGATTCAAACCAGACAGTTCAAATATCAAGTGCATGCAGAAAATAATCACTTTGAGTTTTATTTATGCACACTCTGTTTACATTTTTGAGAAATTGCCCTTGTTCTTACATCCAGGCCTGAAAGCATTTCTGGTCATTTCTTGATTGTCAGCAGTTATACTAGCTGACCAGAAAAAAATTCCTACCACTCTAGTTTTCATTAAAATGTGGCAGCGAAACCATCTAACCCTCACTAGAGTCTCTTTATCGACCCCTGTAAAATCTCCCTGCCCATTTTTCCCTCCTATCAGTTTGCTGTTTTCAGATAAGTGACTCAAATGAGCAGGCGCCAGCAGCCCATCTCAGACCAAGAAGAAGAATCAAATCAATAACAGCAGCATGTGTGTATATGAGGATGTGCATCTGAAGTAAATGGTCAGGGGAATATACCCTGGATTAAAGCCAGTAATTCAATCTATATCCAGGACATCCACTTCTCGCCTGGAGAGGCTCCAAGAGTCAACCTTAGTGACTACGTCATGAGAGGAATGTTTGTAAGCTAATGATAGCTCATTCCATACATAAGGAGCATAGCTGGAGAAACACATTTGCCTAAAGTAGCTCTGATTGCACCAGAAACATGCAAATGAATTTAGTTGCAGAGCTAGTATCATACTGGTAGCTGTAACATTACAGAAGAATAAAAACGTAAGTAGATCTAAATATTGAAAAGCCTTTAGTAAGGCACAGCCAAACACAGAGTCGTCTTCAGAATCAGAATCAGATGTTAGATGTCAGATGTTGTTTTATTAATCCCAGACTGGAAAATTTCAGATTTTTTTTACTTTCATCTTAGTCGGCAGGCCTGCTAATCTGGGTGCCAGCTATTTTCACTGGCAACACAATGCTTTGTATCAACAGTAAATTATGGATGCAGCCACCACAGAGGCAACAGCTCAGCAGTTACCTGTGATATATTTACTGTGTCTCACAGCCAAGAAAGAGCAGCTTTTGTATCTGACTGACTTCACTCTCTTGCCTCCGTGCAGTGCAGTCAAACAGTTACACAACTGGAACCTGACAGTTGTGTACTGCGTGTAAGGTATCTGTTTGCCTGAGTTCATTCTTTGATGTTTGTGCAACCACATCTGTTGGGTCAATAGTTATACAATATGATTATGGTGACAGCTGACACAGTTATTTTGAGGTAGAGGTCAGCATCCACTACCCTGTCATTAGTTGCATCACTGTGCAAATGTCCTGCTTGACTGTTTGTATACAGATTGATGTAAATGTTGTTTTACTGTAGCTGTTGAAAAAGCTTGAAGGGATTATGTGATGATGCCAAATTTTGTTTTTCATTTAAAAGTTCTTCCCTGTTTTGTTTGGACAAATTACACATTTACTATAGAATAGGGTCAGTAGTTTTTAACCCACCCACCAATGAGGACTCAAGACACCCTTGCTAGTTTTGCCCTTGATATTAAAATGTAAAGTTAACCACTGCTCTCTGCCTTTCCTCTATCCAGAGCACGGCTGTTGAAGTCTTGACAAAGGATAAGACATTGTATTTTTATTGCAATCAACAGGTGTTAAACAGCTGCTTATGCAACAATGCATGGCTTAATGTATCAGATGGACAAGATTAATAAAGCCTGCTAGATTACAAAGCAAAGATAGCTATTTTGGATGTGATGTAACAGTGTTTTAGTTTTTCACTTGCTATGAATACCAAATGTCCTCACAAGCTAAGAAAGATTAAAGTTTTCCTGTTATTTTGCCTCCCTGGGCCCCTTATGTCATGGGGTTGAAGGGGAATAATTTTAGTTCATGACAGGTATTTGTGCTGGGGGTTTGGCTTTCTTTTTTTTGTTTCCCTTCCAGTAATTTAGCTGTTTTCTCAAACTGTTTCTTCAGGCAGTAAACTTCTGGCAAGTGCTGGTGATGAATGACGAACACACAGAGCGGCGGTACTTGCTCTACTTTCTGTTGGGCTGGGGACTTCCTGTGGTCGTCATCATCATCCTGGTCATCGTTTTGCTCGGCGGCTTTGGATGGAGCATACATGATGTGTATGGACTTGTGCAAGAAGATGTGTAAGTTGACAATACATATACACAAATGCATAAGTTGACTTTTTGAGCTGAGCACAGGAATATGGAATTAATCCAACAAAAACACTGAATGAAGGGCCTCTTAAATTTTCCCTCTTGGTGACTGTGGGTTCTTTTTTGAGCTTAGGGAAATTCCAATTCAGATGAAAGCAAAAAGAAAACACCTGAGTCAGTGACATCATATGAGAAGGTGGCTTGCCCAATCAGCTGAATGAATAACTGAAGGAGTTTCAGTGTTTACATGCATGGCCCCAAACAGAAACTTGAGTCTTAATCTTGGAGGTGGAGTCTTTTATAAATCATTTGCCATATTGTACACCTAAAAATAAAAACAAAACCAGTGAGATCATTTTGTAAAAAAAATATCTCAAAATAGTCCTCAGACAGGTGTGTCCAGTGAAGTGTGTTCATTTGTTTGTGCTTATTTTTCACGTGTACCATGTGTGAATGAGAGTGTGTGACGTACAAAGTTAAACACAGATGAAGTTTGAGCCCTTAAATCACACCTTATATTAGCCAGTGGTTTCAGGTGTGGCTGTTATCCCTGGGATCAAGTGAGTATACGTGTTTCCTGTGGGTGGATGTGAGACAGTGAGTGTACACACTCAGGACACAGAGGGGTATTCAGATTCCCTGGGAGCTTATTCTCCTCTAGGAGGGAGTGGGGCAGCCTTTGAATTAATTTATTCCCTCTCTGTTCCTCTTCATCAGAGTAAACAGATTACCTCTTGTTTTCTCACCGCTCCAGCTGTCTCAGTTTCACCCTTCCTGCGTACAAACAAGTGTCAAGCTCAGACTTTACGTCAGAAGGCATTTTTGTTGTAACTGTATCTGAGAACGTCAACGGATTCTAATTGTAATTGAAACACTTTAGTTGTTGCTGCAATTATTGCTATATCCTACGTGAAAGTAGATAACAATGAAAGTACATAACTGAGAGCAGACTTGTGTAATAAGACCTATTTTTCTTCTTCTTCTTTTTTTATTATCTTGATTTGATATTTTTGGCATCTTCTATCATGACTATGGTGCTTTTCATGCCTCACTGCAAAGAGGATGTTAATATTTTACTAATTCAACCAGGGTTTTATATTCTGTGGTTTGGAGCTCCTGTTACTGGACTGTATGGTGGGACCTCATTTAATGTTTACCATTGCACATGTTATTGCATGTTTTAATTTTATTAGACCTTCATTTAATTCAAGTGTAGGTTAAACTAAAACTGAGAAATCAGAGTTCAGTTCAGAGACAGAAGTCAAGAAGAAGGTTGTTGAGAAAACAAGAAAAAAAACTACATTAAATTAATCTGGATTAACAACAAATTTACAACAAAGAAGAATGTAGTGTGTGTTAGTTTTTAATAGTCTTACATGTGGAAATATTTGCAGCTGGAGTGTCCTGTGATCACCTCATCCCAACAGAAAGTGACCACTAAGTTGTATTCCTTTAAACTCGTTGGATTTATTTAATTAACTTTGAATTTGGTGTTCTGTACCAGAGCACTTGTACTTATTGAACCGCAGCCTCATGTGCCATACTTGAAAAAGAAAATTCTTTCAGCGTTTTGCAAAAAATTCTATAAAGTACCATAAAAAGTACTGCTCACTGTATTTCTTTCTTTTTCTCTTTTCTTTATGTCTCTCTTAAACCATAAAGTGAGTAAAGTAGGCCCCTGGGTCATTTTTTTTCATTCTCCACAGGAATCCCTGGGATTTCTCTTCTATGTGAGACTTTCAGTACAGTTGGCTCTCATCCCATCACAAGGCCACAGCAGGACAAATGTCCATATTCCAGAGCATTCCAAGTCATCATCCCACTATCTTTGTGGAAAAGGGATGATGCAAGGGTTTATTTGGCATACCTCTTTATGTTTTGGCTACCATCGATCCAATTATTTTACCTCGGTTGCTCAATCCTGCAATGTCCTATCTGTACGGGATGCTCCCACCTAACCAGTACAGAACTTGTTTTGTGAAAAAGACAAAGTCACTTGACTGTTTTTGCTACTTGTTTTCCAGCTTCTGGCAAACAAGTAGCAGTTTATGTGGCTTTGTTGAATTTCCAGATTAAAATGTTTCCCTCCATTTTCTTTGATAAACACTCCTGGTTGATGGAAGCTGGGAAAGAATTCATAAGAAAACAACAGAGAAATAAACAGTAAAGTACTATTGACACAACCCAACTCAAAAAGTGATATAAGAGGAGTAACTTGACTGTAATAAATTATTTGGATGGATCTATCCACTAAAGAAACTTGCAAGGATCCGATGATGAATAATTGTAACCACTCCACATCTATCTCCTTTAAAAGCAGGCAATAACTGTGTAGTTATTTGTTCTTTTGTGTTGTTTCATGCTTTAAATAGGAAAAACATGTAAGAACTGGCCTTAGATATTATCTTGCCGTAGCTGCAGAGTGACCTGGTTGTTCAGAAGATTTGGGAACATACGTATGTTGCGGCTTCTGTTAAGCAAGAATCTTCTGAGACTTAGGCTGGCTCAGAGGTCTCAGCAAGCAGATCCTGTTTGTGAAACCTGCAGAAACAAAGTCTTAGACATAAATACAGAGCAATGAAGGTATTTAACATGTTTTTGTTTTCCCAGAGCTTGAGTGTGACCTGACCACATGCTTTACTTAATTCATTTCAGTATGATTTTCCCTTCTCACTTCCTTGTCTCTTCTTATATTTAGCCTATTGTACTTTAAAAAAACAAAAAACAGAAAAAACAAGTAGTAATATATTACAGTAAAACCAATCAATGACATTTCTGTGGTATTTCTTTCCTCTAGGTGTTTTATCCCAAACATCTACGCAGCTCTGTGCACGGCGGTGCTAGTGCCTCTCATCTGTCTAGTTGCGGTAGTGGTTGTCTTCATTCATGCATACCAGGTTACTGAGCAGTGGAGGGCCTATGACGACATTTACCGCGGACGGACCAACAGCACAGGTAACTAACCACATTAATGTATGCATGAGTCCAGATTTGAGAAATACTGCATGATATATGAGGTAAATATACTGTATGTACTCACACACTGAAGACCTGACCTCTTTGTCTTACACTACAATAATTAGTACCTTGTTGTGAGGATAACACCAGGAATTAAAATACATTTGCCCCTATTTTTTTTGATAAAGCGTTCTAATCTTATTTAACTTATTTCATCTCTGCTGCTGTTGAGACAGAAACATGACCACAAGTTAACATGCTCAACGACTTGCTGCTGATGCTCTCACTTTCATTTAGCTGTGCCATTTATTTAACCAAGGATAACACCTCAAAACCTTTTAACTGTAAACACCGAATACACACAGTGCAGTAATGTTTTCAGACGTGTACAAACAATCTCAGACTTGCACATAATGCAGCTGAGTTGCTTGTACAGAAATTAGCTTTATAATGGGTGTGACTTAGTGCTATTTATTCAGTGAAGTCAGTCTCTTAGCCCACACATGAAGATTCAAGCCACACCCTTTAGTCCCTCATCATTGTGGCTGTAATCAGTGGTCATCAGTGGGAATAAGCAGGCTTTAGCTTGCTTTGCTAGGTCAAGGCCCTCCAATAACAAAGCAAAGCCTGAATTGGTGCCAGTATCTTTGCAAGTGAGCATTTTTCCCTTTACACTGTGTGTGTCCTCTGAACAGCGAAGAAAATAAAAACAGTGCTTTGCTAAACTGAAAGTAGGTGTTTATTCTTAGCAAGAGAGCAAAACATTTTTCATTTTCCACAAGATTAAGGCTAAAGACTTGCCTGCAGAATATTGATTTGACTGGAGTATTTATTCTTTTGAGAAAAACATTAAAGAATGTGGTAAAGTGGTGGTAAAGAAGACAAGTTCCACTTCCAGTTGTTTGAGGATTTTTCAGAGTGAACAAAAAACATATTTACACTTACTGACATCTGATTCTTTACTGCAACAGGAAAGTGTTTAATATGTGTTGAGTCCCAGTTCAACCGACTGTGCTGTAGTTGCAAGTTATTCAGCTCCAGCTCTGATCGGCACTGACACCAACACCAGGGTGTATGGGCTAATTTTCAATTAGTTTTCTGCACTCAGACCAGCAAAAGTCTGCAAATGTCTCACACTGAGGCCCTGAAACTGATACCAACAACTCACAGACAATCACATAAGATTAACTGATTTAATCTGTGAGAAAGACAGCTGGCAGCTCAACTTCTGACCTGCCGAGCTGACATGTGTAGACCAGTGAAAAACAACAAACTAGCCTAACTGTCTAAAAACATTGTGATTATCAAAGATATTAGTCCAACACAGTGTAGAGGATACAGTATAATGCTATACCTGCATACTGATGGAACTTCTGGTCTTGTCCTTGGGGAGGTAGCAGTAGTTACTGGCCATAACTCCAGTCGTGCACACTTCAGTAAACTGAAGGTAAATACAGCTGATGTTGGGAAAATATTACAGCACTTCTTTTGCATATGTCTTCACTTTTAGGAAAATGGTTTGGACACACAACTTTTGGTTTAAAAATAACTGATTTCCTAGTTTGAATGTAGGAAAAATAGGAAGCAATAAACTACATACAAACCAGTCTAAAATTCAAATTTCAGTTTGTCTTAAATGATGGTCATTTATATATGCTGACACTTTCTGACCAATTTTAATACACATCTGGACAACCGTTCATGCCACATATTAAAATTTGAGTTCAGCCTTAACTTTCTGCACCCAGTTGAAGTCCAAAACCAGTAGGACATCTGATTTGGACAGTGAATACTAAGGTTGCATTTTCAAATTCCTTGCTGCAGCAAACAACTGTTCTGATAAGATGTGCATGTGTGCATGAATGTGAGAAGCCCACATGTAAAACTAACAGGACTGTGTGAAATATAGCAGGACCTCTGACGTCAGTGAAATCACTCAACTGTGCCAGCGTCCTGTTTGAGCACATTCTCGAGCCCATTTGCAGACATATGCTTGTATTTCAGAGGAAGATTGGAACTCTTTGTCCAATGCCAAGCTTGCCAGCAAAACTCACAATAGTGTATATCAAAGGATCATCAGTAAACCCTCTTAACACTCAAACCGAGCACACAAGGTGCATTTACAATACACCGTGTTCTTTTGAGATACATCTTTTTATGGTACAGAATGTTCACTCATCGCACTTTGATTATTGGTTGGTGGGGAAATGTGAAAATAAGCAAATGCATGTGATGAATAAGGTTTTATTACTGAGTGTTGCATTGCTTACAGTGTGTGTTTTAAATATGTAAAACTACTTGTAGCTGTTTGTGCAGACACGTTTTATATTTAGCACTGATAGTACTGCTTTGAAGTTCAAATTGTTGTGTAAATACTTTTTACATCAGATCAAAACTGAACTAGTTTTCTCATGCCTTGTATTACTAGATGTATTTAGTACTGAGTAAACAAATCCACGATGAGCGAATCTAAAAAATTAACAGTATTACCTTCCCCAAGGTGGAGGTTATGTTTTCGGAAGGGTTGGTTTGTCTGTCTGTCTCTCTGTTAGCTACATAACTCAAAATGTTATGGAAGGATTTTGGTTGAATTTTAAGGAAATCTCCGACATGCAATAAGGTGACTACATTTTGGGGTGATCTGGATCATCATCTGGATCCAGGATTTCTTTTTTTAAAGGATTCTTTACTATTAGGAGATAGGGATAATTTGGCCATTACATCTTCTAACTCAACAGATAATCCCAAGAGTCAGTGGCAAAAAATAAATAAATAACAAGATGACATCATGGTAGATGCTAAAGCACTAACAGCTAACCAAGATTGCTGCCATAACAGAAAATGTAAATTTCTTTAATAACTTTAAGACTGTTATATCCATTTGTTTAATCTTGGTGTCAAAGTGTATGTTTCTGGGGTCAAGGAATATAAATAAAATAATGCATCTGTTCTGATGATAAAAACATACTGATTTTAGTTAAAAATATACATAAGGGTGTTGGTATGGGGTTAGTAGCTGTTTGGCCTTTGGGTTTTTTTTCAGGTGAATGACCCTATAGCTTGGCAGAGGTCTGCCGTCTCTGAATGCTTCTAGTTTTGTATGTTCTTAGGTACTATTAAGTTCCTTTGTTCATCATTCCTGGTTTTAATTCATCACATTGAGCACACGCTTTTTGTTACAGCTTGTTGTAAATGTAGCTGTTGACTTCTGTGTGACAAAAATGTCAGCACCATTCATTCTTCTTTCACGACTTTTTTTTATCATCATCCTCTTGGTTTGTCTTACACCAAGAGTCCACGCTGATCCAATATACATAAATGGGAGTTTGTAAAGGAAAACAGCTTCATATTTGTTGTCTTGGTGGTAGTGACTCAAATAGTCAGTCAGCATTTTACAGTCAGTTTTCATTTGGCTCTGGAAACCTGTTCTTGCTGTTGGAGTGCTGCTCTGTCCACAGACTGGAATGTGCTTACATTGCTGGAAAAATCAAACCAGGGAGAGTGGAGATGGAGACATAAGTGCAAGATAGAAGAAAGATGGGAAAAGAGGTACCTCTAGTAACACAAGGTCTGTGCTAGCAGAAAGTTTAAAAAGAAACAACAAATAGTCTAAAGTTAATCCTATTAAATAGATTTATTAACCGTGAGCAAAAACACGACAAATAGGGAAGTGTGTCAAGAAGCAGTGCAAACAGAGTAAAGTCACTGTTGGATAAGAAGTAGGAGTAGACCTGGAGTATAGTCAAAATGGCAGGGTTATGGAAGTAGCACCTAAGTGAGGGCTTTTTGTGTAAACTTGGGCCCCATGCCCTGTGTTTCCATCCTACTTGTGAAGTGAACTGTACACTCTGTCCTAAATAACACGTAGAAGCAGACTACAACTAGAGTGACAGCACTGTAATTTTAAAACTGAATATTTCCTTTGGATTCATATCTATCAAAAGTCATTTTGAAGCCAGTATTTATTTTAAAATGTTTTTTTATAATTTTTAAAATTCATGGTACTTTGCATTTTTGTGTAGATGTTAAAAACTATGTTCCAAATAGTCAGTCATCAATATCTGTTCCGCTTATTCCATGACGGGTCGCGGGGTAAGCTGGAGCCCATCCCAGCACTGTTTCAGGTGAGAGGCAGGGTACACCCTGGACAGGTCACCAGTCCATCGCAGGGCCAACATATATAGGGAAAAACAACCATTCACGCACACACTCATTCCTAAGGAGAATTTAGAGTCACCAATTAACCTAACATGCATGTCTTTGGACGGTGGGAGGAAACTGGAGAGCCATCGCATACACGGGGAGAACATGCAAAAACTCCACACAAGGCAACCACCAGCCCCCCCAAATTCGAACCTCCCCCAGCCGAGGCTCAAACCAGCGACCTTCTTGCTGTGAGGCAGCGGTGTTAACCACCACACCACCGTGCAGCCATGTTCCAAATAGTTATGTTGAAAGCCTGATGTGCCATTTACAGCATTCATATATGCTCCACATGAACATAGTCAACATGTTCCAAATAATTATGTTGATTATGTTCATGTGGAGCATACATGAATGCTGTAAATGGCACATCAGGCTTTCACCTACAGAATTATTGTTAAAAGTGCACTACTGAAAACTTTAGCCAAGCTCTACCTTAAACTCAGACACCAACACATGTATATAGTAAAAAATACTCAGGCTGCAGACATTGTGTGCCCAAAAGAGTTACAATTGCATACAAAGCAATTAATTCTGTATGGGTGCGGACGTTATAGCCTTCAATCTTTATCTTAGAAAAACCGAACAAATATGTTTGAAGAGACTGAAACAAACATCTAATCAGCATCTTTGGTCCAAAGCCAAACTTGCATCACAGTCACATTAAGTTTGATGCTTACAAGAGGGGTGTGTTCTGAAGATTGTGTTGACCATGATCAGATTTATGTAATTATTCCTTCCATCACATCCTTATTATTTCCTGTTAAATGAAACAAACAGGACAGTAACTAGCTGTTTTAATATGCAAATTCAAGCCAGTCTCTGCCTTAGTGTGGTTTTTCTCTTGAAATGTCACGTAAAACTTGTAGTATAAGCAAAATAGCTAAATTTAGAGTCTCCTCCATTAAAAGGTCAGTTCTGAGCCACAGTTGTCATCTCTACTTGTACAGGATGACAAACTGTAAATGGTCAAAAGGTGACACCAGTTGCTATAGAACAGCTCATGCTTGGTATACTTGTAAAAAAGATTCTTTATGGTCTCCTCTTATCAATAGAACACTTTGCACAGCCCATGGATAAAAGATACATACACTTCAGGCAACGCAGTGCATAGTGTGGGGTGTTATTTGATTTGTGGCAAGTAATGGATTACATACATGTTAGGGTGTGTGAGAGTTCCATGTACTGTTTGTGTTCAGGATGATATCAGGATCCAAGCATGGACACAGAGCTGAATATAAGTGAAAAGGTTGATTGTAATCCACTGGCAGAGGAAAAAGACTAGATAAATAGAGGAATGATAATGGTGTGAAGGTAGGCAGGCAGTTCCTGCCTCTGGGTTCCTGAGAGGAGCAATCAAACAACAATTATGCACAGGCTGTGGAAAAAGAATGACCAACAGAGTGTAGTAATGGCCAAATGCTGTTACCACTGGGTAAACCAACAATCTGGCGATGACTGGAAGGCCAAGCAGGTATAAGTACTGCTACTCTTTATGGATGAGGTGCATGGTGAAGATCTTGGTTGCTGGGGAAACAGGCACACCCACCACAGCCACACACCAAAGCAGGAACATGGACTACAACAGTTTGCTAACTAGTGTCACAGCTGTTACAAATATAGGTTGCCTACTAAGAATGCCCATTAAATGATTGTCATTTATTTCCGTAACAACTGTTAAATCATCATCTTATATGCTTTTCTCTTGCTAAAAAAAAATATAAATTATTCCATCTGTGAGTGAGTGTTTATCTCGTACCATTTTTATAACCCGCTCAATTTTGCACATTAAGTCTGCAGTTTGTTTAAATGAGTCTAAACATTCTTACACCTCGGTTGCTGCTACTATTTCCAAAAGCAAAATGACTGTATTCACTGTTTGCAAGATGAGTATCAGCACTTCTTATTCACTTCACTGCATTAGTGTCACCATAACAGCTCAGCAGATGGAGTTCTGAGTGGACAGTGCAGCTCTAGAGTGTACGCTTGTGTAGTGTCATACATAAGTATGTTTGTGCAGCTGAGGTTTTCTCAGCTGCCCTTGCGTGTCTCCTCTCCAGCAGCTGTTGCTTTAATCTCAGTCCACATGAGTCTGCATTAATACCACATGGACTCAAAGGGCTGTTGGAGCAGAAAAGTCATACACCACTGTTGAATAAGGGCTGTTAGAGCTGGTTCATTAAACAGCTCCCGAGGTTTGCTAATCACTCTAACATCCCCTCAATCTCTCCTTACTGCCCTGCTCTGTCAATCTTTTTTACAAATCTGTATTACACTTTTACTATCACATCAGACACAGTGTGAATGTGTTTTTGGTACTGATTTTGTTTTTAAGTCTTGTATTTTTATTTGGTCCTACAGAAGTGCCTCTGGTCCTCTACCTGTTTCTGCTCATCTCACTGGTCTGGTTATGGGCAGGACTCCACATGGGCTACAGGTACCTGTGGATGCTCATACTCTACGTCATCTTTAACTTCATGCTGGTGAGAACATTTACTTCACAGTTTTTTCAAATACATCCATCACTGACTTTGTATTGCAAAATTTTGTTGTTTTAAAACTGTAATCAATTAGATGTAAGTACCTAATGTGGATTTATGAATTAGAGGCCAATCTATACAGTTGTTTTGATATTTGCCTGTAACCTTTAAAATGAGATGGAAGTTTCCTTTTTTCAGCTTTGACTGGAGTCTTATGAAAGATTGGACAAATGTAAGATTGGATGATTTTGTAGATTGTGTGTGTGCATAAGTATTGGTGTTTTCCTGAAACAAGAGTGGGGACAAGGGATTACATGAAGGCAAGGAAACATCAATGTGCCTTTGATTCCCAACTTTAAAGAGCAACAAATGCTTCAGAAGAGCAATGGCAGGCAGACTTATTGTGTTTTATCTCAATAAGGCCTCCCTGTTGTCTCTGCCTGGATCTCTTTCCAATTGCATTTTTGTATATTTGTAGTCTACCTAGCCCTTTTCACAGAGTTTATTTTAAAGTAGGACTGCTTTTTGTTGTGCAACAACAGTGTGTGTGTATTTACAGATCAGAAAAAGGGGTTGAAGTTAATGCACTGTTGGTATGCCTCTGAGCCAGCAGTGGAGGTGGTTGTGTAGCTGGATTGGTGTCTTTTTAGGTCAACACACCTCTCATTGCCACCTTGCTGTGTGTAAGTGCATATGGATGCAGCACTATTGTTCAATGTAAGTTTCCAAAAGGGAACAGCAATGACTTAACAAGAATATCTGCTTAGTGGCAATAAGGTGTGACAATTGTGTGGTAAGGGGTTTTGATCGAATGTTCTCATTTAGTCACTCCTTTTTTTATTTTAACGCTGTGTTCCATAAGATAAAGAAAGAAATGCCACAACCTGGAAAACATCTGATTTCTTCATTTTTAATGTGTGATGGGCATTTATGAAGCAGAAAGCCCAACAAAAAAGAACATTATAGAAATTGCAAAAAGAAAAAAGAAAAAACCAAAGTGTAAATTTGGACAGAATAAATAAAGAAATAAAATATATGCACAAAATACAAACAACCAAACAATGAAAGTAGCCTAGTTGAAGAAGTACCAGTTGATTTATAGTAATGTGAATAATCCCTCTTTGAAAACTGAATTGAAAATGGACCAGAATTTCCGTACAAAGTATAAAATAGATTGACATATCCTTGAAATGTGATTTGACCAAAGGAAGGGACTGGCTGAAACCACCACCTGTTAAATGCATGATCCTTTTTTAAGATTTTGATGATCGCCTCCTACTGAGGATCTGGGCCTTGGTAGCAAAACAAACTTTATGATTTTCCAAGTGCAGTATAGCAATGTCTTTTCTATGGAGTGACTTAATATCTTGCTAATAAAGGTGTACATGAAATTCTCCTGGGCTCTTATTCTTTAGCACAATGCATTCTTTATTGTCTTCCTAAGACTGCAAATGTTTGTGGTCTCTTCTGTCATCATCTTGGAGACACCATCTGTCTGTAAAGTGAAAGGTCTGTGGTAACCTGTGGTGATATGTGGCATCCACATGCTAAAGACAAACAGTGCTGCTCCAAAGTAAACCTATCTTGTTGGTGCACTGACAAATGAAGAGAAGTGATGTCAACGGCAATGGTCAATGTCGCACTTAGCACTTGTTTGCCAGCTCAAATAAGGTGTATCCCATTCTGTGACATCATGTGGTCAGTTTTCTCGCTTTATCAGTAGCCTGATGGTGCCCCTGGTCATTGGTCATGTGGTTGAAACGGATTATTACACATTAACTTATAAATCTACATTCTACATCACCATGTAACACAGCTAATCTCTACTGATATCACAAGATTTATGTAAATGAAAAAAATGTTCATCCAACTGAGGCAAAATATATATAGTTTAAAAAAAATTTACACCACAGCACATTGTCGACTGTGGTTTCATAAAACCTGACGGAATCATGCCAACCTGGAAGATTTTCTCCCATTGATTTCAGTTTGCCCGTTCTCCTGCACAAAGCACGAGAAGTTGTCCTAATCAGGAAACTTTCCAAACTGTGGAAGAGAGAGAGAAAAAAAAGATTTTTTTTTTTTATTCAAAAGAGAACTACAGCAATTGACTTTCAGTCCAGATGAGAACATTGCAACCTCAAAGCTGTGATTAAAGTGGAAGCCTCTGGGGTCTGCAGTAGTAGGAATAAGGAAGGATTCATCAGCGTGAAAACAGGTGGGGAGCACCAAAGCTTAACCATGTGCAAGGACATTGATTAGCAAGAGCAAAACACTTATTTGACCCAGTTTTTCAAAAAGTATCACTAAAGAGACTCAGTGGAGATGATGTTGCATTAAGCAGGATTAGCCTTGTATTTTTGTATGTGTGCATGTTTTTTAGGAGCAAACCTAATTTTTGTCACAGTAATGGGAAATAGTTTAATTTTGTGTTATTTATAGAGAAGTTGAATAAAAGCATAACAAAAGCAAGTAAAATCCTGATAAACAAGCCTAAAAATATTCTTTTTCACCACTCTGCACATACAGAGCAGCTATTTTTTAATCATGAATCGTGATCAGATGCAGGACTTTAAAGACACAAAGAGGATTTTTGTACTCATGTATCTTGGTGCAACAGAGAGGCCTTCTGATTAAACTGCTAGTTAGCTGCGTTAAAGATTAGAGTCACTTAACTCTGCATGGAAAAGCTCAGGCTTATGCTACAGGATCACCTCATTGTGACAGCATTTATTCCACCTGTTGCTGTTAAACATGTTATTCTACCCTTGATTCAGGTCTTTACTGCTGTTGCTTTCCGTTAAGTTTTATCCCTTTGAAGTTAGAAGTTATTACAGTGTAGGTGTCTGCTTCAAGGTAATCTAAAGGGTTTTTTGTTTCCTTCATGCAGTGAATTTTCCATTAGAAGAATTTTCCATATTTACCTTGCTGTTATTGTTGATGTAGTTGTGTGGCACACCACCCTGCTGCTAATTACTGGCCAATACTAAACAGTTGCAGATGGTACAGCTGTGCATGATGATGTTTGTGTTGCAGAGCGTGCAGAACTCTTAATTCATTGAGCGTTGTGAAAACAACCTGTGGTTTCCAGCTTGATGTTCAAGACAACCACACTTAAAAGCAGATCTCCTTTGAAGTTGCCCTGAGAAAAACTCTTTTTTTCCATCCGTCCATACTACCTCCATCACTCCTTTTTCTGTTGTACATATGTGCCTCATCAAGCTGAATTAGGAAACAATAATTAAATCACCCTGGCACCACCACCCCTCGTTATCTCCTCCTGGTGCCGATAAGCCTTACCTCATTATATTGGAACAGTTAAAAATATCCACAGCTGTAAAGTAGAACCATTCTTCATTACAATTCAATGCCACCCCTCACTTCCTTATTTGACCTTCTCTAAAAATAGAGCACAGGATATGAGTGTGTTAATGTGGAAAAGAATATCCAGGACCCCAAGACTGCATATGCGAACATCAGCTGTGTGAAGCCTGGAAATACTTAAGGGAAATAGTTCTGTTTTAAAATCAGAGAAAATAATTTGCACACAGCAGAAAGCTCTTTTCCAATTCAGGAATTATAGCAGATTTTGTATCAAGTATTCAGTTAAGAGCTGTTTTGAAAACTTGAGTGATTTTTGTCTTTAGTTATTATTTAAGCATATTTTTTTCCGAGTTTCTAAATGCATGATCTAAATGTCATTCAATTAAAAAATTTTTTCTTGACCTGAAGTATTTCTTTTCATGATGCTTCCTTCTTCCCTTTTCACCTTCTCTTTCCTTAGTGCTCTAATCAGAGTTGTGCTTTCCATCCCCAGAGACATGGCTTCTCCTGTGATCAGGGAACACTTATATAACAGGACTATGGTGGTAAAGCCTGTCTCTCAGGCCGCACAGTTTGCTCATTATTTGTGGTAATCACCCACAGTGCTACTGTGATGGAGCTTTAGTCATAGATAACAACATTCACACCCAGGTGTGAATACACACCTGGCTTCTTATCATACAAAGGAAGGTACCTGTCCTTCTCTAACTTAATAAACAGAAAAAAGCAAACAAAAAGTCCTAGCCGGCACAATCGCTTTGCACAGCTCTACACCCAGCTCCTCTTGCATCCGCAGTGACTTATCTCATCTCCTAGGGGACATGGTGTAAAGTTATCATTTTGCAGTTCCAGCTCACCCATCTGTCCTCAGAGGCGTGCTCACACATTTCAAGATACAAAGCAGTGTATCTTTGTGACTTGTGTTTATGTGACAGTTTCAGAAAAAAAACTGAACTATAAAAGACAACTAATGACCTGTGAGATGTTTCCTTTGTTTTTCATCTGTTCTAAGCCCTGTTTCCACTTCATGGTGCAGATGCTGAACTTTTACAGTGCACCTATAAACACACAGTTTCCAGTTATGGTTCCAGTTGTCTCTCTTGTAATGTTGATTGCAACCATTCACTCTGTTTTAGGATACTGTTCTGTGTGAGGAAGCTTTGGTTATATAGGTAATGCGCTTTTTTTGTTGTTGTTGTTGTTTTTGTCTGGCAGGTTAATTTTTTGTTATCGGTTATGTGATCTATTGTTTCTGATGGAAGATGTAACTTTAAACCCAAACTTAAGATGTGAGCTTTTTGTTTGGTAAGTTGGTACTAAGTGCCCTCTGTTGAAGGCAAACTGTAATAAAAACTTCATGTGATTATGTCCAGGAACTAACTTCCTACCCATTTCTTGACAAATTATGTCACTGTTTTTATATATCTTTTTATAAAGTAGGCAATACTGGCTACTTGGTAATAAGAGACCAGAGGCTCCATCTGTAGAAAAGAATTTGTATTTGTATTGTCCTTTGGGACAATTAAGTTAAAACCTGAATTTATTGATCTGGATGTGTTCCTGTGGGTAAAGATGGTTTCAGTCTTTGTGTCCACATGTAGTCACACACATTTGCACATTTGTGCTTTGCTCTTTTGTGTGTTTCATCTCTGTCTCCAGCTGACGTCATCACTTGGTGATGACTGTTGTGAAATGCGGGATGACTGTGTGGCATTTGGCACCTTGGTGTTTTTGGGTAGTTCACAGCCCGGTGCTGTTGACTGAGAAGATTTGGTAATGACAAGGAAGTGGAGGAAACAGAAATGCCAATGATGTCATGGCCAAGCAATGAAGTAATTCTTCAGTAATCATGCTAGAGGATGTTGCTGCTACTAATAATTGTGTCAAATAAGTTTTAAAGTCACAGAAATTATGACAGAAGGCCAATTAAACAGCTTTAATGTGCAACCAACAGACTCAATTCTCAAATACTCAATTCCTAAATCAAATAAATGCTTTCTCTACAGGGCTTGTATGTGTTTGCGGTCTACTTCCTAATGCACAACCAGCTGTTTTGGCCAACTAAAGCCAGTTACACTGTGGAGATGAGTGGTCATGATGGTCCTGACTCTACGTACCAGGGAGGGGGACCCACTACTGTAGGAGGCGATATCAGCAAATCAACTCAAAATCTCATCAGTGCCATGGAAGAGGTACACACACACAGAGACACACCGAGCTTGATGAGCCATCAAACAGAGATTGAAGAGAATGAGAATGAAACCTCTTATCTTTCACTTTTTATATAGCTTACATTCATGCTTGTACTAGTTCTTAACATTGTAGCTCCTATTTTTCTGGCTACATCTAAGATTTCTGTACACTGATGGATCAAAAAAGACATTCTGCTCTCTCAATTACAGTTTAAAATTTGGCATGTGGTTTAGAAAACAGCCAAACTGGGAGTGCCTTCAACTGAAACTAAAAGGAAAGCAGTTATTGAGGTGACATTGCACTCAAGTAAAATGCAGTCACTATTGTAGAAATGTTCAAATTTTAGAGCAAAAAGTCTTTTTTCAGTTCCTTTGTGTTTCCTGCAGCTTTTTCATTCCGACAGAGAACAAGCCAGTTTCTAACGTTTGCCGTTCTTAATTATTATCAATTTTTATATGCCGCTATTTTTGGTAAGTAAAGAAAACAATGCACAAGACTGTTATCTTTCTTGTACTAAAGGATGAATTGGCCCCTCAAATGTGTAAAAAAAACAAACAAAAAAAATAAACAAACAGAGGTCAGCTTGGGTCTGGAGAACCTGGGTTCAAGTTCCCAGTATGGCAACTAAGGTAAAAACCACTGTGGCTCCCTGAGCAAGGCCCTTAACCCCTGACTGCTCCCAAGGCAGCCAGAATCTAAATCTAGGAGCCCACTGCTCCTAGCAACTAGGATGGGTCAATGCAGCAAAAGAATTTCCCCACTGTGGGACTAATAAAGGATTACAAAAAAATAAATAAATAAATAAAATTGATATCTGATGTTGTATCAGATCTTGATTCATCTTGTTTGCCTGCACCTGGTATTTGACAAACCAGCTGACTCGTCTTTTCCTTGAATGATTTTTCTTCTTCTTTTTCTCTGTTATGAAAGCAATTAAAATTCTGGCAAAGTAAATATACATTCAAATAAACATATAAGGTACGGGCAAATTTATTGCTTATTTGCATCTCTGCTACATGCTCTTGTTTTCTGAAATCTGTTTCTCACCCTGCAGAACTTATTGGTTTAAATCATTAGGTAACAGTTTGGTTTAATGGAAATGTGGACCAAACTAATAAATATTAGATTCAGCTTGCAAAAACTCAAATTTCTATTCAACATATTTGTTATTTTACTCTCTGTCACTATGTTCCGCTTTCTCTGTGTCTCTCCGTCAGTTTTCATCTCTCCTCTCTTTTTCCCATGCCCTCATTCCCATGGCTCTGTTTGTCCATTCCTGTCCTCCATCATACATTTCTCACATCAGTTGAGTGTGATTCCACTAAGAACATTCATACTTGTTCACTCAGACTGCCTTCACACTAGATCTCCTTATGTAACATACTGTTTATGCAAATTTATGTGTGTGTGGCAGTTTTGATGACTCCCACAGACACCCACATTAGCTCCACCTCTTTTGACCTTTCTTTCAGACTGGCACATCGCATGTGAGCAAACACTGAAAATACTTTGTACAAACAAATGCGGCACTTCTGTAGTAACTCGTCAGCACCTTTTTCCCTAGAGAATACCCTATAAGGAGAGATAGTGGGAAGAAGACAGAGGCCGGTTTACCTTTGTTACTCTTGGGAACTCACCCCTCCCTTTCTCTTTCTCCATCTTACTCCACGCATAAACCTCATAGTCTTGTTTTATTTATATAAGCACACTCCTGCTGCAGCCCAGTCAGAAAAATGAGAGTACAGGCAGAGATACCTATGAAAACCGATGGGAGTTTTAAATGAGTGAGTGTTGAATGGATAAGAGGTTGAGCGAGTATAAGAAAGTAGAACATGTTGGCAGACTCATTTATTACAGCCATCCATGCTTTGCCTTCTCTCAAAAAGAATGTGACAGATTTGAAGTGCCTGGTGGTGCTTAATTCACCACACCGGGACACTGTGTACCGGTCACTACCTGACAAGACTCAGACACTTGTACAACAGACTCTCACACACATTTATGTATGTACGTGGACAAGTGAAGCATTCATAATGAATGAACAGTGAAAAAAGCAACTTGTATGCAGAGATAAACATAATATAATGATATTTTATATCCACCATCTTTTCTTTATGTCTTTTCATTCCCTCCTTTATTATTGAGTCATAAATAAATTCCATCAAAGCAACACCAAATAAAATGCAGTCTGTTGCCTAACTGTTGGCAGCATAATTATATGAAAGTTGGTAGATTTAGTATGAAACCCTAAGGTCACTGACTTCCTTCTCAACCCGTCCACCCCCCTGACCCTATAAGTTACTTGGATAGTATGCACTCTGCCTCACCTAACTCATGACAGTCACGATTACACGACTTACAGATGCAGCTATTTTCTGAATGAAACATTTATAGTTTGTTCCTGTGTATGTGACCTCATTTTTCACTACATTTATCTTTAGGTTAACTTTTACACACAAAAAGTAGACTTTATATGTACTTATATTTCCCATTGAATACATTTATTATTCAATTTAACATGTTTATGTTTCACTGCTGTGTAACATTGCTCAGATATACCAAATATTGCAGAATTTCAAGATGTTTTAAATTTTTTATCAAAGTTATGATTTTCTATTCATAACAAAAAAACTGTTTTATTTTGTTCAGTCAAGGTTTGTGGCAGCAGGTGTACATATGTTGAGCACTGGTGGGATTGTATAATGATGTGTATGTGTGTCAGGTATCTGCAGACTGGGAGCGAACTTCCTTGCGTCCCAGTATTCAGCCCAGCAGCGTGTTTAAGCCCAGTCCTGTGATTGGGACGTACACTGCGGAGGGGAGTTTTATCAACACCAACCTGGTCACCGCAGACGAGGAATCGCAGGAGTTTGATGACCTCATATTTGCCCTTAAAACTGGTGAGAGAAATTACAAACTAATGTTTAATTTGGGCATCACTTCTAAATGCTTCCATGGTTCCAGTTCTTTGAACTGTTAAATGGTTAATCAAAGACAAAAAATAAAGTCAAAAGAAAAAAAAAATCCCACGTGGCACCACTTATGTTTGTTTTTTGATCATTTACCTAAATGAATGTGTAACATTCTTGGTTAATCATAAACCTAATGCCAAATTGAATGAGAAACTTCCATTTAATATTTTTTGTACAAGGTATTTCCACAAGATATATAAAAAGTTTTAAGCAAAAGGTCACTGCAACCCAGCCCCATGTCTTTGTCATGATATCCTTTTAAATAAAAACCAGTTTAACCAGCTGGAGTTTAGTTAACAGAGGGACAGGATGAAGTAATTGTTTTGTGTCTGAATGCCAAAATATCCATGTGTATGTGCACATGTGCGTGTGTCTGGTCATTTCATTTTGTCCATGCACACAGTACACACACGGTCATTCCTCTGCTGACCTTAAACGTTTTCTGCTGCTATGGAAATCAGCTTTCTAATGTTTCACTGCCCAATTTGCTTACTGATATTTAACCACTACAAGTTCATACATACATGTTTTCCAATAACTGTGTTGCTTTGAAGTGTCTGAATGAGTGAACTCATTTTTACACATCTGAAAATTTCTGAAGAGAAGGTCTCTGGCTGCCGATGTAGTTTGGCTGTTTTGGTAATTATTGGTCCACAGCTTTATGTACAAGAAATAAAATAATTCTGAGATACTGTTAAGTGTGATCTGGGCATCTGCATGTCACTGATATAATATTTTTTTAAAAACTGTATGCTTATTGCCAGAATGAAGTCTCTCATTCATGAAGAAAGCAAAGGTCTTGCC
This sequence comes from Rhadinocentrus ornatus, assembly GCA_037177495.1. Taxonomy (NCBI): domain Eukaryota; kingdom Metazoa; phylum Chordata; class Actinopteri; order Atheriniformes; family Melanotaeniidae; genus Rhadinocentrus; species Rhadinocentrus ornatus. The sequence continues at coordinate 20,521,056 of JBAMHW010000012.1, read as the reverse complement.
CTCATATGATTACTGTAGGAAAGATAAGGAATATGTATATATGGGAAAGACTGACCTGTTTAGACCCTGAAGTTAATATGACTGTGGCAACTCAAGTTAAAGTTAATGTCTTCTTGAATTAAAAGAAAAATAACTCTCAAAGAAAATTATATTATTAACAGCTATTGGGTAAACATTAAACACTGCAGTCCAGACCCAACTGCTTCAGACACAGCACACATTTTACCTTGTTAGAGATCAGTTAGCTACCCAGAAAAGAAAACACAACTTTTATTGATGGAGATAGTCAAATTGAAATTCCTTCCTGGCAGGTGTGGATTTGCAGGTGTTAATAAATGGATTAGGCTGAGAGGGTAGTGTTACACCCAGTAAAACACATGCATGTTTTACTTTAACAGCTTTTTTTTTAACGGGGTGAGTTCAGACCTAGAGGTGTGTGTCCATGTTGCTCTTTATCACAAGTAAGCTAAGAGGTGAAGCAGCAGGATGCTTGTCTCTAAACCTGCTCTTGTACTGAGGCGTTCCTGCTGTCCTGAGCTGCCGTTGTATTCAACCTTGGGGTGCATCCCAAAATTTATCAGTGGCAAACTCAGCACTATGAAGTAATCATTCATATTACTCAGAGTGGCAAAGAGGCAAGTTTGCAAGATTTATTAAGTCAAAGCAATCCTCTCTTCTCAGGTCTTTGGCATCGCCTCAAGAAAATAAATCCAGCCAGTATTTGATCTTTGTTAGGTCTGAAATAGAAAGCAATTTTTAAACTTCTTGAAATCTTCTGCAACTTTCAATTAATTATATAGTCACCAGTATGCTTCACATTCAAAGATATTTTCCTGTTTCTCACTTTCCCTGGTGACCTCTGACCTGCTTTTTCTTAAAAACATGCCATACTGAAGGTGTCACCTAGTTTCAACTCAACCACTCAGTCAGCAATAAAGATAATTTGCTAATCAGAATTACATAACAGGGCACCACCTGACAAGGGTCAATAATCAGTGCCGTAATGAGGGTCTTCAGACACTTAATTTGGTAGTGAACCATTAAAATACAAACAGAAGCTCACACATACTTTTAACACATGTGCTATGGTACTACTGATAGCTGATCATTAACACTCTGGCGGGAAGAGGCCACTTAATGTCACAGATATTCGCTGGCTCTGCACAAAAATCTCTTGTTCCTAAATCTGTTGACTTTCCTTTGGGACACAATAAGATATTGAGGTATCCTGCAAAACAAAAAAACAAAAGGAAAAACATACAGTACAGTAACTGTCTTGGTATCTGTCTTGTTTATACTGAAAACCAGCAGCTTAGAACACGCGTACTACTGTCAGTGCAAAAGAAAATATGATACAGAACTTCTTTGATTATACATTGCAGATTTTTATGAGCTTAACTGCAAATACATGAATATTTAAACTTGCCAAACAACTCTTGTCCAATCATCATGAATTGAAAACTATTAGTAAATAAGATAGGAAGAGGAGATCATGATTTAATTGCAAGTATTTGCACCGTTTACAAAGAAATCCTGGGCTGCAGGCAAATATAGCAATGTCATTTGATATATCAAAACTGAACATGTTTATTGTTTACACTGTTATTGTTTTACCAACAGGACTGCTTAACAACTTCTCCTTTGAAATATAATCAGTCACTTAGTTTCACTGTCCATAAGAGTCTATTAGTCTGCCCATTCACATCTCTTTGCCATGACTGTTCTGATACAGTGTGCTGGATGGTATTGGTTTGATGACATAATACCACAATAGCACAAAAGACACACACCAAACTGATAATGCTCCAAATTTCTTTAATTTACTGATATACTGGGTTTATTCTTTCAGAATCCGAAAAGAACAGACTATACCAGATTGTGCCAAAATGAACATTTTGCAGGCCTTTCCTTAACTACCTGTACAAAAGCAAATTTTTTATATAATTTTGTTCCACTTCACTTTTTCAAAGTTTCCCTTTGCATAGATAATGTTCACATACATGATACAGCTGTAGAGTCACAGCTGTATAATTCCAAAGGAATATTTATATCCATCCTGAAAGTTTTTTAGAGGGCTTCTGTCATTTGTTCGATGTGGCATATTAATTTATTCTTCACCAGTAACACATATACTGGTATTTACACATCTTAACAAATCTCACAAGTGTTTCCTTTGCTATGACTCCAAAAGTATTCAACTAGAACTTGTGGTTGCAGAGATATATTCACTTAATTATGGTATGCAATATTTGAGCAGAGGTCTAAACTATTGGCACAAGTCTTAAAGTTTTAATATGTTTAAGAAAAATGAAATGAAATTCTTGCAGTTATTGCATTTATATCTCATCATTTTTAGATTTCACTGTAAAGCAGCCTCTTTCATTTCTTTCAGGAACCGGCCTTAATGTCAGCGATAATGAATCCATTCCTGGAAGCCATGATGGAGGGAGTGTAACCAACTCTCAGATAGTCGAGCTCAGACGAATCCCCATCGCCGACACACACCTCTAACCTTTCCACCTCACACAGATACCATGTCCTCTGTTATTCATTTCAGAAAAATAAATTACAATACAGTATTTTTATATTGGAAGATTCTTTGCACTAAAACTGTTTTTTTAATAGATCAGTTTCATATAGATGTTTGATACTGAATGTTGTTTTTACTGCACATCTGTGTAATTATATACAGAAATGTTTTACTAGATCTCTTTTTTAAAAAAAAAAAAAAAAAAACCTTGATAAATTAATTTTCTGAATGTATATTTTGTTCTTTTAGGGGTTTTTTGTCCAATAAATGCTTAGCTGGAGAAACAGATCTGCTCCATAAGCGCAACCTCTGCTGCTGAGCATGGAGATTGTGTAACATTGTTAATAAATAATATACCACATATATATTTTGCATTAGGGGATGCTGATTTCTTTTTTTAGAGCTCATAATCTGTCATGGAGACAGATTTCTACCAAGAGAGAGAAGTTTTCTGAGGGTTAGGTAAGTAGCTTTTCTTTAGGGGTCAGAGGTCACACCCTCTTGAGGGATGGTTTTTGAGGATGATCAGCACCCTACAGGAATTTCACAAACTGGTTCCACACCTAGAAGACATCTGCAAATATATTTAGACAACAAAATGTAGCTATTTTGAATGTTAAAAGAAACTGCAATGAGTATTTGCTATTCTTATCTGTTGCATTTTAAAGTATACATTAAAGGAAAGGCTTGTTTGATTTTTTCTTTCCCATAAAAATCTAACAAACAGCAAAAACCCACAACTCATAGCTACTATAACAACAGCTTACTCATCACAGCTGCTCTTCTGGGTGCATGGAGGAGGGTTGAGGTCACGATCCCAACCAATAACGAGATCTGCAACAACGAGATGTGAGTGTACTCTTTTTGTCACTAAAGAACCAGCTAAAGAAAACGGTTTTGATAAAACCCCCTTCACATTGGCTAATGGACGAATTCTCTCTAAATGGCAATGGTGCTGTGGAGGAATTTCCACTGTTTGTGCATGACGTAGTTACTTTTTATTGAGGATGTGAATCAGAGCCAGTGTTTCTATCCTCTGAGATCTATAAAACAAATTGATTCTGCTAACTAATGTTGAAGATACGTCATGGCTGGAATGGCAAAACTTTGGAGCAATTTTTCAGGACTTAACGAGATGCAGCAAGCAAACTTTGACCCCAATGGAAGGTTATGAAAGTTATCACAGACACCTATACATTACTGACCTGGGGTAATGACTCGCCCTTTAATTGTTAGCACAGAAACATTGTTCTCCAACAGCAATAGCCTCTGGCTTTGTTTTCTCCATCTGCAGCTGAGCTTATAAAAGTTTGGCGCACTTTTAATTGGCATCTAATATTTCTATGGGGCGTTTTTCATTAAAAAAATAATGAAAATGTGACTGTCCACATGGTATATCTATAGCATGTATTAGTTATGTAAAAAACACTTATATGCAGCCATACTCTAGTCCAAAGACTAAGAGCCATGCTTCTCAGGATAAGCATGTTGTAAAGCACGATAAAAGTAGAAACGTCTTATCTTCTCTTACAAGTTACAATACAGATAAATTGACATATTCTGCACAGCTCCTGCATGCTCATCACAAGTACAGTATGATGGGGGGGTCAGAAATTAAACTTAACTCATGGACTTTGTCTGATTGAATGTGTAATATGTGACTGAGGAGACAAGAAGTGACATTTTTAAAAATGATTTTGTGGCTGATAAAAGGAAAATCATTTTCAGATGGAGTAAAAGTGTTGTAATTATCTAAAGAGATTAGCCATAGGGGTGGAGTAGCAATTAAACACATGCTAATGTTCCAACCAGCCTCAAATCCAGGGATATTGGGTCCCTCTCTGTCTGTGCCCAGAGAAGTGACACAGATACGGTGACAAATCTCTCACAATCTTTTTTCTTAAATAAGATACACATGGTAACGTTGCACCACAAAGGAATAACAAATGGTATTGTACTTATTTGTATGTTTTCTATGATATTCAGCTAGTTTATATGACAACATCGATCTCCATGGACTATATCCTTCTTTAAATTCAATGGAAAGGGTGTGAGCTTCTGAAACTTGATAATGTCACCTACTAACTCTTTTTTTTCTCTGTCTTTTCTCTGCAACATAATAATAGTAATAAATCCCCTCATAGGCTTTGAAAAAGTGCAGTTTAGTTGAAAACAAGTTGGTCAGACATTTTATTGGAACATACTACAGCTCATTGATTACTTTAGAAATAAACTACTCACCTATCATACATAACAGAGTTGTTTTGCTAAAGCAGCATCTGTCTTATTGAAATCCCAACTCAACTGAATTAGTTTGCAGAGTATTCTGGTTTTAAAAAAATCTCACACTACAGCAGATGAATTGATCATTCCTTCACATTATTGTTGAAAAGGAAAAGGGGGCCCTGCAAAAAAAAAGTTTGGGAACCACTGGGCTACAAGATGAGCTCTATCTTTGTTGCTCAGCTGGAACAGGGGTCATTGTCACCATTCTGCCGTAGGAGAAGTCATACACTTGCCCTGGTTAATTACTCTGTTTGACTGTTTCCACATCCCTAAATTAAGTTTATGCTGAATATAATGCAGCCTTCATGTAGAGGAGGGCAAATTTCAACAAGTTATTGCTGTGTCTCTACATCTTTTCCACTAAATGTTTTAATTGAATTACGCCCAAGTTTGTCTTATTAAAATATCTTGGCAGTATAGGTGATATTTGGTCACCCAATCAGCATACTTTGACGCTTTTTAAATAATCAGTAACTTGTCAGAAGATTATTTGAAAGGTGTTGAAGCTGATTATAGATATTCAAATCATGTGAAGATTAATAAAAAAACATCCAAGATCAGCTTGAGAAATTAAATTGCATCAGACTGTGACTACAACACTAACTAACTCACACTAAGTAACACACTCTCCCTAACCCACAGAGCTTATGCTGAGCAAGCATTCACAACTTGATAATCTAGTCCAGGTCAGAAACTAATGATTTGCGTCTCTAGTAAGCATTTGTGAATCTGTGTATTGTGCACATGACGCTTGTACTCCCACTGCATTCCTCATGCTTGTGTCAGCCTTCCCTGAATCACATAGAGCCAAAACAGGTAGGGTACAGAGTCAGCAGAAGCTTCAGTCATGCACCAACAGTTGAATAATGTAAAGATAAAAGAAAGAGGGGCTCATAGAGGTTGGGAAACAAGCATGTTTAAACAAAGCAGCGGAGGAAAGGGTTCTTTTGTACATGTGTTTGCATTTATTTAAGCAATCTACCCATCCCTCCACATATCTATAAGCAAAGACAAACAATAAGCTCATTGAGAAGAAGATGCAAATATCAGTGTATGTGCAAACATGTGTCTGTGTAAGCATGAGCACATTATATCACCCTTCAGTAACATGGCGAATGATGACCTTTACTATAACAAGATCAGAGAGGGCTTCTCTTTCTGCACAAGCCAAAGAGACTTAAACCATTTGGTCAACTACCTTTCATTACATTGTACTCACCACTACACTAGTGTTTCTGACATCACCAACTACTCCTGGAGGGTATCTTGTGGCCTCAGCAGTGCCAAGAGAGTCACACTACTTAAAAACCTTGAATATATGTTTATTTTTGGATGGTTAGCTGAAGACTAAGGCCTAAACATTTCTCCAAAATTGGAGAAATGTATACTGCATTCAACTCGAAGTCAGTTTACTCAAGTATGGTCTTTCAGTTCAATTTTGAGGTACTTCAAACTGACATTCATATACAAATTATAGGGAAATGTTGAACTCCTTCTGTATAATTATGAAAGCTTAATCTACAGGATATTTAAATAAAATATGTCTAAACCAGTTACATTTTGTAATTATTCTCACATTTCTATAAGTTAACTGTACTCCCAAAATGTGTTTTTTTCTTAAAATGCAAATGTAAATGTTCAAATGAACCAGAAAGAAATGATACAAAAGAACTAACTTAAAAGCAGGAAAATATCCTGGACAGGCTTGTGTTATCAGAATGTTCCTTTTCATTATGTCCTCATTAATCATATGAGCCTTCAAATTTATCTGCTGTCTCTATATACAGCTAAAGTTCTGATGTTTATCAGCCCTGATATGGCTTAAGGACACCTAGGAAAATCACACACATTAAAGAAGTCATATCAACTATAAACCCTAACCCACTCTGCTACAAAATAGCTAAGTTTTGTTGCTGTTATTTGTTTCTCAACCTTTATACGAGAGTACGTTATATAAAGTTAATCAACTACATAAAGCTGACAAATTATTTAATAAAGCAGTTTACTTCATTAATGTATATGATTATGTTGATGCTACATGAACTGGCAAAAATAAGAAATGGCTTAGAATATTTCATTCAAGAAGTCTGAAACCAAACTGCTCCAGTGAGTCACATTTAATGTACAACATAAATAATCCAGAAGCTAAATCCAGAGGCTAAAAAGCTAAAAGCTAACAAGAATTTAATGCATTTGATATCAGACTTTGTTACGATGGGTGAGTAAAAACTTGATTTTCCACAGAAAAACAGAGAAAAAACGGATAGGTTAATGTATTTCTAAAGAGTCTTAGTCATGACTAGTCTTTGCTAAGAAAACTGACTTGTTTGAGTGGTTAGATACCTCTCATATTTTCAGAATCTGAAAACTGATACCCAGATCATATGGTGTAACTTTTGACTTTCCATACACTGTCTCCAATAGTCAGACAGATTACCAGACTATGTAGCTGGCAGTATGGGTCTCTATGAGCTATAGAGATGGACATCATAGACTAATGACTCAGTAGCTGCAGTGAGGGCAAAACACAAAGTAAAAAAACAAACTAAACATTATGTTTTATTATCATCTCGTTGGTTTATTTTTTCTCTCTCTCTCTGTCTTTTCTATTTCTTAATTGCACTGGACTCTGTGTTGTACAATTGCTGCAGGCTATTGCAGCTCTATGAAGTGTGATTCTGCAAAGGGGAAAGACAATACTGTTAGCGGTAGTTGCTGTCTAGCTGACCACAGGGTGCAATGCAGGACTATATTCAGCCAGCAGGAGTGAACTGATATTATGTCTGCAGATGACATTCTATCTTGTTGTCACTATGCACCCTAATTGGCAAGAAAACTATTTGCACATGATTATCACTGAGTATGTTAACATACATGTATTTACTTGCTTGCTTGTTTGCTTTTTGGTTGTGTGTGTGCACCAAAATGTATGCAAAACTTTAGTCGTTGCATGAAAGAGTTTGTATAGTGCACATACTTAAATGTGCTTGTGGGTAAGCCTGATGCTATAAACTACTAGTAGCATTGTTTTTAACTAATCTAGCAGACTTAAAGAACCATCAGGCTTGGGCAAACGAGTTGTCCCACTGATCATTGACCAATTCTTGTTTATCACTCAAAAAAAGCTTTTGCTCCAGCTGTGGGGAACTTTTGTGCCATTCTGCCATGCTTTTGTGATCATAGTAACAACCACTACGTCTTAAAAACATTACATACATTACAGCTTAAACCAGTCTCCTAAATCACTAAGTGTAAACCCCTAATTTCATCTCAGCTCAAACTTGTTTATATCACTTGCAAGTAAATCAGAATAAATTGCCTTGCCACACAAATGAATAAATGCTGTCTATCTGGAGTAGAACAGCATATTCTGACCTCAGCAGTGAGTGCGCACTCCACAAATACCACAGTATAAACACATTGAGTGGACATGTGGCTACCCAGGGAGGCAGATATTGTTTGCAGCAGTTATCATCTACGTGCACCTTACATATGTCAGACCACTGGAAAAGGACATCAACACAGCAAAAGAGAGAAAATAACAGGGAGATTGGTGCAAGATTTAGACAGAGACCTGTGACCTCAGAGGAGAGACATATGACCTTTGCAAACCAAAGGAAGTGATGCATCAGAGGGAGAAAGTCATCATGTCATATTGCTTCCTCTGCGTGCTTTAAGCCAGACTCAACTGGTTTGATCCAGCATTTCTAGCAGCAGTAGCAGCAACAACATGTCATGAGGCTGAGTGACTGCCTCAGTTAGGCTCTGAACAATGTCAGTTATTGTTGTGCTTTTGCAATGAAATGTCAAATGCAAGGCAGTCAGGGTGGGATGGAAGGGTTGGCAGTGGGGAAGCTAATGCTCTACGTCAGACAACAGAGGTACTGTTATGAGCAGGACAAGCCTGATCTGAGCAGAAATTCAGTTTAGATTTTTATTAAGTTCTATATCTGTTTTATCTTTTCTCTCCCACAATTCACATGACTTTTACATGCTCAGTTACAGTCCGAGTCCAAAAGTTGAGTAGAAATAGTGTTTAATTCAGATATAGATAAAGTGCAAATACAGGGATGTCTTATTTGTCTCTTGGCTATTCTCTATCATGTTCCTCCCTTTCAAACAGGTCTCTCACTTCAACCCTTCAGAGTTGATTAGTACTATGAACATCTTTACCAGAAAGTATTTAGTCTGAGTTAATGTGATCTTTTTATATGCAGAATGCTTCACAGATCATAATGTTTGCAGCTGCCCACCTACGTTTTTCATACTTGCATGGGCAAAGAAAAATGGAAACTTCCTGGAATAACATTATCAAGAGCATTACAGCTAGTTGTGTAGGTGTATTTCAAATAATAGCAATAACAACAGATGTGTTTTTCTTCATACAAGTCCTTTATTGGAGTTAGCAAGTAAAATACATTTGACTTTATTAACAAAAGAAGAAAACAATCAATTCAACTTTAGTTCCAGGAATGTGCAGGTAACAATGGCCATAACAATCTGTCAAGGTCGGACTGTGAGTGTTACTTGAATTAAGGTGGTTTTGCAAATTACCTCATCGCCTAACATGGATTATCACTGCATGCTAATGTCAAAAAATAGAAAATAGTTTAAATAATGGCAGACATGATATATAAAAAAAGGGATACCAGACACAGGAAAATAAAATGGAGCAGTGTAACGTCACCAGTTGCACAAAGTTTGCATCAGCTGTTCCAAATAACTAATTTTCCTTTATATGAATGAATGAATGAGCGAATGAATGAATGAGCAAATGAATGAATGAATGAATGAATGAATGAATGAATGAATGAATGAATGAATGAATGAATGAATGAATGAATGAATGAATTAATTAATTAATTAATTATTAATTAATTTACTTGACAGGGACTTGCACAGCAACACAGCAACTTGAAAGAGAAACATGTTTGGTAATTCCACTATAGTAACCAAACACACTTACATACAGACTACACACAGACATACAAACAAAAAACATTTAAATTAGTGTGTACATGTTTGTTGGGAAAGCAACCACTTTTTTGGTTAGGCATGAAAACAACTTTATGTTTGTGCATGCCACTTACCTTTTGAAAGAGAAGACATTTATGTAACTTTCTGCTTTGGTAAAGTCTCATCTTAGGCTGTATTGACCCAGTTTGATCACTCAGTCTGTACAAATCTGCTTTAATAGAGCTACTGGATTATGTTTTACAGAGTGAGGGTGTTTTAAGGAGTAAAATTAAATGGACAAGTTGCTTCATAGATGATCCTTACCAAGCACTCCCTTCATCCAGTTTGCTTTGAAAAGGAAAGGCGGAGCATACGGTGAGCAGAGAGCAAGCTGGTCAGAGGACGGTTATACTTATGTGTCACACATTCCTCTCTGTCTGCTCAGCACTCACTGCTGCAGCTCTCCTCATTGGGAAGGAAAAGGGATCAGCTGCCAAAATCTGACTCAGATAAAATGAGAGAGACCTTTTAGTGTTTTGTTTTTTTTCTTATACTGGGCAGTCGCTTTATGTGATTAAAATGAGTCACAGAACTGGTGTAAACCAGAGCCAGCTGCCCTTGTCCTAAAGTGATTCTTGTGGTTTGATGCATGTGTGTCTTTTTTGTAAACATAGGACAAATGACGATAAACTTTACATTATAGAGACTAATAAGATTTGACACCAAAAGGTGCAATGCTCTGTTCAATACAGTGTCCTTTAAAGAAAAAAGTCACACTAAATGTGAAATTGTGCCATGTGTAACAGAAATAGTTTAGGTATATGCAATCAGATCATGAAGTGTGATGCAGCATGGTTGTAGAGAGAAAGTTATTTCCCTCTCTTTTTTCTTGCTTGCTGAACTTTGTCAGCTGAAACAAACCTTTCATCAGAACAGGACCCTCGTGATGCAGTTGTGATTGGTAGAGGATAGAACAGTTAACAACTGAGGGTTAATAAAATAGTAAATTTGATTAAAAGAGTTGACTAACAATTGAAGATCAACTGAAATGTCACCACGACAGGTTTAAAAGAAAAGAAACATGAATTCAGTGGTGTTTGGGCAAGTCTCAGAAAGTTCCAGAGAAGAGTGAAATGTCTTTCTCTGCTGCTTAACTCCCTACATATTATAATAATTAGTATGAAAGAGGGTTGTTTTTTTTTTCTAATCTTAACATCACCTCACTTTTCTGGAGAATACGATGCATATATAAAGAAGAATAAGAAAAATTGTGTTTTTGTGAAACATATTGTCATAGGTCATTTACCTGTTACATAACTCTGATTAGTTCCCTCCTGTCATAGAGCCCGGTCAAATCCCCTTAACATTTCAGCAACTCTCATTTTCTTATGATTAATATCTTTTGTGGCTTTCATCAAATTGTCATTTGGACGCAATTTGGATTGTGCTTGCAGACTTGTGCAAATAGACCAGTCTATGTGTGCCTGCCTATGCGTAGCCACCTGGTCATTCCTGTCCATTCTCCTGGATTATGCTTTACAGACACTTTCCGTGATGCCAGACAATGTTGCTTACATGTAGGTATAACTCAAGGAACAAACCCAAGAGCTTGGGAGAAATTCCAGCCATATCCAGTTGAGCTTAAACCAGGCAGACGGAAACTTATGGAACATGAGCTGGAGTCCTAAGATATCTGGCAACAAATTTTAGGAGACGAAATTTAAATCTTCTGTTTTTTATATTGTGCTCTAATAATAGATGAAGCCTTTAAAACAGTCTAAGCTAAAGATAACATCATCGGAACATTTTGATCCTAGCAAGAGATTTCCTCTGGAAGTTCATTAACCTTCTTGTTTGTTTGTTAAAGACAGAACAAGTTAGGCTTTTGTCAGACTGCTCATGAGCAGGTGTGGCCCACTTTCAATGCAGCCAGACAGAAGATTTTATGAGTTATACACACCATAAAAATGAGTATAGGCTACATACAAATATAAGCTTAAAAGAGCAAGGCAAAATTTTACTTAAAGCCCATCAGCATTCTTGGAAAACATTCCTGTGATATGAGCACAGCGGAACATGCAGTATTTATTAGAAGTAGACAAAAGCAAACATATTATGCCTAATTAACATACTTAAAAAAAAAATAGGACAGAAAAAAAATCAAATGAAATGGTGCTTATTTGTTAAACTACAGCTCCACGGTTGATACACTTGAAAACATTCTGCAAAAACCCTTCATAAACACACCTAGAACAATTTTTAGACTCATGTATCTGTAATGTCCCCCTCTGAAGCTGTATTTAACAACTCACCCCATTTTACTGTGTGGACAAAAGCACCAGGCTATTTTGGGAGACACTGGGTCACCACCTACAAGATATTAAACAGAGGCATCTAGGTTAAAGAAGGCAGACCATGTGATGTTTGGATCTACTGTAAGCAACAGCATCAAAGATGGCCTAGAAACCATACAGGCTGTTTGCAAACAGCAAATCAGTTTCCTACAAAACGGTGGCTTATAGTTGTGGAATACCAAGTACTTTCATAAATCGTACACTTTGTAAGGAACATAACACATACCATTGTAGTTGTAAAAAAAAAATAAGATGATACATTGTCAGTACAGTAAAAGTTATAAAAAATGCTATCAAATATGAGCCAAAAAGCAAAAAGAACTGCCTGACACACTGAAAATGTGTTTAAAAAAACGACATTAAACAAGCCATTTTAAGCAGAAGGTCATCCTTCAAATTAAGTAGTGTTGTAGAGGACAATGTATAATTTACCTGGAAAGAATGTGCAACTAGCTGGGAGGTGAGCAGCAGAATATAAAAAATATTAGAGGACAGTTGAGGTGGCAGAGTTGGGACAAGTTCAAGGACAGAGGTGAATGAATGGTCAGATGTGGGTTGAGAGAGTTTAGAGAGATTGGGTGAAGGATAGGGAGGAGGTGAGAGATTAGATGTTTGAAGGCTGAGGGGGATAATAACAGCAAAAAATGATGGGAAGGCCTGGACACACTTCCCAGCAGACAGCCCGCCCTCTGAAGGCCCCTGCTGCACCTGTTGTTTTTCAGGAGCGAGACAACCCCGAGGGTTGTGGGCAGGGAGGGTGTCTTTGCTCTCTGTGACTCAGGAGAATCTGAGCAGCCACAGAGAAGGAGGGTTAAAGCTGAGCAGGGACTTTGCAAAAGAGCCGTGAGGGGGGATGGAAGCTATGCTATGAGTCAGCCGTGGCTAAAAAAGGAAGCTGAGCTACTTCCACTGGGGACCAGCAGGGTAAAATAAGACAAGTGGTGAAACAGCACTCCTGAGCCCAGACTTTCATCTGCTTGAAACAGAACATAAGGTGACCAAGGATTATGGGGAGGGAGTTGCTTAAAGAAATATGCCACATTTCACCTTGCACAACATACTTGACTTGCCACAAGTGGAGTAAACAGGACTTAATATTTAACCTTAAAAAGGGATGTTAGAACATTTAAACCACATGACAGCTTTATCTCCATAAAGTGTTGACATTAACTTGCTGGCTTCTGTGCTCTCAGATGGTTTTCCTCTAAAACTGTATGCACTGATGAAGGAGGTTGCAGACACTGTATAAAGCAGACTTCTACATATTTATGGTTTATGTGGCAGCATTTCATTTTCCTTTTTAGGGCTACAAAATATCACCTGCTAAATGCTGGTGACATAACTGCAGAGGTAGGGTGTCGCAAGTAAAGATATCCTCTAGTTCCCCTTTCGCATCCTTAGAATAGAGCAGAGCACCCAGCACTACTCACTGCTGTGAGGAAATCCAGTAACATAAGATTTGAGGTATATGTTGTCCAGGGCATTTGGAACGTATAAAAGTGTGATATTAATGTCAGGCTGACTTTGTTTCTCTCCTTGGGTTCAAGTCTTACGTTATTTCCAAAGCTGCTTTACAACAACATCTGGCAATGAGATTATGCTTAAAGTAGAAGGTAAATGGATGAACTGCTGCAAATGACAAATACTGGATAGAGAAAATGAGCAAGGAAGGAATCTGTCAAAAAGAAAAATGAACTCTGGATGACTCTTTTCTGTTGTGGTCTGGCTCTGATTGGGATTTGCTGGCTGGCTAGAATAAAGTTTTAAGCTGATGAGCATTGCTGACATTTTACTTATGCCACAGTATGGCTGTGGGCTCTCTAATCCCTCTGCAGCCTGAAAAACAAAAATCAAGCTGGCATTCTACTGTTTTTACTAAGCTTCTTGTCCTTGCACAAGTCTATGTCCCTAAGTTATGAGGGTTGCATGCACAACTGCATTTATAGATACATGACCTCATAACAATATTTCTCTTTGTACAGCTAAAGGACACCTAATATAAACTTCTTTATGTTGACTTTCTGGAAATGCGCTTTTAACCATTTTTGTTCTGGCTATTGCCACATCTCAGCTAAGAGCAAAAAAGAGTTGCAAACTTTGCAGGGCCTCTGCCAGCTGTAGTGCAGGGGTGCATGTGAAGGATGGCTGGAGGTGGAATGCTCACCATGCTGAGATTGTGGTATGACAGGGATGGGAGTCTTGGCATGGGAACATAGCACACTCTCACTCTGGCTATCATCTTTCTGTCCACACTAAACATGGTGAGTCCACAACAACCAAACAGCTCCACTGAGGACTTCTTTAAGGATTTTCAATTAGCACCATCATCATAAATTATACTTAGTGCTTGTATCAAGGCTGCTGGACTACAGGGATGGCTATCACTTTCATATAAAAGATTAGAATAAATTCTTTTTCATTGCCTTTACAGAAAGCGTGACACTATCCGTGAGATGAGGTGAAACTCTGGAGACTTGTGGCTGCAATTAGAAGAGGAATCTGACATCTGTCTTTCATGTAGGGACAAACTTAGAGTCAAGCAGTCTAAAAACTAACAAGTGACATGTACTGTTCATGTACAGCTGCTGTTTTTGACACATTGATGCATGCACTTTCATTCAATTCATTTTTTGACTGAGAAGTTGTGTGTGCATGTTAATGGCGACTGGATGCAAGGGCAGATGGTGTCCTTCCAATTTATGGTATCTCTCTGCAAAAGCAAAATCACAGGAAGGTAAACACACAGACAGAAGTAGGTCCTGCTTTGTCTCTTTTAGCTGTCCAGAGTGACACAACTTGCTACTGGCAAGGTTGAAAAACAGTCCAGGTTTCAGTAATGGAAAAAAAGCAACCTGTCCTGTCTGCCTCCTCATACACAATAGTTTTAAACTAGATTCAACCATCTGTCACACCAGATCATGAAGAAAAATCCCTACTTCTAAAAAAATGAAAAGGTTATCACTCCTCTCTCCACCTCCACCAAGTCTTTTGGTAGTACAGTCGGTTTTCTTCTCTTTGTACTCATGAGCACAGTGGGGAGCTGGTTGGAATACTGCAGAAACGTTTGCTGTTACTGTACTTTCCTAAAAGAAATATTAATTAGTTACCTCCACACACTAGTCTTAGGATAGGGTTTTTCTTCATGGCACAAGCATGGCTGTGGGACATGACAACTACGTAGATTAGCAGCTTGCTTATTGTGTATGTTGCATAAACAACAAGCAAGGAGTGTGTTGTTGAAACTACAAATTTTCAGTACTGAGCACAAAATATTGCTCAAGGCCTGCAAGAAAACCTTTGAAATGACAAACCCATCTATGTAAAATAATTTGAACCGTGAGATATAACTGAAAATGTAAGGGAGGTCATGATTGTTTAGTTGTTTTTTTAGCTAAACTTTAGAGGTCTGAAAATGGAGCATGCTGGCTGGGCTGCCCGCAAAAACATTTGAGCCACAGTTGATGTTTGTGTCATTGAACTACACGGAACAACTGGATTTATTTTGATACATGTGTGTGATTGATAACTGAACAGTAGCTCAGTTCTATCTGTTACAGCTGCAGAAAAAGGGTAGCTTATTTGACCCATCTGGCAGTATGACTTACATGCAGTACAATAGCACAGCAGACATATTTGATGCATCTGTGGTACTATTTTTTTCCAAAAATAGTAATTAATTCACTAGGTTTTGTTGGTTTTCTGAGTGGTTATTTTTTAGATATTTAGCTATAGGGCAGCTGCCACCTTATCAATCAAACAACAATAGCAAAAAAAAAGGACCTTTGATATTTGGGAACTGTCTGATAACAGACAGGAATAAAATATAATCATAGAATCATAGTAGTGACCTGGACCTAAACTTATTTAATGGTTCAATTTAAGTACACACCTCTATACTGTATGATACTGGAATGTAAATACCAAATTAATCAAAATCTACAGCCTTTTTTCCAGTTTGAAGTCTGTTAATGGGCCTCTCTATCATAAACATTTTGCACTAGAGATTATTTCTAACTAGTAAATCAGTACAATTGCATAGCATTCCTGTGCTATACTCATACATTTCACTGAGTGTAATATGTGTTCCGTTTGTTATAATTTTCAAAATATACATATTTTTTTTACATTTTAGATTAAATTTGTGCATTGGCTCTTAATAAGACATTGATTATACAGATCTCTTATAGTGTGCATGCCATTTGAATGCCACTACCACCAATGTATTCATTTCTTCCATTCCAAATACTGGAATTGTGCTATAGTTTAGTATATCTCTGTACTACTATGATAACTTACACACCAGCTATACCTTGGTCCATACCTCTAAACATATAAAAATTGATTTGCTGTGTTGCATAACTAAGACAATGAAATTTAATAGAGTACATATTGCAATTAAATCTGAATGTCTACATATTCTGGAATTAATTAGATACGTCTGCTCATAGATAACATTTTTAGGCATGTTGTAATTCGACTGGAACGTAAGTAAACATCATTGCGTCCTTTTTGCTTCAGTGCTTAGAGGTTTGCGTATATTTTATTATGTCAGAATGATGATGTGGCACTGGCAAGCAAGAACTAAGGGGCTCATGTCCAAACTTGCTCATCCATACTGAACGTGCCTGGTCACACCAAGCTGCTGAGAACCTCTGGATCACTGGGGCTTCTGGGTAGCAGGATTAACTGGTGAGAGGAAACAGCTGAGGCCTTTGTAGTGTCAGCATTTGCAAATCAACACCCTCACTGAACACACATGTCGCCACAATATATGCCCCCCCTCAATAATCCCCTCCTCCCCTTTTTTGTCAGTGTATGGGGGGTCAGACAACCACAAAGGGGCCAGGGGATTGATGCCAGGAGTGGACAAAGCAAACTGAAGTGCTTGGTCAAAGCCAACAGGGATGCTGAGTCATCACTGAGGCTGTCTGAACATGATCATTGGCAAAAAAATAAATAAATAAATAAAATTGCTTGAAAGTTTATGAGCTGTCATTTTGAGTTTAACACCAATTTTGATAAGCGTTCAGAAACAGATAGAATTTCTTTAAGCTAGGATTCCTACAGGTTCCTATTTTAAAAAGATTAAAAAGCCAAAATTTTCCAAGTTCAGTTATGCAACTTTCATGGTCTTCCAGAGACAAAACACTCACTCACATCCAGTGTGATCGAATCTACTAAACTCACTTGAGCATGTAGTTCCCCCCCAAAAAAAAAAAATCAATTAGTGTAAAATGGGCCTTACATAATATGTAAAATGGAAGTCAATGAACTACAAGTGAAGTTGATTGACTGCTTACAAAACAGACAGACAAAACAATAGATCATGTATCAGCAGAAAGAAAGAAGGCCTATTTAAAGTGAGAGAGCTGTCACTTATATAAGTTAGGGATTTACTTTAGTCTGACACAATCAAAGCTTTTTAAGATTGGCAACCTATTCAAAAAGTTAAGTGCAGTTTACACAGTGACAGTAACATAAAGAAGTAACTTAAACTTACAAATAGGCCTTATCATTACAAATTAACTTCAAAATGGCAGGATATAATGTAGATATTAGCAATATGAAGCAGGTTAAATACAAAGTATTTATTTGGAACTTGAGCATTACATGTTTGGATTATAAAACATAATGATAAAATAAAAAGAGAAAAAGTCTAATCCTGATACTTCTGAAACAGACAATATGTCCTGTCTTAACCATGCATCACTCAACAAGGGATAATTAAAAAGAAGTTATATGACGCATGGCTGGAGATCAAACATGAACTTGTTTCAGACTCAAATATGAGCCATTAAGAATAGTTTTATGAGTTATTTGTTAATTGGGGGGAAAAAAAGATTTTTTTTTAACTTTTTTCTCTCCTTTTTCATGCTAGATCATTGAGTCTGATTTATTGCAAATGTTTACGTAATATAAGATTTCAACAGGTAGTCTGCCACTTCATAAGTAGTTGGTTACAGGGGCAGACAAACCAGATCTGAGGAGTGAAGTAAAAGAATTGTAAAAAATGTTGCGCTGTGTAAATGGTCCTTCGATGCAATGTCAGAGGATTTAGAGTATATCATTTAGCTCTTTGAATCAATCTGACACAAAGTAGTTATAATTCACTTGCAGTAAACAGATTTTTAGCTTACAAACCGTTAATTTCCATCATTAATTCTTGAAGACTTTAGATTGCCTAAACCATCACAGTTCTAGACTGTGTCTCAGTTCTTGTCTGAGGGATTGCAGATGTCCTTCCTTTGAAATAAACTGCACATGTTGTTTAAATGCTTCCATAATGGCTTGATGATATAACACTGACAAAGAATATAACATGTAATATCTGTCATAGTCTCTATATCTATACTTTTTTCTTATGCTGTTTTTATGACAAAAGAATGGCACATCCACTTTTAACCTTACTATCTTGTGCATGTCAGCTGGACCAGATGCCGTTTTTTTAACCACCTCTAGGGGCAGCGTTGCACTAAATTTCAGAAATGATATGCGTCCTGTAGACCTGTGGACTTGTGCAACTAACCAACTTCAAATATTTTTATTAGAAGGTAAGTAAAGGATAATGATTAATCATTATTTCAGTTTAACATTGTTTGCTTTAAAGTTAAAAATATGCTTTGTTTAATCAAAGATTGACCAACTATATTTACACTAATTCCAACTCTTTTATTACACATCAGCTTTTGTGGATATGTAGTGCATTTTAAAGGTTATCTTCAGTCACATACAAAAGAAGAAATAAAAAATCCATAACACAGCCCGGTGTAATTTCGAACAAATGTTTATTTAAATCAAAAGGAAGAACTACACAAAGGTTAAATAACTTAGAACATAGTATATTCATAGAATATCTACACATCGGGATGATTAACAGACAAAACAATAAGATAAAACATACAAATGGAGAATGAAGAAAATTCAGTGAGTCATATTGCACTTTGCTTCTAAAATGTTTCAGATCCCATCACCTAGGTTCTCTAAACATTTCAGCTCCTGCCTTTATTATTAGGTCAGGACTTTAGCTTAGTTTTGACACTGGACTATTCTGAGGCCCAAGCGAGTGGACTATGGAATCGCGCAACCTGAAACAAATATGTAAGCTTATTCATCACCGCATAGCTTGATTCATTCCCTAAGATAAAATCCAAAACAAATAACTGCAAACAGCTATAACATTAGTTTACCACCAAGGAATTGTTTTGTCTACTACCCCATGTTACCTAAATTTCTCAGGAGTTTGGGGGGCGGGTATGCTGATCAACAGCCGTCATCTCCAGACCTGAGGGGTGGGGATCAGGATTAGTGAAGGAAACTAACTCTAAAGGTTGCTGAAGAACAACCTGCATGAATGCCCAAAAATGAAAAATCATATCCGACCCTCATCGGCTTTACAAAAACACAATCAAGAGGCCTGTTCAAGATGTCTGCTTCACAACACTTGCTTTAAAGGACTTTTTATTCTTCCCTTTTTGTCCTTTTGAATAAACACAGAAAGGTCAAAAACATATAGGTGTTGTTGAATAGAAACACAAACATGAGTTAGTATTGACGCTGAAAAAACAAAACAAAAAAAAACTCACGATCAGGTCTTTTCTGTGTCAAGGCCACTAAGATAAGATCACTTCAATAATCTGCAGTTTGTTGATTACTGTCAGAAGCTGTTTATTTAGTTGCCAGCAGGATCTCGATAAGAGCGTGCACACACAAACGTGTGTTAGCTACGTTTCAAAATGTAAACTTGAAAACGTTTCTAATATTAAAAAGACTGAATAATGCATTAACGTCCTACACAACACTGCTTTACTGAAACCTCCTCTATTACATGTTAGTACCTACTCATTTTTCCAGACCTTCACCAATGAATACTATTTTTAAACATTTTCTTATCAAAAAAGTGCTGCTTTTTGTCTCTCCTGACCACGTAAAACCTCTGTTACAGGTGGCCTGTTGTATTGAATGAGTTAGAAAACCAATGTATTACTCATTTGAACCTACTACTACTTGTTCCGACCAGCCTGAACAGAGCTTTAGCAACCTCCCCAGGTTTTGTTTGTGCTGGGTTTGCTTCTTTAATGCAGAAGCAGTCATTCCTCTTAATCTTTTTCTCCTTGCCGTTCTTTTTTTTTTTTTTTTTTTTTAAACTGGCCTTCTGGTTTCACTGGTCTGGTAAAATCTGTCTGTTGGTTGGATGCAGTAGGCAAGTGCAGCAGACAAAAAGGGAATGTGATTCATTTCAGAAAGCTGCCTTGCTTCTCTTTAGGTCTGTTTTTCTCATTTTGGTAGTTGAAAAGAAGAAAGAAATCATAATTTTTAAACAGTGCAACTTAAAAAAAAAAAAAAAAACTAACTTTTTTTCCCTAACTGCTTGGCAAGTGAGAAAACCACCTGAGACAGTGCTTTTTGGGCAGTTATGCTAGCCTGGCTTGCCCTGAGATAAGGAGTAGAGGGGCTGCAGGCAATTTAGGTCGAGTCCCTTCACAATGTACCAACCTGTGTCACATGCACATACATGCTACTATTCGAGTGGCAAATGCAGGACTGCAACCCTCCTAGTCCAAATCCAGAGCAACCTCCAAACGTACAACAACAACAAAAAAAGAGCCAAAAGCTATTCTATGAAACTAAATACAAGAACTGAATAACAGAGCTACACGAAAGGAGGGAAGCCACACTTAAACCCAAGCTAAGGAGGCAACAGGAACAGCCATGACATGGAGATAAGTGTGCTGGAGTTGTGGCATAACTCCAGACTAGTTATTTAGTCACTGCTTCATGAGAAAATGAAAAACTGTTAACATTTTAAACTAATTCAGTGCATTTTCTTACTCTTCAGTCATTTTTTTTTTTTTTAATCTAATCCTGTCCTCAGCATTGCTCAAAGTTGTGCAGGTGAATGTCTCAAAGGTTAAGCCTGCTATGTAAAATTTGTAGTTTGGTATTTTGCAAAGCTGAAACCAACCTATTAGTGATTGAAAAAAGAATTCTCATTAAACAGAGGCACACAACTCAAGTAAATAAAATGTGCAAAAGAAAAAATCCCAAATGAGGCAGAAATACCTAGTCTTTGCTCTGCTGCTGACTGCTGCTGCTAAAAGCAGTCAGACAGACTGTGGTGGTTAGAAGGTTGTTACTTTTTTCTCTTCGTCTCTTTATTCCATTTTTAAGATTATTCTGCTGAAGTTGGACATGTTTAGTCCCACCCTTTCTGTCAGGAGCCATGTCCTTATGTGCCACAAGTACAGAAGAATCAAGAGTGAAGAGGAGCTTGGCGAGCCTTGGTGATTCTTCCTCGTCAAGACCATCACCAGGGCTCTTGTTACTAGTGGGGGAGATTTCCATACAGACTGAATCTGTTCATCTGCACACATCCCACCCTCAGCACGCTGACACAGGAAGGAAGTCATACTTCTAGAGACTCTCATTTCTCTCACAGAGGGAAGGCAGGAACATGTTTGTCCTAGCCAACTCAACTGTGAGCTAGTCTTTGTTGACTGGTTGGATCTTTTTCTCTCGATATCAACAGCATTGTGTGAATACCTTTTTCATAGAGAAAAAAAAAAAAGTTCAAAGCTGAGCCTTGCAAGCAGGTTTCTTTAGGCTCCCCAAATCAGTCAGGGGAATTTCAAGGGTGCGCTCAGCGCGATGGACAGGCATCAATCCTGCGCTCTTCTGTACGTCTAGCATGATCTGGGTTAGGATCGATCTGGAATTGGGAAAAGAAAAAGCAAACGCATGGGGTTATTTATGAAGAGCTGATTTTTGCTGCTTTGCTCTCTGTAATTTGGTGCTTACCTCAGAGTACAGAGGAGGGGGTTGAAAGCGAAACTCGTGAATATAGGCAAAAAGAGGTCCGTCGAGCTCCTCTCTAACTGCAGGAACATCCACACAGTTCTGCCTCTGCTCTTCTGTCACGATTTCTGCATAGCTTGGAGGAGCTGCAAGTAAAGTACAACCATTTCAGCACTGTTGGAAATTAACCTTGCATTTATTTAAAGTACAAATATACATTAAAGTCATAAGAAGAAGGTCCACCCTACCTTCAGGCCTCTCTGGCAGACCCATGCCCAACCAGCTCATGCTGCATTGGCTGCTGACGCTGGAGGTACGGGATCCAAATGGGTGGAGAGGGATGGTTCCAATGACAAGGGGCAAGTTCAGGGACAGGTTTATTGCCCCAGGTATGTCCACATATACCTGAGCACAGAAATGAGGACACAACAGCGATTTAGGGTTTGTGAGGCATTCAGAAGTATAGTGTAAAAATCAGTTAAGGTACCACATATGAGCTAATGAAAGGCTCAAGTTGGGCATTCAGTACAAAATTTGACATGTCAAATAACATAGGGTGAATGTACTCTCTCCAGGACTATGTGTTAGGCAATAGTATGAGCGTATATGGGTCAGTGTCTTGAGGTTGGTTGCTTAATGCAAGGTAGAGTAATTGCCTAGGTGTCTCTGTTCACAGGATAAAGAGGTTATTAGCACCCTCAAGGCAGGTGCTGCTACAGATATTCTGGGCTAATGCTCTTTGTAGCATGTGGAGATAACACCTGGTGGAATCCTAGGACCAGATTTGACTATGTGAGCTGAGTCAGCCTGGCCCATTACAAGTAATGGTATTGGCTAACTAGGAAATATTGATTCTGTAAATATATTTCACGATGATAAAATACACGAGGAAGAGACTAGAAATGAAAAAATTTGTGTTTCTGTGTCACTAATCTCTGAACAAATATAACTAGGCAAACAAAAAGAAAAAGGGATTTAGGTAAACATTCACAAAGTTTGTGAGAGAGCAGACTTACCATGAGAGAGTACTCCACTCTAATAATGCTGCAGTCCAGGATGGAGGGTGAGACTGGTGGGATCTTCAGCATCTTGCCACTCCAGGTTTCTGTTTTGCCAGAGGACAGAGACTCTCCCCGCAGGTTGGCTACCAGCTGTTTGACCTCCTTCATCTTCCCTTTGGCATAGAAGGACTGAGTCTGGTAGATGGCTGCTTTTGGTACTACCATGCGGGACGAGCAGTTCTCGATCTCTGCAAAGATCTGGATTGACTCTCCTACACAATTAAAAGAAGAGGGGGATGGTTAACTGATGCGTTTCCATAGTCATAACAGCACTGCTCATATTTGTAATGTGTGTACCCACTAATGAATGTACTAATATACAAGATGTGATACTTGATCTGGTTAATAGATGACTAATTAGGTTAACAATCACATATTCTTACCTGGGGTGTATCCCTTTCTTTCGATTTTGGCACTTAGGGAAATAGGACCTGAGGTACAGAACCAACAGCAAAGTGTCTTGTCTTTAGTGCCGGCCTGTGGTGACTAAAGGAGAAGGGGAAAAGGCATTATTTTAAAGGTTTACAAAAAAGAATAAATATCAAATTGTTTAATATATAAAACACTTTAACCAAAAGGTTGAGAAATATGTATAGGCTACTCAAGATTAAAATATCAAAGTTATATATCCAGAACTGCCTGGCAATTAGGAAAAATGTTTAAATAAGTCATAATACAGTTTTCTTTCATGCAAAATTTATCAAAAACAAAAAAGAAGCTTCTGAAGAGCTTACCAGCAATAATGGAGTGTTGATGTCAATGTGCTCAAAGACTGTAAATTCCTTCTTGGTCTTCATGGGCAGGAGCCATGGCCTGTGTAGTTCTGCCTTTACCCAGTAGCGCACGCTGCCATGCTTTCCTTCGAAAGAGGTAGCCAGAGGTCTGCAAGGAGAATGGGAAAGAGGATGGAGAGAAGACAAATGTTGCAATAAGTGCCCAATTCTAATAAGATATGCTTTCTAGTTCAAGCTTTGTATTAATGCACTTACGTCTGTGGAAGCTCGAGGCTGAATGCGTATTCATGTCTTCCTGAATGGATAGTGGTAAGTCCTTCCTCAGAGTTGTCATCGTCTGAAAAACAAGGATAATATTCCAAACACGTGTATACCATACCTGGACAAAATGCTCTACGAAGGCATCTGAAAGTCATACCAAAAAACACAGGGTGGGGGAGACAAAAAGAAAATAGGCGGATTTTACTATTAAAAATGTGTCTGAGAAATATATGTATTGAGACAAACAGAAGGGCAATATTTAGTGGACACTAAGAAGATTGCTTGAAATGCCAGAGACCGAGCCTAGAGGATTATGCTTTTGTTCAAAGAAACGTCAAAGAAATAATTTTTTTTTTTTTGAAAATGTGAAGGGGCATCGTGACCGAAAGACCGAAGTTAAAACCCTACTTGAAGAGGTCTGTCTCTTTATCAAGAAACTTAATTGGTTCTTATTTTACTCAGATATGGTATTTAAAAAAACACGTCCAAAAAAACTGCTCGTAAATGTGTAAAATATGTTTATTTTGAACATAACTTCATTGATAAAGCTGGGTGACAGAGCGGGTGTGCGGCTTATGCCAGCTCAGCACTCCCTCCCCCTAGCAGCAGTAGCAGCAGCCGTGTGGTAAACAAGTGCGGAGCTGTCAGTCAAACTGCAGACTCCAGCAGGAGGAGACCGGCCCAAACCGGTGCGAGCAGCTTCCCACAGCCGCGCAGAGCTCATTACGCATTCACTATGCGACGCCACAGACAATACTACAAGGCAAGGCTCTGCAAAAAGAGCCTCAGCATTCCAGCAGCCAATATAAGGCATTTCTATTGTTTTGTCTACTTAAATTTAAGAAGCTTCAACAGAAAGTATTTAGCGACATTTAATTTTCAACAGCTTTTCCGAAACTTAAGGTAACCAGCTATTCCGCCCCAAGTTTTCTTCAGCAAAAACCAAGTGTCCCTAACCTAGTTTGTCAGTAAAATTTGTAACTGCGGACATCTGCATCAGATACTAAGCTACTGACCATGAAAATTAATTTGATCATATTTTCATAAAAACAAAGCACACAAGAAAATGTGTCAATAAAGGATACAATATATCACCAATGCACCTGTTTATTTTCGATCAAAATGAAGCAACAGACGCTTCTACTATCTCATTCTGCAGGTGTTTTCGTAATTAAAAAGTTGCAGAATGTTCTGTCAGTCTGCAAGATAATGATGTCATTGGCCACACATGAGCACCTTAGCCAATCACATAACGCGCGAGGGACCAGCTTCCACTTTACTCCACCCCTTCCCGGTCTAGTTTTCTGAACAGGATTGAACCGCTTTTGAACAATAGATGGAAACTTAAGAGAAGCTACAAAGAAGTACTCAATACGATGCCATTATGCGACTAAATCTCAAAATAAACCTGCACACACGTCAATGAAAGTATTAACGTTATCCCACCCTGTCCTGGAAATGTTTAAATGAATTTTACTGCTGAATTACAATGAAAGACTCAGCAGCTGTCATTTATTCTGACACCTTCACCACAAACTATGGAGCTGTACTTTAACAATATCAGGAAATAAATACCAAAGCCTTACCTAAAAACGGGTAATGATACGATATTTTGCCATCATTTAAATATGTTATTATTCTGTTATCATCCCATACAACTGCATCTTTCAGTGAACATGAACCCCAACCAGCGAGAAGACCATCAGTTTCTATAAAATATAAGCTAAAAATATTAAACCACATTGTTTTACCTCTCTCGTGTCCAATAAGAATATCTTTGTGATTTAGGTATTCCACTTCTTCTGTGTAGTTTTGCGTGTAGGCAGTGTTGGATCCAGCGTTTCTTGACTCAGTCCAACGAACTTTTGCAAATCCTTTTGCGTGGATTTTGAGAGATTTCACACGGATTTCTCCCGTGACTTCGATGATCACCCTCCCTGAGACGCAGTCCCCGCTAGAAAAGACGGGAACATTGCTGTCATTGAGACAGTCATAGCTTAGTGTGAAGCTCTTTACCTTTCCTAGCACCATGGCGGAAGGAGGCTACAGAGACCTTGAAAACTAAAAAGGTAGTCTATGAAAAAATAATCTCATAGAAAAAAAAGGTTGCAGTTTTTAGACACTGATCAGTATCTCTGCCCTGCAAAAAGCAGTAGAGGCACGATCAGTGGATTCTTTGCAAGCAGTTCATTGAGCTGTGTGAAGGCTGAGTAACAGCAAAAGATGCTGTTATCATCCGCCTCTTTCCTTGATGGTCTCTAGTCACAGACAAGGAAACCCCTGTAGCTCAGCTCACTTTAAGCGACAGCCTGAGTGAAAAACAACCTTAGGCGCATGCGCAGGACTGCACTGCCCCCCTCTTCCGCCTCCTGGAACAAGGCTGGTAGAGGAGTGTAGACCGCAGACAGATTACTAGGGTTAAACAGATGAAAGGCTGCACAAAAAATTGTTCACCGCAATATATATATATTTTTTTTAATGTGAGAAGCTTTATCGCAGAATTGTAAAATTAAATAAATCGAACAACATATGACTCCCAGAGATATGTACAATATTTTATAACTATGCTATAAACATACGGGAAACTCAATCCCCGTCTATAATTTTTAATTCATGATTACCGAATCAGAAATCATACGTTGCTTCACAATCTTTTTATAGCCCTACAGCTTTCCGTTTTGTTTTGCACGATGAATTCACATCAAGAATTACTGCAATGCCTGCACAATGACAACAGGCAGAGATGCATTTTGCACGATTCCTGCATCACAGGACAACTATGCAGAATTGCTGGATACAAATTCTGATTTATGGCACAAAAATCTTCAAATACATTCAGATATCACACATATTGTTTTGTGGTGACATAAAATAAGCAGTAATAATATTAAGGATTTTGTTCTCATTGTGTTGAACTCTCCGTTTTCAGAAAAACAACTCAATGGTTCAGAACGCCACCCTGTGGATGTCACTCTTTCTGACATTTGCTGCAGTATCACCTGTTGAATGTCACAATAATATATGTTCATTACTTTTAACAAACATTTGACTATGCTAAATAGTTATGTTTTCATTTTAATTGATTAAGTGTTACAATGCATAGTCAGTAATACTACTGTAAAGCCAAGATGTAATTAAAAGTACAGAAGTATCTGTAGCAATAGCTCCATAGTTCGATTATCTGTATGGATCAATCTAGGACCACCATCTAATTAAAGGTGGATGGTATTTCGTAAAAACTGTCTGTATTAAAGGAATTTAACATTAAAATAGAATTAATCATATTTAATGCTATATATTATAACATATAACATGCAAATATATTATGAATCCTCCTATGATAAAAATTTTCTAGATCCTGTGACATACAAACAATGTGATGCTGTTTCACTATTTGTTATTCTAACTAAATATCTGGTTGTTATTAAGTTTACATACATGGATGCTTGTGATATTTTACTATAAAATATCAAGAGTTGTGATCACTGCAGCGCTTGCTCAGCAAGATAAGCGATAGTTGCATGTTGTGAGATGCATAGATAAATCCTGCCACCTAGAGTGTTGTCGTGGTCATTACATGTTAAAATCTCAATTCACAGCCCTAGTAGTGCTGTATAGATAGATAGATAGATAGATAGATAGA